>VXBL01002389.1:19373-69191 GCA_013400195.1 Aramus guarauna | reverse complement strand
TTTTTTTTTTTTCTCCCCCTAAGCCCTGAGATCACAGCTCTTGATTTAATTATAAAATAAGGGTCTGTTTTATACCAAGCAGCTTAGAGATTTTTGGCAAACTACATTTCCAACAATAGCGGGGTTTGGTACAAGAACGCAGTTCGGAATCAAGTCTGAAATTCTGGACGGAAGGCTTTCTTGCAAATGGGAAAAAAAAAAAGAAAAATTAAGATGCATCACTCATTGCTGGCTGTCACTGTCGCTTGGGCAACTGTTGGTCTAAGTGCAGCTGGTCTCACGTGAATCCAACTCCGCATTGTACTGAGTCGCTAAACATTAAAACATGTCAAGCAAAGTACATAGTGCGCAACGTGTCCTGATGAACTTGAACTGCTTTAGCAAGTGCTTGATGATCTCTGCCATTACTCTGACCCGAAGTGTGGCTTCCTTCAGCACTGAAAGAGAAAGGAGGTGGGGGGGAAAAAAGAAGAAAAGAAAAAAAAAAAAAAAAAGAGAGAAGTTGGGGGGGAAGGCAGCAAAACCCTATTTCATCTGCCTTTCCTTGCATATTATGTTTTCACATCATTCGTTTCTTCTGAACAGAACCGTCACAAGTTAATTACCCTTCAAACACCACTGAGGTTCGGAAACAAAAAGCAGAGCCGCATACGGGAACATCTGCTTTCATTCCTCAACGTAATTCAGTGGCGAGGCCAAATTTACCCTCAGCCTGCTAACTGAGGATATGACTGAGCCCAGAATTAACAAACCCGTCTCCTTCCTGTTGCCTTGCGAATTCTGTAATAATACAAAACTACGCAACTCACCTGTCGTGTTCTTTATCCACCAGATGATACCTGGCTCTGAAGGCAACCAGGTGCGCGTAATATGCTGGTGCAGGGATGGAAACAGAACGAGTACAGCGTACGTACGTATGACACAGCTGGTAGGTAAGAATCTGCAGTTCATCTGAAGAGAAACGATTGTCATCCCAGAGGACATGGTAATGAGAAGGTCTGCTTGTTCCCTGAAGGCAGATCACACGGGATGTCAGCATTTCAAAACCACCTCTCTAAAATTCCGCCTCTGCAGGTGCACGGCACTATAACTGGCCACTTCCTCAAAAATCACACGAACAATTCGACATACTTTAGCTCCTTTTTTCCTGTAAAAGGCAACCAACCTCCCTCCTGGTTCCCCATATAACTAATCCCTTTGCATTTTTGCTTCCGATTGCATTTTCTAGAATTTCATGCCCGTTACTGAAATGAAATGATCTTACGGAAAGGCGCTTTCATCTTGTGAAACTTGGATCTGATAAAAAGCCATCACGTAAAGTAGCTTTAGGCAAAACATTAAGAGCCTACAGCAATCTGACCTGTGCTTCTAGTGAATACACTTTTTTAGACAATATCACACACAGACAGGAGAGAAGCACAAGAAACAAATGCACGGGGTGTGCTGCGTATCTGTTTAGTTTCATTATTTCTTTCGGATTTTCATAATGACAGAAGAGCACTGTGGATGGCACAGATGAAAAGTCAAAACACACAGATGGAAGCGGTACTGTTTGTCTCCTATATGAAGAACGGGGGAAATACCAACAGACAGTGTTATCTTTGAACGTTACCATCCCACACAAAATGCTGTACCTGAATACCGGCATGACTACACAGGTAAAAGTCAAACTCGGATGGATGGGTGATTTTTGTGTCCACTGTGGTACCAGCTGGAATGTTTCCGCTTTTTCCAACCTGTGTGAACAGAAAACGTGAATATAGTAAGGCACACACAAAGGGTTGGGTTTTTTTGTTTGGTTTTTTTTTAGCTGTATAAAAAGGGGAAAGAAAACACCAAAACCCCGTAAGAATAAAAATCTGTAAAAAGCAAAAAAGTCAAGAAGAATGAGAAAAACTGAAATTTTGTTCAAATGAAAATCCGGAGTGCCTCTAGTACAGAGGCAAAAAAAGATGAGCTGCAAAATCTTAGAAGTTACCTACAAATATTAGCTTTTATGATTAATGTAAAAAGAGTTTCCTGCAACTGATTTGTCAAATTCTTTTCACCTTCCCATTCCAGGACAGGTTACTCCTCTGTAACTTTTCTTGTTTACACCTGAAAGAGGACAACCTGTAGCTGTAAGACAGGCCTCTTCTTCCCTCAAAAACCCTTTACCTCAAAACAGAACTTAAAAATACTCTTTACTTTAAAACAATTTAACAACTGTAATCATAGCATGTTATCGATATAAAACCTGCCTTCATGTCAGTACTAAAAGTTATTCATTATTGCCTTGAAGCCTGGTGGGCCTCAAATGCTCACACAGAGTAGCCTGACGGAAGGAAAGAGAACGTGAAAAACCTGTCGACAGAGGTTTGCCATTAGGAACTCTCAATTTACAGCAATTTCCCATTCTAGACTTGGGAAGTCTCCTCTCCACCCAGAAAGGCGGAATCAAATAATGCTCCACGTGCTTCACATAGATACAAAACCAACTATGAAACGCTCGTAAAACAATTTGCGATGTTCAGTACCACAAATAACGCGTGTGACACTCGATACGGCCAATCCAAACTCCGTGTGTCTACGACAATAGACACCAAAGATACCTTAAAGGTAGCATTAATGGAAAAGAAAGCGTTCTCAAAGTGCAGGGTTCACCTTACCTAATAATTTCAGCGTCTGCGCTAAAATCAGGTGCAATGTGCCTTAAAGCGTGTTGGGAATACTCAACAGATCTCCATTTACAACAGAGTGCCCGAAGTAACTGTTCCAGACGGAGGCATCTACGTTAGAAACGCTACACTACTCAGATCAATCGCAACCCCTGTGGATCTTGAAACAGTGAAAAACCAGAAAAGGAACCTGAAAACTGTGATGAACTTACGAAAGGATGGACAGACTTGTTGAAAGGCATAGCCTGCTAACGCTTCATGAAAGCTTCTTGCCAGTGTATTATATACAGGACAGAAAATTAAGGTTTTGGTTTCTAGGCAGAAAGATCTCACCCACTATATTGTGTAGTTCTTCAAACAAGTCTCTTACTGCTTAAATAAGCATTGAGTAATCGGGAGCTCAGCTGCCTGCTAGGTACTTGCTGGTCAAAATTAGAACATACCCGTTCGTTTTTATCTGTACAGAAGAGTCTGGTGTGATGTCTTTTCTGCACAACTATAAATGTAATTCCAGGCTGGTAATCCTTTTCTAATTTAATGCACGCTTCTCTGATAGCCAGCAACTCATGATGGAGAACCTGAATCACAAACAGAAAGAGGCGTGATAAATAGGAACGACAGCGATCCTTACAGATTACTCTTCTTCATCTACAGATGACTCTCATTTATCATGCTCCTTCTTGTATTGCCACTCAGCGTAACGAGAACGTCAAAGCACGCAGGATCAAACCGTCATTTCTTCGCTTAATGAGAACAAATTAGATCACCAGTTCCCTGCGCCAGGCAAGAGCTGGGTCCGTATTTGTTCAGCTTCAAGCGTGAGGCTTGGACTAATAAGCTGTGTGTCAAAATCTTTTTAACTGCCAAATACAAATGAACATTTAATGAGGCTGTTGAATATACAACAGCTTAATTATTTTTCAGAGAAGTACAAGGGATAAAATCCAGAATTCCTCAACCGCATGCTCTTTCCCAGCTTTGTGAACTCTCCTGCAGGGCTACAGGCATCAATAAAAACTAAGAGAGGGAAGTGCAATAAAACAAAAAGCAATGATTTGGGATTTGGGTTAATTATAAATTGCCACTGCAGTGAAAAACAGTGACAAATAGGGAAAAAAAAAAATAATATCAAAGTTCATCCAAAGATTATTTTATTAGTTCAGGTTTACTAAGTGACCTTTACTCCCTTCCCTTTGGACTTTGAGAAGTTGACTATATTCTGCATCCTTTCATTTACATATAAAAATACTGGAAAATCTTTAAAATATATAGGAAAATATTTCATAAAACATAGTACTTATAAGCAAACAAAATAAATACAGTAAGTATTTGTTGAATTGTATCAGGAATGAATGAAAAATGACAGTGTGAAAATACAGCATTTATTAATCCTGGTTAAAAAAGCAGCAAAATTAGCTTACACTTAGTTTTTCTTTACTGTCCAAATTCTATGGGATACAGTTTGAATAATGCATGTTTAAATAGGTCACAGACTTGAACACAACTCGAGTGCTAAAACTGTACTTTATCATTTATAATTTTGCAAAGGGAAGTATCTTAAAGGGGAAAAGTATGAGGAAAAAAGCTCATGAAAAACATGAAGTAACTCCAGCTATATACAACTACATTACTACCAGAAAACCATGCGACCAAAATCTCAAAAAGAAAAATAGAACCTGTTGAAACTGCCCCTCCGAAACGCCGTCTCTGTAGAAGATTATACGAGTGGGTTTAAATCTAGTTGATTTGTAGAACTGAATAAGCAACTCCCTGACCATGGCAGCCAAATCTTGGATGATTTCTTGGCGGTGCTGCTGGACCCGAACAGTGGCACAGTATCGATTAGGATGAGCATCCATGCTTCCTACAACCTGTTGAAAAAAATGCTTTGTACCAAATCAAACTTAAAATCACTTTATTAAAGGTATTTCGTGAAGAAAACCGCATCTTTTTAACGCTATGCTGTAAACTAAGGGGTTGACCTAGCAAAGCTGTAGTCAAAATCGTCACGTATTTGGAAAGAGCTTTGAGTCTAGTCTAGCGGTGGTAACATACCCTGCTGAAACAGAAAAAATATTTTAAACCTAAAAGAGACTCATTTCCTATCTGCACCTACGTGCAGTTAAAAAAGAAAATACAACTTGGAGCGCTGAGACCATGAAACCATCGATTCGGTCAGGACTCCTGCACAGGAATCGGAACTCCTGAAAAGCAAGTGCCTTTGTGGGACAACGTGGAATCCCTAAAACTGAATAGCGAAGCATCACAGAAATGTCCCCACTGAACAGACCCTGCCCACCAAGGGAAGGGAACTTTCTCTTTATGAAACCTCAAAATTCACACATTTTAAAACCGGCATGGGACTTCAAAACAAACAAGCAACCAAATCCACATTTCCTATCTCAAAAGTCAGAACGAAGCACGTCTTCACTTGGGCTTTCCCTGAACACACGTAACTTTTTAAAAGAAGTATTTATTTAGCGCCAGAGCTAAGCCTAAGATGAAAACTGCACATACAGACACTATTACGTCTTCACTATCGCATGAGCCAGAGCAGCCATTAGAGGTGTTGGACACAAGGCAAGTCAAAAGCCTGTCTTTCCAGAGATTACTACCCAATTTGTGTCACCAAGAAGCCTGAACCGCCCCCCCCCAACCCCCCAACCGAGCTAGCCTAATTCCCCATCAGCAAGGGATAAATTCTTAACATTTTTAACTGCTGAAAAAGCAGATTTAAACACGCACCAGCTTATTCCAGGTTGCTGGCAAATATCAGCTAATAGAAAAGCTCCTCTGCGTGTTAGCAGCTCAGGCATTTTACAAGCTAATACACACATTTAAATCATTAGTATCAGAGCAAGCTCTCCAAAGTTTCATTAGATTCCTGCAGAAAAATAATTCATAACACTATAATTAGGCAATCGGCAGAAATGGCCCACAAAAGAATGGAAAGCAATAAAAGGTGTTAGAGCAGGAGAAAGCAGAGGTTCAAGATCATCACCCAGTTTACTCACGGCAGCAATGGAAGGCTTTTTTCCATCTCCAGCTGGCGGATGAGTTACATCTGCACCAAGGAATATGACGGGCTGTTGAAATACCGGTGGTCTGATAAAAAAAGAAAGCAAATTTGTGAAAGAAGCAAGGCTTACGCTTAATAAAGCAGATTGTAAGGCAAGTAAATAGCACTTCACTCATACTAAATACACAGGCATATTTTTAAAGCATATCTAATTGTTAATTTTCATCGAGAATGAGTAACAAAAAAATAAATCCCTTTTTTTTTTTTTTTTTGAACTTGGGAGAATTGCAGCCTCTGTTACTTAGACCACAGGAAACAACAAAAGTTAATCCCTTAGCATCAAACAGCATCTGGGAAAACCGAAGGACTGTGCACGTGTACAGACACTGTGATTTTGTTTCTGAACAAAAAATAGCGCTGGGAAGGAAACACAAGGATTGTGGATATAATAGGTAGTATTTTAAAACTATATATTTGGGGTTTTTTAAACTATGCTTCAAAGTTTCAAAAAAAAACCCACCCTTTAAGTGAAGTTATTAATCCCCTGCATCAGAAGCAGAACACCAAAACACTACGCTGGAAGTTTTAAGCTTTAACTCTATTCATTAATAAAACAATTTTAAATGGAAATCTTGGACCACCAGAGTATTTTCATGGGTGTGTAGGTGTGCATGGGAACAGTTATGTAGACAGATTCAGCTGTTTTCCGACCTTCTCTAAAAAGGAATTTCAATGTAATTATAATTATGTAACTTACAATGCAATTATACAAATAAAAAGCTGTTCTAGTCCCTTCAAGCAATAAAAAATGATAAGAGAGTTGTTTTAAAAGCTCAAAATCTCCACTTTTCCTAAATGCCTAGGTGTTGTGTGTCCCTTTATGTAATTCTGTCTTCATGAATGCACCGGGTGTTGGCATGAGTCGAATTCGGCTTTCCGGCCACATTGTTGTTGTCAACACACGCCACTTAACAGAGACCTCACGCTGATGAATCCAACATAAAATTACTTATATGGGGTGTGTGTTTCTGTTTTGTTTCTATAGCAGTATCTTTAACTTCTTTTCGAGAAAAACCAAAAAAAACCCCCCCAAAACCAAAACCACGGTGCCTTTTTGAAATGCTTGCTCTGTAACACAATGATTTTTAGTCGCTTTACCAGGAATCTCCAACAAGAACATTACTCAGGCTGCGTATATTTAGTGCAATAAACAGAATTTAACAAGATACACAATATATATGTATCCCTTCTGATAACGTGTTCTTTTTTCCTCCCTCCCTAAGTATTTGTTGTTGGATTATTTTTCGGCAGCTGCCTTCTGTCTGGCCTAAATACGCCAAAATTTGCTTATCTGTGCAAAACAGAATGTTGACTTCTTTGAAACAGGCTCCCGAGAATGATGTAGCAGGTTATTCCCTGAGCTCTCTCTACAACCTGAGATGCCATAATTCTAAAAATGCCATCTTTTTGTTGTTCATTTTGATTAAAATAGCTTTATCTATCTTTACGCCAGCCTTTGCTATCCTCCGCAGGTAAGACAACACAAGCTGTATGTTGTTCATTCTTCTGTTAGAATTTCTTGTCACCGGTTTTTCAATAAAACTCATGAAAAGTTTCAACTTAAGAACATTTGTATTAAGACGATACACAAACCAAGTATAGTCTTTAACAGCAGAGTCTCTACTTTTTTTTTTTTTACAAATAAGAAGATATTAATTTCACTCCCACTCAACTATACGCAGGACTTCAGTGCCGTGTCAGATATGGAATTCAATAGTACCAAAACAATTTCACAGACTATATCACAGTATAATTAAAAATTGTCAATGGAATACTAGTAAGAAATTGCAAGGTAAACTGGACCTGGAAACCAATTAAGAGTTTTCTGCTCCTAGTTTTGGTTTTTTAAACGTCTATGTAAGTTAAGGCATACAACAAAATGAAGAATCTTGACCACAGTTAAACCCTAAAGGAAAGGGCAGTACTATTCAAGATGCTCCCTTTCTGAAAAATCACGGCAAATAAAATATTAGAAATTTTTCAGTCAAATGAAAGTTGTGCAATTCAACGGTCAGATTGCAGCAACAATATTTTTATTATAAATTTCAACCGGAGCAAGTATTCCTCTCCAGCCTTTGTAACCGAACTTTTGCAGGACTATTAGAAGACAGGAGATAGTTCAACTGAAGAGGCACTTCAACTACAGCGCTACGACTACAGATAAAACACCCGGTGATCTCAATGTGACGCATGTTCTCTGTACAATACGATACCCTCTTCCTCTTTGCAAGGTGGCTTACCTTCCCTGTGGCAGTAAAATATTATTCACGCCTCCTAATTTGACGTTTATTTTTAAGCAAAGGTTAGACAGAGTTTGCGGTGTCGTTCTTTGCACGTTTTTCATCTGAACGCACTGCGTCGCCATTCCCAGCACAGTGTCGCCAACACGCTTCACCTCCGCTGCAAAAAAACCAACCCAAAACGTATCATAAATCGATACAATATAGGAGACATTAATTCAGTTAACTATACCTAGAGCCTAGAGTTTTAGCAAAGCGGGTTTTTAAGCTTAATGAAACAAGAAGAAACCCCCCAAAATCTACCCTGGCCTCCGGTAAACCCCCTCCCAGCTCCGTGCTGCTCCAGCTGCTGACAGCACCGTAACTGAGTCCTAACTGTAACTAAAGGCACCGTTTGCTTATTTTTAACTAACCTTTTTTAAAAAAAATGACACTAATTGTAATTTTGGAATTACAGCGTTTTATCGTCAGTGGGGAAAAACCTTTGGCTAATGAAGAAGGCTCAACGTGAGGATGACGAGCACTCGTTTCACTATTAAACATCGGGCTAGTAATGCGAACTCACTAGATACGTGCTGAGTAGCATTCAGCTGATCAGTTTATCAGTTGGTCACTCCAAGTTTACCACTTGCATAAAAAAGTGGCCAGTTTAGCAAAGGATGGCCCGTAAAACCTCCAAAAGCAGCTCATTAAGAACCGTACCATTCAAAAGGTTAAAACAAAACCTGGTGTTAACAACAAAATCGAGACTCAAAAGGCTTGACGAGAGGCACACATTTACACTCAGGAGAAGAAGAAATTTAGGCTCCAAGAGGAGCTCAGAGAAGCTACAATCCCCCCTTGGCAACAGGAGAGGGAAAGGCTTTTTGAGGAGCAGGACTGTGGGGACAGGCAGTGCAAGAGTATGGAAGAACACGGAGAAAACAGAGATGATTAGAGGGAGCAGAAAGAACTGTAATTAAAGATAATGACAAGGAAAGCAGATGAGAGTGGTACCACATCCTCTCAGTGGTTAAGCAGAGGAAAGAGTCCCCTTTTAATGCCAAGCAGAACAGTGAAAATGTCATTTTGCACTGAATTCCCTTTGAACAAATTAAAGATGAGCAACTGCCTTTGCAAGGCTGAATTCAGCGGGGCAAAAAGTACTGTTTTGTAAAGGTTCCTTTTTTAATCTATTTTAAATGAGATAATATTGGGAAAAGAAAGTCAGGCAATTATTTTCTGCTGTATGAAATTAGTGAGGGATCGGATAGAACAAATCTGCAGCTGCTTGGTAGATCTGAGCCATTAGAGAAGGGAGCGACTCCATGAAGCTGTGGGAGAAAACTAGTGGATGGTGCTGCAATCAGGCAAGGTAAGTGAAAAAAGGAGGAAGGCAGGATATAAAAAATGAGCAGTCCTGCCTACAGGAACAGCTAGTTAAAAACCAAAATGCATGGTTTATCGAAAACATATTACAACCTACGTGTACGTGCTATGTAAAATGCACTAATTGTCAACCTGTTTCCAAAAAGTTGCTGAGTTTTCACCTTTTGTGCCTCTGCGTCCTCGCAACCCAAGAGTTAAAAAACTGAACGAATAGGAAGACACTGATGGGCAGAAATTTCCTTCACTCAACTTTTTTTGCGAAAGGGTGACAGTGTGAGTAAGCAAAGATGTTCTAAAAGCTACACAGTTGTTGAGTTCATGACTTCTTCAATCCCTTGGAATTTTTAGCACACAAAGCACATTAAGTATATTTTAATCCACTGCATATCAATTTCATCCATTTCGGAAAAGCCCTGGTTTAGCTTTCTCACTCACAAACTGCATCTCAAATGCAACCAACAAGAAGAATGTGGAAAAGCAAATTAAAAGCGTAGACAAAAATAATGAAAAGAATTAAGATCTTACTATAAAACATCATGCAGCACAAGAATAAAATTAATGGATAGCCCATTCCCTAAATGCAATTTATCTAGTTAAACCAGAATTAAACTTCTCTCATTCCGATACGTCACCAAAAAAACCCCAAACAACATTTTAAATTTTTTAAATTGTGACTGAAATGCATGCTCATGATTTGCTCTTGCTGACCATAGACTGGTGTTTTTCCAGGCAAAATTACTACAACGAGCTGCAGCCCAGTGTAAGTGTTCTTGAGATGCCTGAACATGGGCTCCACACTGTCAGCTCCTTGCGCGTATTTACAGAAGCACGGCTGCCCCTGGATTGGCATTCCCGCATCTCTGGAAATCTTCCTCAGTTGTTCCGTAAAGGACCTAAAGGATGTAAATAAACTATATTAGATTCTCAGGTAGCAAAATCCACGTTGATTTTTGTTCTTATTTTTAATGGAATAATCCCGTTAAAACTTGCAGAGTTGCACTGACCAAAAACGTGGGAATTTACCCCAAGTGCATCTTTAATTGACTGTGCCTACGTAGTCACCAAAGGAAAGAGAGGGGAAGATGAAGAAATACACTGTATAAATAACACTATTACTAAAAACTTCACTTCCAAAAGCAAATTCCACCTTACTTGATCTTTCTATGGGATTTTCAGTATAAGCTCCTTTTTACAAAACCACTGCCACGATGGTATTTTGGATAGCCTGCTCTACCATACCTCCTTGTATATCACTACAGAAATGGCCGGAGTTCCTTCTTCTTCTTGGTGTGGAAAAAACCAAAGTTACCAACAATTGCATCTCAGCGAATTGACCTCACATCAGGAACAATACACAAGAAAACGTTGCTAGATATCAGCAAAAAGGTGTATCCTGGAGGTGAAGACAAACCTGCTCCAAGGACGGTGCAAATATAAGTGACCCTTTGATGGAACTGGTCAGAAACAGACACAACCTGATTTTGTCAGAAGCTTTTATCAGCGAAGACTCCTTCAGCCCGGCTGCTAGCCTGTCTCCTCCTCCTGGCTCTTGTTAACAGGGTAGCATTTGGCTATCGCTCCTTTTGAAGGGACACCAAGAAGACACAGCGCCTGTTGTAAGCAAGACAATCCAAAGCACTCCTGCCTAGGGCTCCAGTCAGGCTTGAAAAGCATCTTCAAAGTCACGGCTCCTCCAGGTTGGATGCCTGCGTCAATAGTGCGTGAGTAGCCCCTAAGTATCATCCCCATAAGTAAAGGGCAGATGAGCACGTAGCGAGGTGTCGCGGCACAGACCTTTCCGGGGGAGTACTCGGTGCCAAGGGACCAGCGTTCACACTACACGCGTTTCTGGGATTCTTCTTCAGAGCACCTGCAGTCTGGTACGGTGGGGCTGAAGCACATCCTCGAGTCCAGTTTTCTCCAAAAGAAATCCAAACTGTACACTCAGACTTGCTCCTGAATGCAGAGCATGGCATGGCAGCTGGGGACCCATCAGGAGCATCGCTTCAAATACGCACTCCTGATCCAAACTAAAACACTAACACAGATGTAGCCAGAGATGTCCTTTGGCACCTGGCTTCACGACCAGCACAGTAAATGTGATCCCAGCTAGCAATGCTTAACTGGCATCAACACTGACAAAGGCCCTTTTATTCCTTTAGAATCACAGAATCATCTAGGTTGGAAAAGACCTTTAAGCTCATCAAGTCCAACCGTTAACCTTAACCTTGCCATCCCACCACTAAACCATGTCCTTAAGCACCTAAGGACATCTACTTTGGAGTAGACGTTCCCACAGGTGTCTAAAAAGTTGCTGATCTTCACCGAAGGGTGCCAGACAATAGTCTTACCCACTGAGAGGGTGTGAAGATTTAGTTTCTTCCAAACCCGTTGTTAACTTTCATGAATCGGAACAGCCTGTGAGCTTCAGCCCTGCAGCTCGTGGCTTATTGCAGAAAATCGGCACGTTAAGCATTTTCTCTGGCAAAACTGGCACTCCCCACTATAAGGAGGAAGAGTCGGTGGCAGAACGTGAAAGTCTAAACCGGTACAGGCTTTGAGCCTTTATAAGGCCACCTGTAAGTACGGTATCTAAGAGGAAAGGTTCTCCCCCTGTTCCTGACAGGTAAAGCAGGATGATTTTGAAGACTTTTAGGAATTTTAAAGGTGTTTACTCTGACGGATCTACAGCAGCTGGGTTCCAACTTACTCAACAAGATACAACAAGAGGCAACTGGATACAGCCATACTCCCAGTATGAAAGAATGTCCTTTCGCGGGACAAACTCCATCTAAGCCATCAAGTAATTTTATTTTGGCTCATTCTGTTGAAGACTTCTGCCCATCTTTCAAAACTAACTTCTCCTACGCAGCACGTCCACTAGAAGCAACAGTGTGGAAGGGAGAATTCCCTGGCAGCTCAGTTCCTGCCACGTACCCGGCGAGAACAAGTCCCTCGCCTTACACCATGGGAAGAAAAGTAAAAGGTAAGATTTCCATTGTTTGCTCACCACTTCTTGGGGAAAAATGCCCAAGCCATTTGGCAAACCATCTAAAGGAACACTGCTATGGCAATACCGGTGTTATGAATAATCGCTGTCTTGTATTCATCTTACAAAGAGCAGCTGAGTCACCTGCTAGGGCAGCTGTAAGAGCCGCGCTTGCCCATGCACGAAGGGAAAGCAGCTGCGCGCAAAAGGAGGAATTGGACAATCCCATTTACACGAGCATGCATGCTTGCCCTGATCTAAGAACGGTAGAAGTCGCTTTTAACAATCTTTCAACAATTCCATCCAAAGACAGAGAAAACAAAATGGAAAATTTCATTCAAATGCTCAAAATCAACAAAATAACAGCTAGTTCTGCTCATCTTGCAAATATAGCAACTTGCACATTACGATTACTCTAGAGGCTACAAAGCTTTAGACAAAAGCTGGATTGCTTTTTAAATTTTTCCTTTTAAGTTAGCTTTTACTCTTGACAAATACTTGGTGATTAACGCCTTCATTTCGGTCATGTTAAATTCTGTCGGAAACCTGTCTCACTGGTCAGAAACCTGCCACACAGTATAAATTGCTTTTGTGAAGTCTGATTTGGAGGATTTCACGATGCTGGCATTGAAATCAGACTGGCGTCATTCAAAACACAGAGACAGAACTTCAAAAGCACTGTTAAAGGTGTGTTGCCAACAATTTAACAAAACATCTATTCTAAATAAATAAGTGAAAGTATGTTATTTCCATACATAATAAAAAAATAAAATCATCATCTTATGAAATACACTTACTTAAGATGAACTTCAGTGCATTGGCGCTGGGGAGCAAAGCACGCAATTGCCCAAACCTTTATTTCAATTCCAGTGTGAAACTGTTTATTCCTCATGTCCCAGACTCCTTGAACTGGGGTAGCAATTGCTTTATTCTGGAAGTGGAAGGAAAAAAAAACCACACAGAAAATCAAAACACTAATGCAAAAAATTGATTCCTGCTAACAAAAATCCATTATGCTTCTGCTTCCCTCCAACTAGCACGCTATTTATATTTGCAGATCTTTCTCTCTACTGGTCCAACATCCATCCTGTCTTACATCATTGGGGCAAGATGGCTTGCTAGTCCGGTGAAAAATAAAGCTCAAAAAAAAAAATAAAGCTCATATTGTTCATTTTTCTTGTTAATTGTTTCCTTTGGTTATATAAGCCAGCAGCAGACAGAAATTACATACAGACAGCAAGTCAGGTTCATGCTTGGTATGTAACATTGACACGGACGTGCATTTCTACAGTGACTTCACAACTGCTCAGTGAACTTTCCAAGAGCAACTGAAATGAAGTACCATCAATATTTTACTCATCACTAAGTGGAGGCAAATAGTGGTTTCACGTCACTCACACGACTCTAGGAAAAACGTGGACCAGCTGACAAAAGATGAGCAGTTATTCAACTTTGACCCGCACAACACACTTTTTCTTCCATCAAGCAGACACTACTGTGATGGATTATCTAGAGGACAAGGGATATAGCAAGATGACTCAAGTAATTCTGGTGATGTTAATTACCTTAATAAGTATTAGTAGCCCATAGATGGTTTAGACAAGTTACCACAACGTCTGCCTTCTCTTTTAGCAACAACAGCTAAAATTTATGGGAATTTTTCAGGACACGCACAAATTTGATACTTCATTTTGCAAAGAGTCGTGTCTGCTGAAGGCAGTACCTCCCCTACTCCAACTATTTCATCGTTCATCTGTCATTAAGCTCTTGTTTTCCCTGTTCCCCTGGTGCCAGAATAGTTCACAAGAGCGCTCGCCCTAACCAGGATCAGGCAAAGACAGCCGGGTTATCCTAACCTGTCAGCGAAGGAAGGTTTGAGCTAATCTGCCTGATTTTGTCTGAAGAGCTTTAGGTAGAAGACGACACAAGATCCTCTCCCATTGCAGGTTTATGGAGGCAACGCTCTGATTTGTGCGTAGGGACAGAACTACCTTCAGCTGGCAACGCATGATCTAGAAGATGTTCATGGGAAGCCTTCACAAACTAAGTTATCGCAGCGATCAAAGCTTTCTACTTGCATAAAACCAAGGCATGTTATAGAATTGACAGAAAAAGCTGTTTCTCAAGCTTTTTTTTGCAAGACACCACAGCAAGAAGATTATGTCAGAAAGGCCATCTGAAAAGCCATTGTAAAGAAAAAAAAACCCTGTGAATAAATACTCCAACAGAAGAAATGGCTCTAGAGAAAAACACCCTGATAGAGACAATACTTTAAGATAGTTGTCCTAAACACGCTTGCTCTACCCAGAACACTCAAAACCAGCCAGAAGTTCAGGCAGATTTCAGAGTCAGGGGAGGCAAAAATGAACAGTAATCATTTGTCTCTGTTCTTCCCCATACACACCAATTTGAACCACGATTTGTAGGCTTCTTGTTGCAACACGCAATAAAACAGTGTAGGAAAAAAACCCAGCTTACACACGTTCTCCTCTTGAGTTTCTGTAAGTGCATTTTTATTCTACCTTTACTTTCCCAAGCGAAGATGCGATTGAGGGACAGACCATCATCACACACAACATGCCTGTTATATTTAAAGCCTTTCAAAAATTATATTTAAGTTCTTATGATGATTTTATCCCACTACACCCAATATCATTCATTAAAGTAACCGTATTTTAGAAGTTACCACGGATTGCACAGTATCTGTTCTACGTACCCTGCCTCCGTAGAGGATTGAAGGAGGCTGTAGTACTCTACCGGTCACATCTGTCATTTCATCTTTGACCATTATTCCAAATTCACGAACGTAGGGGTCGGTATTAAAACTCGCACTCCGCATCTGAAATTCAAAGGAATTAGGTATTTCTTGCAGAATAAGAAGTTCCTTTTATGAGATCTAAAACTTTCTGAGGTAACCTGTATTTGGGCACATACTCCTTATATATGGGTGATGCCAAGCATTCAGAGGCTCTGTTAATTCCACTTGTATACCTGGATGTCTCAAAATTTGAAATAAAACACCAAAAGAACACTCAAAAACCTTCTGTGTGAATGTATTTCTCTGTGACGAATGGAGAAAGTCTTATAAAAACAAATTCGTAACCTGTGTGCAGTACACAAACTAGTATCTGCTAGCAGTAAGAGAAAAGTTAAGTCCATTATTACACTCAACTTCAACAAAACACTCACCAATTTGCTAATTTCTTCCTGACGGTCAGGTGCTGATCTGGCAGTTGCTCGAATCATAGTGGAAGTTTGATTGTCAGTGAGTTTCTTTATGCATCTTTGTCCCGCCACTATGTTGCACACCTAAAATATCCCCATACAAAGGAAGTTTGAAAACAGAATACAGCTGGTTCGTTTGGGGTTGTGGGTTTTTTTCCTTTCATTGCTGCATTACACAATTTCTAAAGTTGGCTACACAAAAAACAGTTTGTCAATATTTGAGCCTTTTTTATCTCTGACCTCCCTCCCCATTCCCAGAACACAATATTATCTCAAAGTTTACTTGCCTCAAGAGGAAGGTAGGTGTGTTTCTGCTCCTGTCCAACTTGTAAACACGGAAGGTGAGGATAGCGTAAAACTAATTTGTGCCTGTCCTTAAAATACTGAGCTACAGTGCATTCAACAGTTTGTCCATTCTCCTGCTGAAGTGGGAATCTGTTGGAAATCAAATATGAAAATAAGCCATTACTTTACGCGGAATACCTTCCCACGCTTGCTCAAGATATTTCTTGGCACGAGCTAAGCTTACTGAAGACTAAACCTATCTTGCAAGTGTACTTCTGTAATTAAGATTCCATCATTGCCACCACCGTCTGTCTTCTAATAGTACCACAGAAGGCTTCATCTCGAACATTCTTGATACCTGAAGCTATAAATTACGTTTCCTAAGAGCAGGTGCCTTACAAATAGACTAATGTTTTCTGCTTATTTGGGATGCTAGCAGCACTACAGTTTATGATATGCCATGCAGAGAAAATAGCAAGCCTGCTACGAGAGTCGCAAAACCAATTATTGCTTCAGAAATGCATTTCTTTCCTTCGTACATTACAAATATTTTTCCGTATATGCACGCATATTTGCATATACTTACATCAAGGTGGCACAATTAGTGTCTTTTCATTAATATATCACTGAAAGAGGAGGAAACAAAGCCCGAACAATTAAATACCAGATTTAGATACTGATCAGTTATCTTTTTGTACCAAGCTGTTAGCAGTTTTGTTCCTTACTCTACTTTATTAGAAATGGGAATAAATGCCTCCATAATTGAAGTTATCTGCAAATCTCCGGTTAGTGATTAAAAACAACCATTTTTTCCAGAGGAAAAATAGATCGGTAATAAGCAAAATTAGAAAGCTGATCCCAGTTGGCACTACTTTTCTACTCAACAGTTCAGGGAAACATTAAGCTGCTATTAGGGCACCATGATCTTCCAATGTTGAAGAAAGCCAAAAAACGGAAAACAAAACAAAAAAACCCCAACAAACAAAAAAACCCGCCACAGATTTAAAATAAAGTGATCGGTGCACATGCCATGACATTCATTATAGAATAAAAACAGAACGAAAAGAACAGCAAAATCTGCACAATAGTTTGAGGGGTATTTTAAAGATATGGACCAAAGAAAGTATCGTTTTTCAAGACAACTTCTCCTAGGTCGGTAAGGCAGGCGAGATACTTTACCAGCCTGAGATTAAACACATGCTTAAAAAGAAGCAAAATGCTTTACGTTTGGTGACTTGCTGGTCGTCTGGTGACATTGCACACTCTGTACTTCCTTTTCATTTGTCCACAGTGTGTTATCTCCACCTTGAGACCTAGAAATTGGAAAAGACGTATCACTGTTTCTTCAAAACCAAGGTGTCAGCCCCCTTACCTGCTACACGAACCCACTTAAACTGCGCAGTAAAGCTATTCACTACTGAGCACGTTCTCTGAGCAGCGAGGGGTATCCCAGAGAGAACTCAAAAAAACCCCCCCCGATTTATAATCTTAAAATTCAAATCCCCTGAGCTTCAGCCAAAGTCTGACAACCAATTTTAGAGATAAGACGCAAGCCCAAAGAGTTCACAGCTGAAGCTGAACACATTCAGCTTCATGGAAGTCCGGGATGGTGGAAGGACAAAAAGGGCATGTAACCTCCTTGAAACAAAAAGCTCGTTTATATTTGATGTCTCAACACACCATGTCTGTAAGACCTCCAGCTATTGCAACCAACTCAGAACTAATACCCACACAGCCTCTAAAAGCCCACGGAACGAGGCCAAGGGGCTTTATTCTTCGTGAAGACACAAACATCTGCTGCAACCCTCACCGGCACAAAAGCCGAGCCTACCTGAAAGCCAACAGCTTCTAGGAGAATAAATTATCCACCCCAAACCAGCATGACACAGCTATCGCCGAAGAACCGCTTCTAATTCGCCGCTGCCCACAAATATAAGCTCAAACGCAGCGTTTTCATTTATAATCCTTTCTTGCTCAGGCAAAACCAGATGTAGGTGGGCTATTAGAGACAGGACGTTGAATGTGTGGGACTAGGACAGCGGGGGCTGTAGAAAGGAATTCCTTACGTATCTGCATGTGTGTATAAACGCAGGATGCTGCCGCGTAACTGCGTATTTCCCCTATCTGGCAGAGGCACTAATAACTTGCCAAACGTCGTATTAATCTTGCCATGTAATTTCTAACAGCTCAAAGCGAAACCTTCAATGAATACCAAGTTTTCATGAACACCTCCGAAATCTGTAGCACAGTATTTTCATTAAAAGATAAACTGTTACCTCCTCAATCCCTCAGTTTACAACTAACTTTGCTGCGAATTTGAGATGACTTCTTCTATCTGCAGAATGAAAATCCTCATGAAAAAAAATGACAATACCAGCCGGTAATTCAGTGCCTGATTATTTTTTAAAAAACATTGACAACCAGTATAAACTCGGGATTTATTTATACTTTTTCTTGCTAACTTCCTTTTGGGCAAAAACGATTTTGGGGACATTTTGTGGAAACAAGGAAGCTGCATGATAGATTTATGGAGTTTTTCCTTTTTGACTTGCTTTCTTTTCATCAAGTTTATCATGAAGGAAGGACCTTGATTTTCCAGAAGAAACCTTCAGTGAACACAAACAGTAAGATTTCTTCCTCTAACTCTTTGATTCAGTCATTACATCTCAGAATACGTGTAATTTACTTTCAGGAGAGTATATGTACGAAATTTACCTAAGTAGGCAAAAACACATTACTAAGTTATTAGTAAAATCTGGAATATGAAAATCTTGACGTAAGTAATTGGAAAAAAATAAGATCGAGTCATTAAAAACCCCCCACTAAATCCTATTCTTTATAAACATTCTGAAATCATTAGATCAGAAACTGGACTATCTTTGTCATGGAACTAGGAATGGCACTACCAGTATGTTTAAAAGTGAAAAATACGAAATTTTTGTATTTCTGTTAACTTGTATTTATTCTAGAGATGGGGGTACTTTAAGAAGCGTAAAGCATTACAATAAAAACAACTTCTAAATACAATAGAGCAGTATTCCTTTGGGAAGATAAACTGCTTTTAAGGAGACTGGCATAATAATTGATGCTGCTCTGTATGCTGGAAAGAAAAGCTCTCAGTAGTACCTCTGCACTGGGATGCTCTCAGATGCCGACACACACCGGTTAATTTTGACACGCCACTTGATCTGACTAGGTGGTGGCGAGGCAGAAAAAAAATAATGAGGGTATGTCAAGAGAACCTACACTTCAACGAAGAGAAGCTTGCACAAGTCGCAAGCCAGTAACTAATCTCATTACAATGAATCGCTGTCCATCTGCTACAAAATTTGAGTTCATCCCATCACTTCGAGTAAAACATACAATCGTCATGGTTTCACTAAAGCACTTTCATTAAGGGCAAAGCTAATTAAACCTTGTATTTGCCACAGGCAAAACGCTCACGTGTATATAGTTACCGCAGATTCTCAAATGTATGATAATTTACTTACGGGCATACCTCAGCTCTAAATGCGTCTGGTTCAATAAATAAATAAATATGCCAACTTAACTTTCTATACTAGCAATTCATCCAATCTGAAGCCACATATTTATCTAAATTGACCCAATTCTGCTTACATTCACAAAGTGACTCTGTCAAGCCACACGGGTTAAAAAAATGTACTAAGAAAACAAGGACAAGTAGACTGAAACGTAAGATTGATCAGACTTTTGAAAGTCTTAAAATATACGTAAGTAATAAAAAGATTCTCGCCTCTTAGTTTTCCTCAAAAAGTGTATGCGCTGCTCGTTGTGATAATCCCTGCACTGCTATAGAAAATACTGTGGATGTGTAGTGGTAACATATCAGACAAAATAAAACAGTTTTATGTAATTTAATCATTACCTTTTATTTCTTTGGTAAACTTTACCCTTTGGGAATCTGTCAGAGGTTTTTGTTGTTCATCAATACTTTTGAAGTCCAAAACTTCACATACAAACTCGATAACTGGCTGTGCTTTGTAAAATGCGGTTGCAGATACTGTAGACAAAAAATGTTAATGCTTTATTACAACGATACTGAGGAAATTTTTACGAAATCCAACAAACGGAACTACATTTTTGCCTTTTCACTGAAAGAAAAAAAAAAGGAACAAGAAAAGATTTTTATAGGACCTACCATCAATATTTAACATCATTTTCCATAACGACGGTCTGACTGACTGATGGAAGCCAAACCAAACTTCTCTCCCACCACCCAAAGGATTTGAGCACCCTTCTGATGCTGTAAAAAAAGATCGCCCCACAGGAGTATATCTGCAATAAAGAAAATAAATCCAGATCATAAAATTAAAGCAAAAAAAAAAAAAAAAGAAATGCAATAAAGCCATAACTAATGTAAATTCCTATTCACAAAAGCACAGCAATGTCAGTGTTTCACATTACCAATAATCTGAGGTTCCTGTCAGGACTCAGGTTACACCTCTCCAAATCCAGCTAGGTACAGTAAGAAACTGTCTACTACTCATGTTTGGTTTTTTTCAGTCCACTCCTTAATATACCTACTATATCCAACAAAAAGCATTGATTTTTTTTTTTTTTTTTTGGTACTCTTTTAAAAATTCAGCCCAGGTTCAGTAAGAAAAGAATTAAAGATCTCTGCTATTAAAACAACAATGTAATAACGTCTCCCCTTACTTGTGCGTAGCTTCCTCTGAAACCCACGGAAACCGCGTGGGTGAACGACTGATCTAACAAATATTTTTGACGTATCGTTCCTCTCGGTAATTCAGTATTGCACGCTTAATATCAAACTAATCAAAACCAGCGCTAATGTTTCTCGGAACAAAGATGTCTAACTGCTCTGGGTTGATTTCTGTGTTGCAAAACCTGACTAAAGTGATTTATTTATTTTAATCCTTATTGTGATGATAAAGTCAAGGTAATGTAAGGCTATTTAAAGATATTTACATAAATGTAATTCATTTTCCCTGTTTAGCCCTTCAAAATGAGAAAGTTCAGCCTTTCTAAGCTTTGTTCTGTATTTTCCAATTGAATGTAATTTGAACTGTGGTCTTAAGTGACCTGGTTTATGGCAGCAGAATTAAACCCGGTGTCTCTTGGGTTTGACTGCAAATGCTGTAGATCCCACTTGCTTGGAAAAAAAAAATAATATCATTTTCAAGATTTTCTTTTCTATAAAACCAGCTATACTGGGTGACAGTGATGTCCACTTAGCACAGTCTCCTTTATACAAAATTGGCAATAAACATCTGCCCAAGGACACGTAAGACTAGGGAACAAGTTTTAAATTCACCCTTACACGTCTACCAACCTCCGACTACTTTCGGTTCAGGAAGGGCTTCCTTCTCGGACGCCTACAGAGAAACGGGGTACGAGCGAGATGGCAGGGCACCCCTGACCTGAGAGCACGCAAACATGGAGCAAGTCTGAAGATCAGTGGGAAAGGGACTTGTGTCCAGGCTGGAGGCTACTAATTCCACCTGATGAGCAGAAAAGCACCGTACTGCGTCTTGCCTGAGCACGCCATCTGCTAGCTAGCTATTATTTTGGTTGAGCTATGAAAGTACATCCTACCCAAAAAGCCACTAAAAGCAATTCAAATAACAATACAACCTCCTAAACGACGTCAAGGTCTTCCCCTCACCTCATGGAAGGCAAGTGCCTCATCACTACATCCAGTGCCTGGATGGTTTCAAACGGGACACTTGGCAGCCGACCCGAAAGAGCGTCATGTAAAGCCTGCAAACTCACACAGGACATCCACTTTATAGCCACCTTAAATATTCTGTCCTTTCCTTCTCCTGGCAGCGTGACCTCCAGCTCCACCTGCAACAATGCCAAACAACAAACCAAGATGATTCTTTCCATTTCACGGGGACAAACGAAGGGGCTTGGAGGGCGTGACGGATTCCTCTGAACAGCGCTATAAAGCATGGGAGGAGACAAAAAACAATGATGAAGAAACAACAGACATTAGGTACAGCCTCTTTTTACAGCTAGAGCTTTCCAAAGGTGTGCTTCAGAAAGCTGGTGTGCTTCCTAGCTGGCATCCATCTCCCTCTTCGAGGCAACGTTATGATTTGGAAGTGCTTGCGTATCAAGAGGGAGGTCTCCATGAAGATCCAATGACCTGATCTCAGCCACCTAACACATACTAATGCACCACCGCTCACGTCAACTCCTGCATGACTGAAATAAAATATGGTCTGTCGCTACCTGCCAAGATTCAGTGATTTCAAGTATTTGCTCTTTAGAGTACCGGAGTGCTTTATATATAATTACAGTAGACGTAGTTCAAATGAGAAAAAATAAAATCCGCAAGAAGCTTTCAAAGGGAAAAACCAGACAAACCCCCAAAATCAACTAAACCCCCCCCAAAACCCAAACACAAAACCCATCAACCCAAACCCCTCCAATTTTTAAATGCCAAACAAAGACTAAACAATGACCCCCTAAGTCCTAGTGATGCTATCAGGCAGGAAACAGGGACACTCTTTTGAAATGTTATGCCCTACTTTGAATTTTTTTTTCTAAAAAAACACTGGCAAACTACATTATGGTAAATTACTTTAGCCGATTACTTGTAATTACTTGTAATGCTGATTTCTCCTCTATTAAAACAAAGAAAACCTGAGCACAGAAATTCTTAAACCAACTAAAATTACGGCTTGTCTGAAATGATTAGCAGTTCTGGGAGCGACTACAAGAAATAACAAGTATCAGAGTATCCTTTGTGCTGGGTATCAACAAAACCATTGCATTTTCCTGTCCTGGGGAGCTTACAATTGAAATATAAAAGACATCCATTTAGCAGACAAACTGTAATTAGTAGGCTAGCAAAAATAATACATGGGTAACAGTGAGCTAAGATATACAATCACCTGGTCTTCTGTGATAGTTAGCTTCTTCAATCAGAAAATAGGAGGAAAGATAAAACATAAAGGATAACCCTTCCCATATGCCAAAAAAAAACCCAAAAAAATTAATATTGCAGCTGCATCTCTCCTCTAGTACAAACACCATTCGCCAGGAAAGCCGAGCCAAGGCAGGAGCCGTACGGCTGTGGGAGAGCAACAGGGACCGGAGTCTGGAATTATGGGGTTCCTGGTCTGGATCTGGCCCAGAAGGTTAATTCTGCGGAAAAGCTGTGCAAATAAAAGCACAGGTTTTCAGCCGACCCAGGTTGGAAGCTTTCTATGAAGTCTTTTTTTTCCACCATGCCATCAGAAGTTCTTCAACTTACATCTCACGTCTGTCGCACCTGAACTGCACTTTCCTTTAAACTTCTCTCCTCCTCCAAAGCAAGTTCTGTAATTTCTGTGATTCCCCATACTGTTAATAATCATCTGCTTATTAACAACTTTGGTAGCCTTCAACTAAAAAAAAACAAACTCATTTTATTTTTTTTCCCCTCCTGGTTTCAACTTAGAAAGCTCCTTCGCTGCGATGAAACGGACAAAGCTGAAGAACAGGACTATTTGTGCTGCAGCATCTGTGTCCCTGGTAGAAATAAAAGACCCAGGATTGAAGAATTTCTATTCCAATTGCTGGGCTGCAAAATACCTATTGCATTTAGCATAGCTGTGATGGTGAATTCACACTGCTGAATTTGGCCCAAACAGCTTTTGCTGCTGGGTCTGATCCCACTTCAAAACAGCTGAATTACGGTCACTGCTCAAGTAAGTACGGTTTCAATCCAACTTTCCAGGTTTTCTTCCTTTAATATGTCACCTGAATTACAAGCTATTAAAGAATTCTTGTTTGAAAAAAAAAAAAAAAGGAATCATAAAAACACATACGGACAAAAAAATGTGTCCTTGATCTACCTCCAGAGGATCACATATACTTTTAGGCACTGCAAATCAGAATTTAAATCTCTCAGTAACATTTTATTTCTCCCACTCTATATTTTTAAGGGCAAATGAACAGACTCATGTTTCACAGCGTAAGCAAAATATGAAAAACTTCAAGACAAAGTACTTTTAAATAGGAGTTTTACCATGTACTTTATTATTAGGAATAAACTCTAAAGCCAAATTTAATGTTTGGTTTCCTACAGTTTCGCCAGGTGTAATCTATCTGCAAATAAAAAAAATAAAAAATTCACAATGTCAGTCACTAACTTAGTTCCTTTAGCTGCAAAAATATGTCAACTGTGTTCAAATATAGCGATGCGTCTAGCAGGTAGTAAGTGAAAGGGATGTTACCGTAGGGATGTGAAAAATCATTAAGCCGGTGGAAAAATTTGAAAGCTGTTCTTAAAAATAATAGGTCTTATCGCTGATGCAGTCTGATTGACTCATACAAATCAGCATATCACTGTTTAAAAATAATAAAAATTAAACCTGACCATGTATTTTCTGGAGAATTCTTAGTACTCCTCCTTCTGTTTGAAATACACGCATCACTACACGCATCACTACGTGATTATCTTACGTTTTGAGCGTACAATGTACCTCCTCTCTATTAATCGAAGAGCTTTTCTTTCCCAGGGATTCAGAGGAAAACCGGTGCACGGTTTCCCATCTAATATTTGGGTGCCTACCTCCCACAGATTGTTTGGAAGTGTCAAGCTAGGGATGTAGGAAAGAAGTCTGCTTCTATCGTGTAGGGAGTCACTAGGAATACTTCAGATAAAGGCAAGAGGAGGAAGGTTGTGGCCACAGACAGGATTAACGCTTTCCTTCTGAAAAAGGGAACAGCAGCAGCATTTCCGTATCAACCGGCAGCTCAGGTCGTTTGTCATTACGTTTTTTTCTAATTAAAGACTGCTTAAGATATCTCAGTTGGTCTTGAATCTCGGTAGGTAAGAAAACTTTCAAGTTCAGCTAAAATTTAATTGTAATTTTAATTGCAGAAAGACATTTTAGGGAAATACGCAAGTAGCATCGCGGTTTGAGTACAAAGCCACAGTTAGAGGTGAGCTGGGCTTGCTGCTAGAACCTACAAGGAAAGAGGAAACTATTAGTATCTTTATACCTTGACAGCGTCCTATACACTTCTTCTCAACGTGCACGAGTAAAAGCTACAAAAACATTGTTAACATTTACATAATCTGTATTTGTTCCGAAAGGTCTAAAGAAACCAAGGAATTAAACAGTGAAAATAAGGTACGGTAAGGAATGAAAAGGCACGAAGGCCAAGCAGAAAAAATTAAGAGTATTTGTAGAATAAAAAAAGTTGTAAAAGCAGCAAGGTTGTCGACAAGGGCAAAAAACCCACAAAAAACCCCACCCCAGAACAACGACCACCACCAAGAGATGAGGACAGAGTGCGTTAAAGAGCAACGCAAGGGGAAAAAGAAAAAAAAATGTTGGCAATTTGGGTATCAGCCTTCTTTTTAGCATCACTTCTTCTACTGCTGATACACACTGCGTGTAAATCAAGGTCGTCTTCCACTTCGACTAACAATCACCTCTTCATCACTGTATGTGCATCAATCTTTTCAATGCGATCCTAAATGTAATCAGATGTGCAGTAAACTTGCTACATTTGTTATGTCCCCAAAAAAAAAAATCCCAAAGAAACCTAATCTAATTACGCCGGAGGAAAGTCCTAATACTTACAAGCTTTATACTGGTTTAAACCGTGCTTAAACCAATTTAGCACCACGTAAAAATTTCCCTCATTAAACTAAATTTCCCCGTGTCTGATGTACACCAGCTGAAGATTTATCTCGATCAGCTCCTTCCTCCAGGGTAGTAACATTAATATATGTATGGCAGACAGACCGACGGAGTCCTATATCCCAGGGGAAACAGGGAAAAGATGAGTTTATTAAAAATGAGCCACAGATGAAACTCTCTGAACGATCTTGTGCTAACGGCTGCTACAAACACTGTCCTCAGTGACGGCTTTTTTGCAAACTGATCATCGCTCTGGCTAGATCATTCTGTCCCACCCAAAATGGTTAAAAACCGCTTAACAAAACGACCGAAGTCAGTCTTTTCCCAAGTGTAGGATACAACATTCATTTGCAAGGACACGAAGGAATCAGGGCATCAAAAGCTAACGTGCCGTCACCAGTCTTTATTTTTACCATGTATGATTCAGTATACGCGGGTTTTAAAATCCAAAGCATCAAGAATTGAATCCTATTCGGTCAGCAGGCAGTCAGACACAGGAGGAACAGGAGGACGAGGTCATCTCATCCAGTTCCCAATCAGAGCAAGGTCAACTTGCATCTCACAAACTCTCCTTAGATCTGAGGATTAATTTGATCCCCGTTTGTTTATCCTCCATAGATATACCGTTTTTCATTTACTTAATAAAGGCAGAACTTCATACTTGTCATAAAACGTATTGTCAGTCATCCCCAACTTGGGAAGTTTCGTAGTTGTCAGCTAACTGCACCCATCCAGAGGACTTGTTCAAACCCCCAGGAGACACTCACCAAGCATCATTCCACCTTTACCAGATGCTTTGCAATCTTGCAGGTCAAATCTGTAGGAACTGCAGTACTATACGTGAAAGTGAAATTAAAAAAAGACAAATCCCTCTACTACTTTTAAAGGATTCCTATACAGTTTTCCTAAACATGAGCTTATCAGTTCAAGAAAAATAATTAAAGACTGGAATAGAAACTGACCTTTACCGCATGACATTCACTTAAAGATATTTGGGGGAAATAAAAATCACACATATGAGATGAAGAGCTTTGATTCAGGTAGAACTGTTAACAACGGCAGGCACTGCACAGGCATACAACAGGAGACAGAGAAGGACAGCGGGAACCATTTTGTAGCGCACTGCTCCTCAGTTTAGGAAGACCTAAGCTCTGTTCCCAGTTTTATCACATAAGCAAGTTTCCACATTTCTCCGTGTTTCCCTTTCCCCTTTACATTTTACTTTTGTCTAGTTAGGTTGTAATCAACTTTTACGGGATCAGACAGTCTTCCCCTGTAACTGTGCGTGCCTCACCTTGCACTCACAGCAGAAGGTGACAATGGCCTCTGGGAACTACCACAGCAGGAGTGAGCAATGACTGTATCGGCAAGCGTTCATCATCTAAATTGCAAAGGTCACAGAAAATTCAACCTGATATTAGACCACAGAAGCGTAGGCTAAATTACTTTATAGGGTTTGTGCATTAGCGTGTTCTAACACAGTCCCTTCTGCTTCACCAGGCATCAACGGGCACGGAGGTGGACACTTCGCAGCTACAACCGGAATGACCAAAAAAAGTCGCTGCCCCACATAGAGTTGGCAAACCGAACATGCGAGTCCTCTTCAACTGCCCCAGAGCTAAGCTAGCAGGTCTTAACCTGTGCTGTTTAAATTAACTTGGCTCCCATGTCACAAACGATTAGGGAAGAGGTTTGTGCTGGTTTTAGCTGGGATAGAGATAGTTTTCTTCGTAGCAGCTAGTATGGGGCTATGTTTTGGATTTATGCTGAAAACAGTGTTAATAACATAGAGATGGTTTTGTTGTTGTTGAGCAGTGCTTGCACAGAGTCAAGGCCTTTTCTGCTCCTCAAAGCACTCCACCAGTGAGCAGGCTCAAGTCAAAAGGGACTGCAGATGAGTCCACGCCGGAGCAGATATATCTCTGGAGGCATTGTGGCTCATGCAGAAGGCCACATTGGAACGGGCACACCTTGAAGTGACTATGGATAAGTCTATGCCACAGCAGGTATACCCCTGGAGAGACTGTGGCGCACAGATAAGGCACCGCTTGGAGCAGGTACTCCCCTAAGGGACGGCAGTCCGTGGTAAGTCCAAGCTGGAACAGGGGCAACAGGAGGAGTTCATTGCAATGTTAAACCTGACGGTCAGGTCCAAAGGGACCAGGGGTGGAGATTGTAATGGAAATATCTTTAAATTGTTGTAATCCATGGTTTGAGTTGCATGTTATAGGAATTACCGTAGCAGGAACCACCTGAACCAATGGAGGACAAGCCTTACAAGAAGCAGTGCAAGTGCAGCAGTGACCCGACCCGAGCTGGTTTTGGTGCCCAGAAACTCCACGCAACACATCACCTCTCCTGTCCTGAGTGACCATCGTAACAGATGGAGTCCAAAGCCATGGACTAAATGAACTCAGTGGACGTTTGTGGACATTTTAAAGACATTTTATAGGGGTGGTCCATAGACTAAGGGAATGAGATCTGTGTGTTGTATCAAAGGATGGGAAGGGGGTTAATGAGGTTGAACTGAATAGTGGGGTACCTGAGCATAATGTAAATGGTATGAAATAAGGGCTGGAGAATGCGCTTGTTTTGGCTGGGATAGAGTTAATTTTCTGCATAGTAGCTAGCACGGGGCTAGGGTTTGGATTTGTGCTGTGTTGATAATACAGGGATGTTTTCGTTATTGCTGAGCAGTGCTCACACAGAGCCAAGGTCTTTTCTGCTCCTCACCCCACCCCACCAACAAGTAGGCTGGGGGTGCACCAGGAGCTGGGAGGGGACACAGCCAGGACAGCTGACCCTGACTGGCCAAAAGGATATTCCATACCATATGATGTCACGCTCAGCATGTAAGCTGAAGGAAGAAGGAGGAAGTGTGGGGACATTCGGAGTGATGGTATTTGTCTTCCCAAGTCACCGTTATGAGTGATGGAGCTTTCCTGGGGATGGCTGAACACTTGCCTGCCCATGGGAAATAGTGCATGGACTCCTTGTTTTGCTTTGCTGATATGTGCAACTTTTGCTTTACCTATTGAACTGTCTTCATCTCAACTCACAAGTTTTCTCACTTTTACTCTTCCGGCGCTCTCCCCCATCCTGCTGGGGGAGTGAGTGAGCAGCTCTGTCAGGCTTAGTTGCCAGCTGAGGTTAAACCAGGACAAGGTTCCATACCACCAACCACGACAAGGTTCCATACCACCAACGGAAGGATGGAGGACTTTCTTCCAGCTAGTGCATAGAGAGAATTGGCTTACAGTGCGCCTTGATGAGATTAATGAGCTGACACAACAGCTTGCTGCTGCCCAGAGGGGCACTTCCACTCCCCTCTCCCAAACTCAGCCGCACTTTCCCTTTCGCCCTAGTGCCAGTAGTACGGAGCTTGTCCACGGTCTTGGGCAGTTGATCCACCTCACCAAACCAGCAGAAACCATGGGAGCAGGGAGAAAGAGAGGGAGGAAAGAAGGGATATGGAAAGGGGAGTGACCATTTTGAAGGCAACAAGATCACACTTCTGTCCTGGCAAACTGCCCCCTGAGAAAAGTGGCAACAGAAGGAGACTTCTATTCCAGAAATACAAAATCAGTTCCTATCAGTTATTAGAAAGGCTCTGCAAATATTACTTTAAAATCTCCAATTAAAACTTTTCTATTTAAAACTTACTTTATCTCTCCCAATGGGAAGCGGCATAGCTGTATAAAGATTTTTTCTTCCATCAAACACTGGTTTGCGATCCCCAAAAATCTGAGTTTTAAAGTGCTGAACCATATGCTCCACTATTTCTCTGAAAATACAAAAAGATTATGTTAATTCAACTTTTAACTTTTGATGTTAAGTAGCAAATGAACACTAACACTAATGTTTATTAATAGAGACATTAGGTAAATGGAAGGGTTGTCCACTGTTGGGTATTAAAGGCGAGAGTTGTTTGACTGATCTGAATTAAAGCAAACTTCACAGACTAAACTGTTTTCTTAAAGCAGCTATTTTTAGCTTTTTCAGATTGAAACTCTCCTTCCTCTTTTCTGTGATCTACTCAAAGTGGCAAAACAAATGCTCGTGCTCTCTCAAGCTCAAAACAAGAAGAGCTTGGTATTCTCCTGGGGCTTCCGCTCCCCTGTCCTACAGCCCTTTCTGCAGAAGACCACAGCCCACAAGCTCAGCAACCTAAGAAGCTTTCAAGCCGAACTTGAGGACGCTAGTTCTATGATGACAGCGATACGCAAACTTTTTGCGCAGCACTGAGAAAGGTAACTTTTAAATGTAATTTTTTCATGTATGCAACAAAATTGGAATTCATCCAACAAACCTGGACATGCGCATTCACTGGGACCCATGATTATTAAAAATATATATTCATTTAAGCATAGCTGGACTTAGGTTGCACGGTTGTATGAATGAGGTAACCGCTCACAAAGTTCTTGTCAAACCACACTGGTCATGCAAAGCAGTTCACCAGCCGGTGAGAGGGCTGGTGGAACAACAACACCCTTTGATGCCAAAGGTCTTTGGTCCGAATGTCCCAAAGAGACATCCTTCAGGCTACCTGTATCACACGGCTGGAAAATCTGAAATCCATCAGCGGTCTGCAATACACTGCCTGCAAGATCTTTAACATAGAGCTTGGGGCAAAAGGGCATTAAGAAATTAAACCGACACAGACAGGAAACCGCTGTTTCTTCAGGACTGTCGTCAACCCGCGGATCAGAGACACTACAGGTGAGTCATTCGCACGCCTTGTCTTAGAAAGGTAATTAACCCACCAAACAGTTCGATATTACAGTGATGCGAAAAACTGAGATGAAACTCTGAATTCATTCACGAAAAGAACGAAGACTGGTTTAATTGACAATTTCTTTGCTGTGTGCCAAGGCTTTAAGATGTGACCATTGAAAGAAACTTGCCTGACTTAAGAAGTATGAATAAAACTTGACCCAGTAATTTCTGCCTCCGGTCTATAATGTCTGACTGAATAGATAGTTTGGAGGGTGGGAGGAAGGAGGTATTTTTCAAGCTTGAGTTAAAGGCTGAGCAATGGAAAACTCATTCTTTTACTGAGCAAGTTCTCCCAATTGTGAACTACTTTATCTCAAAACGAACACTTCCACTTTAATTAAGGTTTTCAGACCACATTTAGCAATAGTGCTTCTCAGCTGTGGGTGGAGACATCTTAATGAAAAGTAAGTTATTTTCTCCATGTGAAGTTGAAAGAAGAGTTATTTACCAATTCACTAGCTTCAGCCCTTTGGGACTATTGTTCTACTGAGATCATGCAAGCACACGAAGAACTCGGGGCCAGTGACCGCAAGCGGAGTTCATCTTGAAATTCGTTCAAGTTCTAACCGTGCTCACGAATTCAACCGAGGGCATCCACAGCGTATAACCAAACTCACCTTGCCCACTCTCCCTGTATAACTATACAAATGGATCTGGGATTTCTGCAACGCGTGAAGAACTGTAGCTGGACCGTACTGATTTGACGCAGCAGCAGATTGTGTCAGCTTTGTGTTTTCTGGTCCCGCTTCAGCTCATGTCTTACCAACGTGGAACTTGCATGGACACCATACACGTGCCTGCAGGGTCATAGGCCATACCACAGTGTCTTGGTTTTGGCTGAGATAGAGTTAATTTTCTTTCTAGTAGCCAGTATAGTGCTGTGTTTTGGATTGAGTATGAGAATAATGTTGATAAGATGCTGATGTTTGTAGCTGTTGTGTCTACACTAAGTGGAGGACTTCTCAGCTTCTTGGTCCTGCCAGGTGCACAAGAAGCTGGGAGAGCACAGCCAGGGCCACAGACCCAGACCGGCCAAAGGGATATTCCCTGCTACGGAACGTCACGGTCTGTATATAACCGGGGGAGCTAGCCAGGATGCAGATTCACCGCTCGGAAACAGACTGCGCATCGGATTGTCTTATTTTCCTTTTGCATGCGGCAAGCAATTGCATTGTGCATCACTTGTATTACTGTTATTATTCTTTTCCTTTGTTATCATATTAAATTGGTTTTATCTCAGCCCACGAGGTTTGGGTTGTTTTTTTTTTCCATTTGCTCCCCATCCTCGTGGGGAGGGAGGCGTGAGCAAGCAGCTGCATGGCGCTTAGTTACCCACCGGGGCTAAACCATGACACATAGTAAGTCCTAGAATAAAACTGAAGAACAAAGCTGGGATAGACGAGGGAGTAGCGTAAATGAAAATAAAATCTCCCTCTATCCTTTCTAGAGGCTATAACATATAAAGCAAATGATAAAAACTATTTACTATAAATATACATCTGAATTATATAACCAAAATACTAGAAACGTGTAAGCCAGCTGAAAAAACTATCATTTAGAGTTGAACTACATGTGCACCCTGCATAATTCTATATACAGATATACACAGATACACAAATATAGGTGCAGATGTAGGACTAAAAGGACATGGCTTACAAAAACCCGGGTGCAGGTGAGTGCATGTAGATCTACAGGGTAACACAAACAGGAATAATCTTTCAAAAGAAATAAAACATACGCTTCATTAAGTGAATGTAATTTGTGTTTTTCCCACACTGCGTGGAGAAACATGCACTAGTGCTGTCGAATGCATTTATGACATCCTTGTTTCCTGCAAGAAGCATTTAACCCATGCAGATTTTCACTCGCTCTCGTCACCACAACAGAGGGACCAACTAACCTAACAAAGCAGGGCAGGGGCTGTCGGTGGAGAAAGAACTTACTACTGAATCTAATCCGCCTTCTCAGTGAGGAAAAATTGCTTTATTATTTAATAATCATGCTCTCTGCCACTGAGGAGCAAGCACCCACCCGCTGGACTCTAACAGGGGTGATCACACAGAACTACAACACACACGAGAGCTGTGCGGCACTCGGCTCCCAAAGGACTTCCAGAGGCACGGCAATCGGCAATCCGCGTCAGTCAGCGGCGTGGCAGTCGGTGGGGTCGGAGCTGGTGGCAGGGATATCAGTTAGGGAAAGCAAAGCCCTCACAGCTCCCACTATGGAAAAAGTAACTGCGGAATATATTTTTTTTTCCGCACTCCAACACAGTAAGAGTATTCCAGGGAAATCAGCAGGGTTGCCCTCGGACAATAAGAGAGTTCAGCTCAGTACACTTACAAAGGTGTATGCTTTTAAAATGAAATTCAATTCTCAGTTAGCTTAAAAATTAGATTTATAATAGTTCACCACAGGAGAAAAAAAAAAAACAAAACAGGACAGCAAAGCATAGTGATGCTGCTTTAGGAAAACGCTATCATTACAGACTCTTTAGCATAACAATGTATAATGCACTCTGGTTTATTAATGCACATTAAGAAAACTTTGGCTTTCGGGTGGCTTTTTTGACTCCGCATTTTGTTCATGGCTGCATATTCCACCCGTGTGACCTTTTTTTAATAAGGAAAGTTTTTGATCTTGAATATACAAACACGCCATTCCGATCCTCTTCAGTCGAGACGTAGGTAGTTATGAAGATGACACTTGTGGTTTCTAGTTTGTGCCAAGTCTCATTCTCAAGTTTCACTTCTGGCAACACCACTCGTGCAAGTCAAGGAGGTTGCCACACTGTGACTAATAGGGCACATATGCAAAATGTAAGACCTAATTGCTTGTTTCCTTGGCCAACTGATCCATGTTTTCACCTTGCTATCCGTTTCAGGAGCATATCTTTCCCTTATATAGAATCTACTGATGAAGGATAAAATCTTACCTAATTTAGTCCCTCCACAATCCTCTCACAGCAGCACAAACAAATGGGGTTTCCTTCCCCTCGTCAGTAGGGGAAGGTAGGAAAACAAACCGGCAATGTCAACTCCCTGCTGAAGAACTTGTCAGTCAACTGCACTCCAAAATTTAACCAAGCAATACTAAGAATCCTATTTATCAAGTTGCCTTATACTGACCTAACTCCACTAGGGCTAATAGAGTTTATCCATCTGTCATCAGTGGCTTTGATCAGCAGCATCTTAAGATGCTGACAAGTTCAATTAAAAAAAAAAAAAAAGACAATTAGCACCAAAATCTTGGATTGGTACAAAAAGACTTGGAGAAGAAAAAATGCCTGTTGATGGCTATGCAAAGTTGGAAGCTATCAGTACAATTAATGACTAAAGACAGACACATCCTCCAAGCCCTCGATGAAGACTTGGCACAAGCTCCAGCATTTTCAAAGGAAAACAAAAATGTCAATAAACTGAGGAAAACCAAAGCACAGTATTACCTGTTAACTCTTCTAGGGCATTTTTCTGGCTTTATATCCAATTCATAATGGTAGATATCTATTTTAGGAATGTCCATTTCAAAGAAGTTGGCCTGCAGTTTGATTGTTCTCCCAGAAGTGCCAAAATCTGGTCGAGGAGGGGGTTTAAAGGCATATCCCTGTACTGGTGGTGGCAGTGGTGGAGGAGGTGCAAGCACTGAAAAAAAAGAGAAAGCACAAATTAGCCATCAGCTAGATCAAATTGACAGTTAAACAAATTTACAGGCTATTTGACCAATGAAGCACAGCACATTTAAACCCGGTAACTTTTTTAAGCAATCTGAAAAGACTCCGCTATCAGGAGGCCACGAATTCTGACTCTCTTCTTCCTGCCCTGGTTCACCATTTGCTCTATTTCCTAGCCCTTATTACCGAACAAAATCTTAAAATCAGTTGCATTCTCCTTTACTACAAGTCAGCTGGGTGGGAACTTCAGAGGCGAAGCAGGAACTGCTGGGAAAGCGAGAACCAGATCTTCATCGCAGGGAAGAACCTGGGTTTCAAAACAGGCAATGAAGTGAATCACCTAACCATGTTTATTTGAGCAAACGCTTATAAAATCAAGTTTCTACCACGTAAACCACCTTTCGTGATCGTATTTGGATGAGTCGCCTGCATCTAAAGCAAATACAAGGCATCCATTTCAGCCGTATACGTTTTGCTCTAACGGGCACATCGCACAGCCTGCCAAAGAAAGGAATACAGCCCAGGAGCCGTTCCTACGTGTGCAGCTCTCTGGAAACGCTATGTATTGAATTAAACTATATCCTTACTGCTTCCTTTAAACAGAAAGCAAACAGAGAAAATAGTCTACTGCTGCTGTACTGTATTCTTGAGCTCAAATGCCAGCCAGAGATCAGACAACATGAAGCAGAAGAATAAAAGCTGCTTGCAGTTGTTTCACTGTAGGAAATGCCATTAATAAAAAAAAAAAAAATCCACGGAGAAGTGTGTAAGGTACCAACTTGAGTACTGGTTGCTCAACTCCTGCAGGTTTTCCCGTGGTCTAGAGCAATAACTTGCAGCAAAATCTTCTCATCTGAAATAACCCAGGAGGTTTCTCATGACTTATGTAAGAATCCAGGTGTGGTTTCCCGGGATTATCGAACTCAGTCCTCTGCTAGCACCAGAAACAACGCACATCCCTCCGTTAACAGGTCACCACTTTTCCACCCTTGCTTTCCCTACTGGAAAAGCGTTCCAGAACTGTGATACTCTGGTGCTCAGAAACGCCTGCAGGTTTTCATTTATTCATTTTATTTATTCATTGTCAGGTTATATTCACTGCCCTCGTTATTGTCTTTTTAGATTTAAGAATTAAATGGGTCTTTACTACTTCTATCAGTCTCTTCTCATAAACCAGGTTCCATTCTCATCCTTGCAGTCATTTTTTTAAGCTAATGCATTTTCAGTTCACCTTTCCCGAACAAGGCCAAGTGTTATTCTACACGAGGTCCCATCGGGGTCCAGCACATCCACAGTGATTCTTTCATCTCTCGGATGGAAACGGCGGGTTAATGAGTCCTAAACTGCCTTTGCCTGTTGTACCCCTGCCTTACAATGGCCGTCCAGCAACCAGTCAGTCTGTGCATGCCCGGTTCAGTTGTTTATGACCGATCATCTCCCAGTTCATCATTAAATCCCAGCAGCATGTTTTAAAATATATATTTTTTTAGCCCATATTTATTACCCTACTGCTTTCTGGATGATGCTTAGGTCCTTTTCTGACAATGCGTCCTATGCCCCGTGATGAATTTTTATGTACTTATTCCAAACATTCATGCAAAACTCATTAATGAAATAATAAACGAGATCATTCCCAACCTTAGTAGCATCATTTCCCCGCTTTACCCTTCAACACTTCCCAAGGCCAGTTTCCCACCCATCAGCATCTCCTTAGTTATCTTTACCGTTCCACTAACCTGACTTTCAGCGCCAATTTTCCCACATACCAGATATTTCGGCAGAATCCAAATAGTCTGGTTCGACATTGGGGAATACATGAGTTATTTTATTTTTAAAAATCTTGGGGTTTCTCATCTGTTTTTTGTTGCAGACTTGTCTTCCAAATATATTCTGAGGCATACACCCTTTCGAAGTCACACTACAGAAGTTCAATTTTCTTTTATTCCTCCCTTTCATAAACATTCCCATTAAAGTCTGTGACTCTCCAACACTAACTTGATCAATATGTTAAAGATACTTGTTGCTAAGGTCTTTCCGTGACCCAAAGCTTCAGGTTTCTGTGCTAAAAGATTATTCCACCTCCCTAATTTCAGTACACAAATTCCTTCAGTTTTACTTTCAAAACAGCAATTCTCATTGGAATATTATTCTTACTTTTTATCCACCTTGCCTTTGCAGTGTCAACACCTGTACTGAGAAATGAAGCAAAGTATCTTCTTAGTTTTTACACAACAGCTCCAGACTCTTATCTGTAAGCCAGTCCTCACCACAAGCAGCCCATCTGCCTCTGCATCTGACCGTTCTTCTCTACATCCCTGAAGGCAAGTTGAAATTCTTAGTTGACTCTAACTCCACTCAACCTTTGGCAACGGTTTTAATTCCTGCACATCTCGACTTCTAAGACACAATTTTGTCATCTTTCCCCAACGCTTACAGGCCCTCTGCTCACTTCAAGTATTTTTCTGAAGGTGGTCCCCACCGTTATCGCATCCCCTTGCTCGGTATGATGAATTCACCAAGCGTCTGTATCCTTAAGCGGAAAGAACCTCTGCTGTGGACGTGACCACCACTGAAGTTATTCGTAGCATTATCACTACAGCTGGAAAGTAACATAAAAAAATACTCCCACAAATATTTATATTTGCGAGAGGACAAAGGGTTCTATTATCCGTCTCCAAATCCGATCAGGAGGATGTGCACCAAGCACCTACCTCTACTCCACCACAATCTTGTTTACCATCATTTTCCCAAAGGAATCTGGCTCCAACCTGTGATTTCAGTCATTCTGTTGCTTAATGCTTTACAGCTCATCACTGCACGTATTTTCATTTCCATCTTCCCAGAACCGAATGCTCCCATTTGAAAACCCTCTCCTAGTCATTAACCTTATTCTCTGATTATTTTTTTGAGTGTGTGTCATTCCATGATCCCCACAGCACCACCCTTTCAAAGATATTTTCATTTTCTGCCCAGGCTCCCGGCATTTGTATTTTAACGTTTCCATTTCTTGTTATCCACATTCTGCATCCTAGCTGCATTTCGTATTGCCTTACCACTAGTACCTGCTTAACTGCTGTCTTATCGACATGAAGCATTTCCCTGTCTTTGCTGTCTATTTTTAGGACTTTTAACAGTTCTGTATCTACTGCTCCATCCTAATTCCACTGCCCTCCTTTTTCTGAGCCAGATTTGGTACCTCCGAACTAAAAAAAAGTACCTCAGAAATAAAAAATAAAAATAAAAAAAGCTTACAAGACTTGGAAGTAAAAAAGACTTAATTTATTGAAATGGGATCTTTTACTACTTCTCACAGGACCATAACGAAGCCACATCTATAAGCGTTTAGGGATCATCGTTACATTCCTCCACTGGCGCTTTAGTGACAAACAAGTAAAAGGGAGGGCATATATTCAAGTTTTGAGAATAACATGAAATCCCGAGAGAAGTACAGACTCCTGGGAAAAGATGTGATTATAGTTTCACAACCTGCACGTCTGATGGAGGAAAAAAAAAGAAAAAAAACCCAAAAAAACAAAAACCAGAGAACCATGCTATTCAGAAAGCAGGACTACTACCACCCTGTGTTTTCATCTTAAACATTTTTTTCAATGATTTTTTTTTTTTTTTTTAATGATCCAATTTAAAAAAAAAAAAAAAAAATCTATTTCTGGCTCAACTCCCTTGGCAAACTATTTAGGGCAGGGTGTTGCTTCATGAGATAAGTGCTGTTTATTAAACAGCAGTACTGACCCGATAAGCAGCCACCCTATATTTTTGCCGCATAAAACAGATACGTATGCGTTAACTATAGAACTGAGGGATATGACCTGAACTTCAAGGGAAAAAAATTAAGCATTAAAACTGTTGATCTGAATTCACTTTTTTGGATGACTGCCTCAAATGAAGAATGCAAAAAAAATGAAACTATTTTGCGTCAAACATATTACAGCAACCGACTGCGTAAAGCCGCAAACTACTGAATTTGGTGATGTCAGGAGAGAATAGAGCCTTATTACTCTTTTCTATCAAAGAAAAAGCTGTGAGCCTCAATCTTAAAACAATTCCTCCGTTCAAAGCGATTCAGCTGCCCCACCTCCTCGGTGAAGCGGTCCCGAATAATTCCCACCACTTGCTCACTTTTAAACGCGACAGAAGCCGTACCTATATGAGAACACTGTTCTTAGCACAAAGGTCCCTGCTGAGGAGGTTTTGCAGCATGATGAGGTGTGTTAGAGAGGAAACCGCTGGACACCGGAGCTCGAGGTGACACCCTGCCCAAGGAAACTTGCCGAAATTCATACGCCGATGTGTATTACTCACCCCATTCCGGGTTTTCAGAGACCCCTTCATGGGTCGCACAGATGATACTGTTGGCAAGACAGTATTTCGAAGCATTGGAAGATCTACACGCATACCTGGATTTTACTTTTAAAGCGCTGTCAAGGGAAGAATGAATTAGAAGATGAAAGACGAATAAACCAAAGCACCCGTGTGATAAGTATCAGAAGCTCCTCACTCATTTGCTAGATGATAATATGAATAATGAGAACATTTCAGCCTTGCTATGATGATTGAGACCATCAAGAGCCCCATTTTAAAGGTGTGAATTAAGGTAAGATGGGTATTGAATAATGAAGTGCCAGTGTACTGTCTTTAGGCTTATTTTTATCTGGGAAAAAAAACCCAGACTTTGTATTATAATTCATCCAATTTACATAAGATTGATAACTATGAACGTTTAAGAACTATAATTTCTACCAAAAAAAAAAAAAAAAGAAATCTGGAAGAAGACAGATATTACAAAAAAAACAAAACAAAAAACCAGTCTCACGGCAGTTTTCTGAAATAAAATTAATAATCACGCAAAATTACTCTGTCAATGAGGGTGGCGGGGGAAAGCAGCGGTAGAGGAACTCCACACAATCCCAGAAATGCTGCTTTAGTACAAACGCTGAGTTTTGCAACTTGAAAACGATGGCAAATGCCAGGCTGGCTGTGTGCACGTTCCTACTCCAGTACGTTACTGGGGATCAAAACTGGAGATACAGGATTGACTCGAGCAGTCAGCCGGCCAAGACACTCCTAGTATATAAAAGGTGTGAATGAGCCACCCTCGTGAATGAGCGTGGCTCAGCTCGTCTACTCTGAAATCCATAGAATTATAAATTAAATGGTCCCGAAAAAAAAAAATCATCATTACGTAACTATTTCCTGGACTTACAGCACGCGTTTTGTCTTTCATTCTTCATCGTTTTTTTTAAAGCTTAACTGCTGGTCTGCTCAGCACCCTAGGAGCACTGTTAGGCAGCACTGAACTTGCACGTTGAAGGTTTTTTAGCAAAGAATTATGCAATTTTCATGTGCAGTCAGAAGCCGAATGAGGTACTCAATAAGAAGGGGCCAAACTAGTTGCATCTAAGGGCTTGTCGGCACAGGAAATCATCTGAGCGTAATTATACTAGTGTAATTATATCACAAAGTTTCCTTGCGTGGCAAGTCCTAACGCCTATTTAATAATCAGGTGATGTTTTCACAACTCAAAGCATGTTTTAGCATTGGGCTAACGCAACCTACGTTTGTCGATAGGAAGTCTCTCTAAACCCATTTTTTTCTAAAAATATAGCCTCTAAATGAAACTGTGGTGAAGGAAGGAAGCTTTATTTGGAAGCTTCACTTTCAGTTAAGGTTTCTAATATCAGACAACAGGGCAGCTCTTGCAGATCATCACTACAGGCGTTTTCAGATCTTGCTGCGCAACAGAAGATGCACTTTTCAAAGCATTTTTACATACACTAATGACTTGATCCTCAAGCATTTAATAAAAGAAGGTCAAATTTCATGCTAATATACAGAATTTTAATTATAGAATCATAGAATGGTTTGAGTTGGACGGGACTTTAAAAATCATCTAGTTCCAACCCCCTGCCATGGGCAGGGACACCCTCCACTAGCCCAGGTTGCCCAAAGCCCCATCCAACCTGGCCTGGAACACTGCCAGGGATGGGGCTTCTCTGGGTAACCTGTCCCAGTGTTCAATACGTAATTCAATTCTCCTGCCTTGATTTGACCTACCTTGCTTGCCAACCCCAGCCCTACAGACAGCATGGACTGTTAAAATCATTGTGCGTGTTATTTGCTGCCTCCAGGTCAGTTATTGATTCCATGACACAGACACAGAGAGGAGGCATTGCTCCTTGGAAAAAAAAAAAAGGGGTTTAATAACTTGTCCTCAAGTAATGATCAGCTGTTTTGCCTCCACAACTGCAGGAAACAAAAAAAACTGCAAATGTGTTCAGCACGGTCAGGTTAAAAAGAACCAAGTCTGGCAAAGGAACAGAGACTTCTGCTTGAAAAGACTCTCTAGCAGCGGCTGGAGAAGCGCCAAGTGTCATTAACATAGAATAATGTAGGCTGGAAGGGACCGAGTTGACTTGTCCGGTCAAGTTTTGAATATCTTAAAGGACAGAGTTTCCACATCTCTTACAATCTGTTCCGGTGTTTGATCACCCTCGTGGTAAAATAAACTTGCCTTACACTCAACTGGAGTTTCCTGCGTTACAGCTTCTGTCCATTGCCTCCTGCCCTGCTCTGGTGCACCTGCCTCAAGTCTGGCTCCATCTTCTCCATAGCTTCCCCTTAGGTAGTTGTAGACAGCCAAAATATCACCCTTCAGCCTCCTCTTCCGAAGGGTAAATAAACCCGAATCTCTCAGCCTCTCCTGGTATCTCATACGTTCCCTCCCCAAGCCCCCGGGGCTTGCAGATGGGTAATGTCCCCTTTTGGGAGTTGCACTCTGAAGTGGGTAATGGGAGACTTGAAAAGGGGACATCCCATGGCAGGGGCAACAGAATTTCCACAAATAGTTATTCAAATAGTAGTAACAGAGGGAATTCAGAAAGGATGTGGAAAACTTCCAATACAAATCCTTGATAGGATCTGCACAGAGGTTTAGTGTATTTTACTTACACATGTATATGATCAGAGCAAGGAAAGGAATACAAGGAGTTCAGCCTTTTCTTTTTAAGACCCAAATGAAGGAAAAAAAAACCCAAAACCCCAACTTTGGGCTGTCTTCAAGTTTTCTTACAGTCTGGGTTTATACAAAGTTTAACTTTCACACTGGCTTTCTGTTAAGAACCGTTAGAGAAAGATAGGAAAGAGCCTGGCAGTGTTTTCTATGAGATAAGGAAAACTCAAAGCTGCAGCTCACAGTCCCTCGATACTATGGGGGTAGAGGAACCTCTCCATCTGTTTCTGCTGCTCATTAAGCACATTTTAGAGTATGGAAACTAGAAGTTCTTCAGTCAAGCTGTAGCATTGTTGGATTAGATGACGCACAACAAATAAAGGCAACGGACTTATCTATTATCCCCAAGAATTCACCAAACCACAAGAAAAGCAGAGGGAAGCAGAAGAGATGATGTAATTAGAACTTCATTTAAATCTAATATCCGTTACAGCACTATCTTAAATATCAACTATTGAAGGTTCTTTACTAAGATGCGACTGCCAGAAGATTTCATGAGGTCTTCTGCTGATAATGCATCTTCTAGAAAAACCGTGCTTTGCAGAGCCCAGCATGGCAAATAACCTAATAAGCATCTAGAGTAAAAGGGAAAGCTATTCTTCTCCCCTTCTTCTGCAAATAAAGTATATCTAACACTACTTAGAACTCCTTCAACCGCTTGCTGTCTTAGCTATAGACAATCAGAACAATTATACAGCAGGGTGGAGGGCTAACATTACTAAAGGTGTCCTCAGAAAAAGAGAAGGTTGTGGAGGAGGCAAGCCTGTAAGCCTTATCTATATCCACTAGGAGGAATCCACAAATTCAGTGTAAAAGCTTTACTGCCCTAGAGATCAAGTAAGATCCAGGAAGTTGTACAGCATGCGAAGAAGTCACTGGACACATGAAATTCAACTTCTGAAGTTGCTTCTCCTTAGTAGCAAAGTAAAGAGGTAGCACTGGTAACGACGCTTTCGAACTCGTATTTGTCCAGAGCCACATTTCTGCTTTGAAACAAGTTGCCGCTCTAGCTGTGCGCACCTATGCATGCTGCAGAACATGGATTGAAGCTGCCACCTGAATCCATCCTTTGGGATCACCTAATCCGCAGATCTCAATTGCCTTTCCCAATGCTCAAGCTTGCTTACTCCTTGCTTACCTCTCCTATGGCTGAAGGCTGGATTTTTACTGTCTTCACGCACCAGAATCCCTGCTCCCTCTCAACGTGTACCTGGTAACATTCCTCTTATATTTGTAAGGAGTTTCCTAGCCATGTACCACCCCACAGCTGGTAAAAAATGATTTTCCTGGAATGGCCCCTAAAACGCTCTCCAGAGTTAGACTGTTCAGGGATGGAGCGTCCCCTTTCCATTCAGTCCCTTCCTGCACTTCTCTCAAGTACTTGCTCATTCCAGGCCACCGCTGTGTCTCCATTTACACGTGGAAGCCAACCCTCAAAGACACTTAGCTCAACTAGCTTTGCGCGTTCCTCATTTTTTGCTGCATGTGTTACATTTCTATTGTTTCTTTCCTCACTCTGACCATATATATAAACTGTGCTTGGATCCTGTCAAGCGTTCATATATGATGCCTTTCACATCGGTTTTGACGGAGCCCCTCTCTAAAAGATTCTTCTGGTCTCCCAGGGAGCAGCTAACACACTTTCTAACCACAGCACGTTGCATATGCTGAGGTGGGCTATCAGAGCTAGGGCTGCTTCAATACCGATGAGCAAAAATGAAAGAGCTGTCCTCATATTTGGTCACATTTTAAGTCTCACGTATGACTGTTGAGAAGTTTAGGGATCCCACTCTGCCAGATTGCTTCTAATTTCTTACATTGTAGTATGAAATTAAAAACCTTAACAAGGAGTCAAAGTGTCAGATAAACACCATTGCCTTCAAACTTGTAGTCTCATCATGTTCAGTAGACCTATCCTAGACATGTTTTTACGGAATAATTGTCACTTACTGCAAAAGAATTCAAGCAATGTTAATTCTCAGGTCAATTCTTTTGTCTAGTGAAAGACGTCCCTGCCTACAGCAGGGGGGTTGGACTACATGATCTTTAAAGGTCCCTTCCAACCCAAACCATTCTACCATTATTCTGTCTGCAATAAATAACTAGTTACAGATCTACAGCTCCCTTGGTTACCCTGGTTACTTTTTGACCCCTGTAAGACAGAGATGTGATCTCTTTACACCGCCGGAAGTGATACGACCCAGCGACCAGAATCACTCCCAGACATCAATGGCGCGAGTGGGTGTTGCAGGCAGAGATGAAAGGGAGAAACAGGATGTCAATCCAGCTTGCTTTGTAACTCATCACCACATTTCAATTATGAATATGTGAAAGACTACAAGAACAAAATGCCAGAGAACCAAAGAGGAGGAGATCAACGCTCCAGCAGAAAGCAGCAGGCAAGAAACAAAGAACGGTTCTTTCTAGCCCACAGGCTTCTTCTAGACAGTATCAACTAGCAAAAGACACCAAATGTTAGTACTTTCTTCTTCCTCCCTCATTCTCCTTTCAGCCTGGACCTTCAGAGTTATCTTCCAAATTTTCAAATACCAACAAGCTGGTTCTCACCACTTTGTGGGCCATCTGCAAGTGAGAGCACAAGAGGTCTATCAGAGCACACAAGGGGCATCCAGAGCATAAAACATCTATCCTTACTGTGAGTAAGCCAGGTGGCTTCACCGATCCCTCGACACAAAACTGTACAAAGTACTACTGAAATACTTCTTAAGGGATGCAGAGAAATGGTTTTAATTACGAACTGCAATGCTGAATTAAGTCATCCAAACAGTGAGCTTCAAAACAATGGAGGGGATTTCTTACGGCTCACCCACAAGTCAGCAACCCAGTTTAAAGTTAATTGTGAATTCAATTGACAAAAGAACTCCATCTTCAGGCAAACCTCTACTCAACGAAGGGGGAAATGGAGAATATTCTTAGTGCTTTTTATCACAGTTGACCGTCATTATTCATTCACTTTTCCATACATTAGAAAATTATGCTGAACTAATTCCAGATGTCTTTTCTAACAATTTAAAATAAAGAATGTAATAGTATTTTCTGCGTTCATAAAGAGCAATGCCTCCATTCCATACAATCCCTATTCTTTGCCACTCCAAAAGGTCTATGTAGTGAATACACACATCATCTACGAGGGGAACAGAAACACTCACTAGCATCTATTCCTCCCTTCATGCTGCTTCTTTCCTATAGAAGGCATGACCAGAAAAATCTGTATCCTGCATCCCCTTACCCCGTTTGCTGAAATATTGCATTTAGGTTAGGAAAGAAACGCGGCTCCTCCTCCTGTATTAGCTGACTGCATAGGTATATAGGAAAGAAACCACCCTCCTTTTTTTTTTTTTTTTCCTTTTTTTTTTTTTTTTTTTTTTGTTTTTTTTTTTTTTTTTTTTTCCTTTTTTTTTTTCCTTTTTTTTTTCCCTTTTTTTTTTTTTCTTTTTTTTCTTTCCTTTTTTTACAGTCACCAGTAGGCTGGTAAAGTGCGCCTTCCTTACCCATCAGTACTGACTCTTCCAATAATACTTACTTCAATGCCCAGACCGAAGCCACCAAACTACTTGGTGCGAACAGCAGACAAACAAGCGCTCGCGTTCAGAGCGCACCAAGTCATCCCAGCTAGTGTCAGGCGCAGAACGGAGCTCAGCAAAGTGTACGCAGCTCCAACCCCCCTGCACGAAGTACCTTTTTGCATCATCAAACAGCATCATCAATTCTTTACGCCTCACTGTGACACTCCATTACCTCTGTAACTCCAGATCTCAGTATGCGACAGATTTTTTTCCCCCTCTTAGATATAGTAAGAGCTGGACTCTGTATTACAGCTCACAAACACACGCTGGACAGATTAAATCACCTGAACCAGTCACAGTTCTCAGCGTAACGGTGCTCCCCCAACCTTTCTACCAACACCTTCCCCTCCCTTCTCCCTGCAGACCCCTTGCCGTTACAACACTTACCTCTCTCCCAGCCTTCTGTATTATTACAGACACTAATGCCCACACGCACACAAGCTCAACTAAGCTAAACAAGCTCAAAGCTTGGCCTTTCCTCTGTTGCTGCCGGCACGTCTTTCTAGCGAGCTGCGCCTCACCGGCTGGAAGCCAGTGCCACAGAGGCCCCAAATCCCCGTTCCCTCTGGTATTCGCATTGTATACAATTTAACGAAACACCGAAATGATTTGTCCTCAGCTTAATAAAGACATAAAAGTCACTAGATTGACTGTGTTTTGCGCTGTACCTTTGCAAGCACGTTCATACCCACCCCACCCCCCAAGACTTTGGCTAGCAGTATTTTTGTGTAAAATCTAAAAATAAAAAAAATGTTGTCTTCATGCCTAAAATACTTTTAATTTACAAAATTAAACTGTTGGGCTGTAACTCAGAAGCAGCCGTGCTTTTACTGAAAAAAAAATCTTTCCCCCTATCCACACTGGATTAATCTACAAAAACATGAACGCTCTCATGGCTTAGTTTTAAAAATAGAAAATTCACAGTTAAGAGCTGAGGTTATGCTTTATTTTATCATTTTAGATAGCAAAAGCAGCTGTAGGGGCATCTTTGACATGCAGGAGATCCAACGGTATCTAATGCGGTTTCAAGAGATAGGGCTGTGGTTTTCAGCATCGCTAAGAAGGGGTAAAATGCAGGTTGGTAATAATGGAATAACTGAGATATGACAAGAGTGTAGATAATCAGCAGAACTCTCCCATTATTTTTTTTTTTTTTCCTATGACATCTTGGGTTTTGTTTTCCTCTACCTGCTTTTTGAAAGCAACTTCAGTTCTCATATGAGTTGATACAAACCAAAAGACTCAGCTGTGGCACTGTGCTCCCCCAGCCATGACAGCAACAAGGAGGGAAGAGACTGCAGGTAACGGCGTCTTATTCTAGGGAGATCCAAAGCCCCCCAGATTTTTTCTTCTGGAAATATTTAATTTTTATCCTACAGTGTCACTATCAAAACCTTACTCCCCGTGGCACCTAGTCCTGTAAATTTCCATTTTCGGGCTGTATATTATTTTAACGATTCTGTGCAAGGTAAGTTAAAAAAAGAGAAAAAAAGACACATACAAGTTTCCTACAGAGGGGCTTATACCTCCACTGAAATTTTACATTAAAAAGGATTTGCAAGTCAGAAACAATTAGAAAAAATACCACTACTGCATTCTAATCACGTAACAAGACTGGAACAATAAAGCTTCACTTCCTTGCCCTGGTGGGAAGTTTCCTCCTTCCAAATGAAGCTCTCACTTTTTAAACAACACCCCCCTATGCAAATATTCCATATCCATACGAATTATTCCTAAACATTCCCTCATTCAACACTGAAGTTCTTCCCAAAGAGAAACATACTGGTTCACCGCGACATTCATTCTTCTGTATTGTACTTTCTGTCTGAACTGGGGTTTCTGCTTTTTGTTTTGTTTGTGGTTTGAAGGGTTGGTGGTTTTTTGGGGTTTTCTTTTTAAACCTAAGTCTCATTAGCTTTCTCAACAGAAATTTTCAAGTCAAAAAAGCTGACGCTGACAAGTACTATTGTTTGAGAAACTTTACATTTCACCAGCTTTCACCCCTGCTCTCCTAAGTCCTCAGGTTTGTCCTCCAACATGGGAGCAAACAAAGATTTCCGAAACGATGGACGAATATGATGGGGCAAAAGAGCACAACCGGAGGGACTGACTGAAAAACAAATCACCAAACACACAACCCCTCCAAAAAAACCCACAAAACACAACCCAAAACAGTAGAAAGGGAACACTCACTGCAAACCACAAGTTGTATGAAAGGACAATAAACGAGGTTCACGTTATTAAAAGCAAAGTCAAGAACACAGCGAGATTTAGATAGGAATTTACCCTGTGTATGAGTAGACGTCTGTCCTTTAATAGTAAACACTTGCTAAACAAGTTTCAGAAGGTATATAACGAGGCTCCAGTAATAATTATGTTTTAAAGCCTTATGCATCTACATGACAAGTTTAACTTCAAACAATTTTTGGATTGATCTAGCTAAGCCAGCGAAACCTCCCCTCTTGGGAATTCTTCTGAAATCGGCTTATTTAAAATAAATCAAAAGTAGCACATTCACACACTTCCTACTACTAAATTAAAATTTAAATTTCATTATTTTCTCACATTAATAAGCTCTAACATAAATTCGTGGACCAAACTAAGAATATTAATAAAAAAAAAAAAACAAAAAAACCCACACCATTAAGGCAAAAAGTTCTAAAGCTCTGGGACATCAGCAGCTCAAAGAGAACCACCCCCAGTATCTAACACTGCCCACCAAGTCAGCTCCTCGCCCGGCCAGAGAAAAGTGACATTTTTTTTTTCCCTAGACTACATATGAAATCATCAGCTTGACTGCCTATACGCAAGTCCGCACTGTAAAACCAGCATAGTTTCAAAACCGTATTCTCAAGCTTCCCAAGATGACCTGCTGAGATTAGTTTATTCTTCAAAAGACTGAAGACTCGATTTTTGCTCCGCAGCCCCCTTGAGTCTCACCCCAACACAGTTTTCGGGTGACATAACGAGACGTACAATTCATCTACTGTTTAAACAGTCTTCATACTTACACATATTTTATGGAATTCTATGTAATGTGCTTTAATACTTCACACGGGTGAAGAGTTAACATCAAGCACATTCTCCATGTTCTGATTAGAAAGCAACTTGCACAAGGGAACGCAATCAGGGTGTTGCCAGAAGAGCTGTTAGAAAAGGCACGTGGAGCCCAAAACAGCGCAGATGTACGTAGTTATTCTGGATCTCTGAAAAGTTAAATATTCTTCTCAATATGACAGACGCTTTCGCAACTGCAGAGCTATCGTAGCACGTATCAACGCTGGCACCCAGGCCTTACCAACTTCAGGCCGTAATAATCTCACACACAACTTAAGCTGGTGTAAGACAGAACTAGCACTGAAAGAGAAATCTTGCCTTCACGGTCCCAAAACACACGTTACCAGGAGTATTCCTGCAGAGAAGGAAAACAGCTAAAACTAACTAGGAGGGGGCACGAAGACAAGGAATGAAAGGGATTTGTTGGGATCGGTCTGCCCAACAGCGCACAAAGAAGCCTCCCACACTAACGCCCGCAGGACCATTTCTTTCTGCAGCAGGGCTAAATTAGGCTAGTTTAAAATGAATGTAAAACTACAGGCTGACACATGGACAGCTTTTAAAACTCCTTTTAGCAACAACGAGTTTTATTTTTCAGTTGCCTGTTTAATGAAGGTTGAATGGAGACTAAAACCTACGACAAAGACAGAACACAATGAGCAGCACTGGCAAGAAAAGTAGAAGAGGACAAAAAAATTACAACAGGAGAGAATGAACTATTCTCACCACATCTGTGATTAAAAAAAAAATAAACAAACAAACATGTGTTTCACAACCTAAATACAAACAAAATTTGGCAGCACTGTGGACAGTTCAATGAGAACCGAACTCAAAAGACAACACTGATGGCAGCAAGAAAGAAAAAATATCAAAGTAAGCTTTAGACTGACTGGATTATGTCATTATCAACAGTACTTTGGTTCTAAATCAATGGTTTGCTCCTACACTGGATGTGTCCAGTTTTGTGAAGTTACACAGTTTTTAAAAAAAACCCAAAACTTTTCTTTCTAGAAAGCCTGGTCAACAGGTACCACATGGCTTCACAGCTGCAGCAAGGCCATAAAAAAAGCTATTTAGGAGAAATATTTTTCCTTAATACAAAACGCAAAGAGAGGCTACACAAACAGACGAAGTAACACTCATAGAAAAACTTTTTCTTTGCAAGCCTAAAGATTCCTCTGAAAAGAGAATAGTAAAAGCAAAGCAAATTAAAAAGGAGAAGTTAAAATGAATTGCACTAACACACTGTGCTCTGTGGAGACACTGAAAGACAGCATCTATAAAAAGTCATGAGTATTCGAAAATACCGACATCATCTCAGTCTGAGTATTAAAAAAACCACTTCCTGGACAGTATTAAAAAGTCCCTTTGAAGCGTTACTTAGAAATGCCTACAAAAGAGAACTGTGTACTAGCAAATCACAACTCTGGTGTAAGATATGAGATAGACTGGACTTACGTAGTGTATCTGGGATGATGCTGTTCAGGTCTGTCTTTTAATTTTCCAGATTTTGATAGTGTAAAACAGATCATAAAAATCATAGAATGGTTTGACTTGGAAGGGACCTCAAAGATCCTCTAGTTCCAACCCCCTGCCATGGGCAGGGACACCCTCCACTAGCCCAGGTTGCCCAAAGCCCCATCCAACCTGGCCTGGAACACTTCCAGGGAGGGGGCATCCACAGCTTCTCTGGGCAACCTGTTCCAGTGCCTCACCACTCTCACAGTGAGGGATTTTTTTTCTTAATATCTAATTGAAATCTCCCCTCTTTCACTTTAACACCATTACCCCTTGTCCTGTCACTCCATCCCCTTGTAAACAGTCCATTTCCAGCTTTCTTGTAGAACCCCTTCAGGTACTGGAAGGCTGCTATAAGGTCTCCCTGGACTCCTCTCTTCTCCAGGCTGAACAACCCCAACTCTCTCAGCCTGTCTTCAAAGAAGAGCTGCTCCAGCCCTCTGATCATCTTCGTGGCCCTCCTCTGGACTTCCTCCAACAGCTCCATGTACTTCTTATGCTGGAGGCCCCAGAGGTGAACACACTACTGCAGGTAGGGTCTCACGAGAGTGGAGGGGAAGAATCCTCTCCCTCAACCTGCTGGTCGTGCCTCTTTTGATGCAGCCCAGGACGCAGTTGGCTTTCTGGGCTGCAAGTGCTCATGCTGAGCTTTTTGTCAGCAAACACCCCAAGTCCTTCTCCTCAGGGATACTCTCAACCCATTCTCCACCC
>VXBL01002389.1:254-13634 GCA_013400195.1 Aramus guarauna | reverse complement strand
AAAAAAAAAAGAAAAGAGGGAGGAGGGCCGGGCTGACGCCGGGAAACCAGGTTACTCGGCGGCACTGAGGGAGCGGGGAGGTGGGTGGGGAGAAGGGAGGAGCCGCGGGGTCACGGGGAAGGAGCGCTCCGCCCGCTGCCGGCTCCTCCGCCCTCCCGCCCGCGGCCCCCGTGGCGGGCGGGAAGCAGGGCTGCTGGAGCGCTTGAGGGGCCCCGCTCCCCCCAGCCCGGCAGCGCGGTGGGCCCGGGCCGAGCAGCGCGCCCGCCGCCTCCGGTCCGCCAATTGGAGCTGACCACCTTTCCGCCGCCTACTTCTCCTCCCCCGCACCAATTTCATCAACTGGATCCAAAGGGCTCTTGCCCAGCCCTGCAGTCAGTACCCACTCACGTTGTGCTTTGCTCTTCTTACGGTCTGCCAATGTGGCTAACCAGACGTGAACCATTTGTAGCAGGAGCCTTTCTAGGCCCTGCAGTCACCCACCAAGATGAACCGTGGTTCGTTTTTACCAAGCCTCTGCCTTAGGCAGTGCAACATCAACTAAACCAAAGTGTATTGTGCAGCCAGGACTGCTAGACACTTGTTTGGTCCTTCAGTAAGGCCTTGGAAAACATTAAGCGCGTCTAGCTGTCCGCTACGTCTCCTTCAAGGCAGTCTGTCCAGTTATGCATGTTTAAAAGGGATGCTGGAATGACATGAATATTACATGCACTGTTTGATCTTGAATGCCCAGTTTACTTGAAAATTTGATTTGATTGTTTCACTGCTTTTATTCCTCCCCAATGCCCTATGAGACAAAGACAAGGCTGCTGTGAAAACCTCAGATCCGTCACCTCGTGGATCTCACACCTCCATACCACATCCACTTTTTGTTGTACCTATGAAACCCAGCTGCGGTATGGTGCCTTAGTGTTTTGTACGAGCAGATAATCTCTGGCTGTACGTGTGTAAAGTTTAGTACAGGGGAATACCAACTAGCAATAACGTGAAAGAGGCATAGTATTGGTCAGTGTGATACACTGAGACCTAGCAGATCATAGCAGCTATGATCCATGTTTTCATTCCCCTGCTGCATTTTGATGTAGAAGCCTTTAAAAAAATGCAGTTCTTATCTGCAGCGGATGAAAATGTTTTGACATAGTTATGATTTAGCAGCAATTCAAACTTTATTTATAGTATGAGGTAAATCAAAGGTTGAATTTTAGCAGCACTCAGTGACTGACTAATTTAAAGTTTTACAAGTAATTCAGTACAATAGGTTATGATCAAAACAGCGACTTAATTACAGATTCAAAGATGACAAGATTCACACTAACTTACTATAAGGTATCTTAAATCAAAGTGTATAGGTACATATACATATGTAAACACAAAACATGCAGGTACACGCAGACAGAAATATTTGGGCTCAGTGATATATATGACACTCACACTCCTGAAGGCAAATATGTATATTTAAACACATAGATAGAGAGGTAGATGGAGGAAGCTAGCTTATAGTTAAAATTACCCTCTTCAAGTTTAGAATAAATACAATGCATCGGCATTTCTCAGCAGGCAATAGTTGAGACTCAAGGAGGCTGACTAGCCCTGGCCTTCCGTCAGCTTTGTCAGCAGATGGTCCTTCAGGAGTTTGTGCCCGAGAGGCGTCCCAGCTAAGGGGAGATGCTGGTCACAGCTCGCTGTGATCCAGGAGAGCTCGAAGGGTCTTGTTCAGAATAGCTATTTATAGAATCTAAGATAACTGACTTTTGTCAGGTACTTTTCCACTTTGGCCCAGCTCAGGTGGTGAAATATTCTGGTACTTTCCACCAGTTGCAGAGCCCCAGAACTTGCTAGCGTTTGAAGTTCTGGTGTCACCCCCTTTTGGGCCGTGACCCAGGTACAGGTGTACCAGGCTGTCAGGAGGTGATTGATTGTCATTAGCATTCCCAAGCGTCAGGGGAAGCAAGAGCCAGGCATTTTAAGAGGGTGCCTCAATGCTGATATAGAAGCATCTCACTGTTCCAAAGTTACATCAACTATATGTTTATTCTTCCCTTTGGGTCATAGTTGTAGATATTCACGGGTTGCTATTAACAGCTCAGCTTTCACGTCAAGTGTACTGTTCCTGAAACCATTGTTACCACTAGAGTTTCCACTGCAGTGATTATGGATTTGTCTGTATTCCAAGCTCCTCCAGTTGCTGGAAAGTAAAGATTTACCAGTAACTATAAACAAATAAAGGACAAAATCATGGGTCAAATTCTAGAGGAAAGCCAAGTAACTCTAGCAAAATTATAAAGATAAACTTCAAAGACAGACTTGCCAAGGGAGCTGGCAAAGTGGTTGCTGTTTTCCCCTCCGGGAGGAGTTGGGTAACATTTTTGACCAACCACCAATACTTTCTGGTTTATGCTATATAATCTTACTAGAGGCTGAAAACAGGGGAGGGAGGGAAATCCCCAAAACTAAGAGCCAGAAGAGAGTTATCTGAGGCAAATTTGGCCTTTCTGCTATATTAGATATCACTAAATGCTGAGGTGACAGGGGGAAACCATGCAATCCCTGTTTCGACACCTACCTTTTTTTGATACTGCACTTAAATCCTGTGTTAAAGGAGTAGCTGCTGCCTGTGCAATCACACACCATTCATGGTGTCATGCGCATGCGCACACACATACACACACACACTTACTCTTGGGTGTGCTTCCTCCTTCTTCATGCTTGACACTAGGTTTCCCACAGCAGAGTCTCAGGCGTTGGATTTTATAAAATAATTAATTTAATTGAAAGGTGCAGCAGCAGGATCAGCCTGGGCTGGGTGCCTCCAAAGAGAGGGACCCAGAACAAAGACATCCCAGGGCAATTATACCCTTAGGTACCATCCACCCGCCTCTCACGCACCCTTCACACACCATCCACACATCCTTTAATCCCATGGTGATTTTTGGTCTAGGGTCTTTTAATATCTAATTGGATTCTTCTTCTATGTCCAGGCAGGCAGGTTCTTATCTTGTTGACTTGCAGTTTCTGCAGTTTTCCCCGAAGGTTGGAGCCTCCTTATCTTCTGGTTTACACTCCTTGTACACCTGCCCTCGCTGGTGGAACATAGACAACTGAAGAGTCCCAGACTGGGAAAAACACTACTGAGACATTAGTGTGATATCAAAATACTTTCCTATCCTAAAAGACTAAACACAGCACTGTACTAGCTGTTTGGAAAATTACTAGGAAAATTACTGAGAAAAATAGCTCTACACAGCCCAAGACTTCAGCAAATCTAGCCACTCTTGCTAAGTAAAGCTAAGCAAACAGCACAAATCACACTCTATTATATTCTGAAGCAATTTATTCTAATTAAAACCTACTTATTTACATTAAACAACTAATATCCCTCAGTATCAATCTCCTCAATCTGATTTGGAAGATAACTCCCTCTAATATTCCGCACACTACTGTGCCTGTTAGACCTTCTGCATTTAAATACAAGAGAGCATAAAAATACACTGATAAGATTCTAGAAAAGTCCGCTTGACTAATTTGGTCACTGACTAGCAGCACTGAAGCTAACATCCATCAGATCATGTTCATAGACATGTGGAATGAGCTCAATGCAGACTTCCAGGAAAATGGCCATCTCTGTCCTATAGATGGACAAAACCCAAACTGACTGACTGTTGGACACATAAACACAGATAATTCACTTTCTACATCATTCTGCTTGTGAAATCCTAGCCTGGAAGCAATGGCCAGTGAAGCTTACATGCTGAAGGGCATACGCCCATGGAACTTCATCTAATACCTCACACAGTTGCAAAAGAAAAAAAAAAAAAGTAGATTATGGTGCTCTGCTAGCAATTTGCAAATAACAAGCTAAAAAGCAACAGAAGATAGGTGAAATATAAACTGAGGTTTCATAAAACACTAAATGCATATCCCATACTTCTCTCGGGCTCCACAGGATATTCTGCAATTGATTTCAGAAATTCCCTGGAAAATAGAGAACCCAAAAACAGCAATTAATACCTGGAACATCCTAGAGTGCAGTATACTTGTATTGATTTAAAGCTGATTTTTGTGGATTTAGCACTTCATAAGCAAAAGGGCTTATCGCTGTGTATACATGACTGTAGACTTGCACAATCGGTTAAATAATAAATTAGTTAAATAGTTTTATTTAAGCACTGTTTCCTCATGTAAAAGTCCTGTTGTTCCTGCAGGCTGTTTTCATGCTACTGCACATTCCCAGCAGCATTTCTGTGTTGCTGAGGAAAGGAGAGTTACAGCTCTCTTCTACCTCTGTTCTTAAAGTAACAGGACGCACACGTATTTTGGGCCATGTCACTTGCTTTATTTCTAATGCTTTCTGTCACTGACAATTCATGTTTTGGAGTACAGTGAAACCTAATTATGTCTTACCAGGCAATTTCACCCAAAAAAGACCTCAGTTTTTGAAAAGGTTTGGTTTGAAAGAGTGGTTTGAAAGCTCTATAAAAGCATTCTTTTATACATGCTCCTTATATTAAAAATTATACAGTAGTATAAGAACAACTGCTTAAACACCTAAAATCAGGTTTCTTTAAAGAAAAAACCTGAGTGAATGTTGGATACAATACCTATCATAACTGCTGGATTTCAAGCTGACGTTTCCCAGAACTGATATGTCTCAAAGAATGAATTATTAGTTTGGGAAAACTGAGCATGTTCAAATCATTTTTGAAGCAAAGATGGTATTTAGGAACAGCTTTTAAAAATCATTTATATCAGCAGTGGCAATCAGGGGTAAATATTTTATAAACAAATAGGCTAGTGACAAACAATATGGCTTTTCTTCTGATGAGAAAACATACATTGATCTCACTAGGTAATAACCCTTCCCTTTTTAAACTGAATTAATTAAAACCCCCATAGTTTATAAATGTCTTTTAGTCATTGATAACAATGATACAGCAGCAAAAATTTTTACTCAGAGCAGAAAGATGTAAACTTTATTCTTCACTCTGAGGGGAGTTAAGCTTACATTTTCCAGCTCTCAACTGGCCTAACTTTTAAGATGATATCCCAGAGTGTGTGCATTAGATGTCTCACATGTTCTGTGTTCTGCTTTGCATAAGAATATAAAATCAGAACAAAAGTGAAGAAGACCACAACTCTGTGATCTAATGTGTTCACATGGTTACAAAGACTTTGAGGGGTCTGGTCCTCTCCTCAGGGGCTGTTTATTATTTTACAATTACTGATTTAATCCCAATTAATCCATGGTAGAGGGACCAAAACCTGATTTTTTTTGTTTTTCTACAACCAGATGACTGTCCTAATTACTAAGCTACAAAGCCACATTTGATTTCTTTTACCAAATGAATTGCAATATTTATTTATTAAAAACCCCCAATTTTTTATAATTTGTTATTATTAGATTACTAACTTTAGTTCACTCAAGAAGGACAATTTTTCTAGGTGATCAGGGCCAACAATACAAAAATTAAAAACTGTGAAAAAGATGCAGCACCACCTATTGGAGATATGTTAGCTATGCTGATTATTACAGTTTAAGTAGTTACAGAGTTTTGGTCTTTGTTGTAATAATCTATTTATAAGGAAACAAAAGCCCAGCTAGGGAGAAAAGTAGTTTCCAAAAATAAGGGAAGCAAATACCATACCTCAGACTGTTCATGAGCAAAATTGGAGAAAACAACTTAATTGTCTACAGCTATTTTGTAAAATTAAAAAAACAAAACAAAACAAACCCAACAACAAAACCACCAGATTCAGTATGGCACAGTAGACACAACTGCAAAGAAGAGAGGAAAACAGTTGCAAGAGGGGAGGACTGTCTTGGTTAACAGCACATAAACACTGACTCAAAAAAAAAAAATCAAGGCAACCTGATTATCTAACAATACCCTCCTTTCCTTGGGAGTCAGAAAGACTTTAACCGGTTGCCTTTGGGTGAACGTGCTGGCATGAATCATAGAATCATTTAGGTTGGAAAAGACCTTTAAGATCATCAAGTCCAACCATTAACCTAGCACTGCCAAGTCCACCACTAAACCATGTCCCTAAGCACCACATCTATGTGTGTTTTAAATACCTGCAGGGATGGTGACTCAGCCACTTCCCTTGGCAGCCTGTTCCAACCCCTTCAGTGAAACAATTTTCCTAATAGCGAATCTAAACCTCCTCTGGTGCAACTGGAGGACATTTCCTCTTGTCCTATCATTTGTTGCTTGAGAGAAGAGACCAACCCCCCACCTGGCTACAACCTCCTTTCAGGTAGTCGTAGAGACTGATCAGGTCTCCCCTTCATGCTCCTTTCTCCAGACTAAACAGCCTCAGTTCCCTCAGCTGCTCCTCATAAGATGTGCTCTAGAACATTCTCCAGCTTGGTTGCCCTTCTTTGGACACTCTCCAGCACCTCAATGTCTTTCTTGTAGTGAGGGACCCAAAACTGAACACAGTCCTCAAGGTGCGACCTCATCACTGCCCAGTATGGGGGGACGATCACTTCCCTAGTTTTACTGGCCACACTATTTCCGATACAAGCCAGGATGCTGTTGCCTTTCTTGGCCACCTGGGCACACTGCTGGCTCATATTCAGCTGTCTGCGGCCCAACACGCCCAGGTCCTTTTCCACCAGGCAGCTCTCCAGCCACTCTTCCCCAAACCTGTAGCATTGCCTGGGGTTGTTGTGACCCAAGTGCAGGACCCGACACTGAGCCTTGTTGAATCTCATATAGTTGGTCTCGGTCCATCGATCCAGCCTGTCCAGATCCCTCTGTAGAGCCTCCCTACCCTGTTGACGATGATCAACAACCCGAAGTTCGTTAGTGTGGCTAATTGCTAAAGCCAGGAGATACAAGATTGTATAGCCAAATTAGGATCCTGCCGGGGCCAATGAACAATTTAGACAATTTGGACAGTTTAAACAAGAAAAAAAAAAAAAATGAAGTAGAGAACGAAATGGATCTGTACAGAGATTAAGGTCAACTGTAGTAAGAAAGACAACCTGAAATGGCTTATCTACTTTTAATTCCTCTCACTGTCATATAATAATTGCTTTTAGGGAACTATGGTATAATTCTGGGCATTACAAAGCTGATTTAAAGGCTAAGGAAATCTTGCACTTTTTTTTTCTTTTTTCCATCAAGCAATCATATCTTTTTTCCTTTTGGGGCATGCAAATGACTTCCCTATCTGCTGGTCTTACACCCGGCTACATTTTTAACTCATGTTATTTCATGGTTTGAAACGTTATCTTCAAGACTTTCCCATTTCACCTGCCCTACTTGTTCTTGCTTCCTTAGTATCGAGTCACAATATGATGCAGTTTTCTAGAACCGCAGAACAATCACAACGCAAACGTCAATGTCTAGCCTGTTTTGAACCCAAACATATGCGTGCTAACGCAGCATAACCATGTAAGACTTCTGTACCCGATGTCTGGTGAAAATACCATTACCCTGCTCTTAACAGGCCGTAGGCCTCATGCTAACACCAGAAGGCCCCAATCCTGGTTTGTCAGACTTGTTACCAGCTTGTGTGAGAACTTACTCTGTGAACTGCAACTGGATACCAGGTGTCTCATGCTGCGATGTTTCAGTGTGGGATAACAGCAAGGGCCTTGAAACTCTGAGTGCAGGCAGAAAGCAAAGGCCCCCAAACCATCAGTAACTCGTGGTCAGTTATTGGTCATTGAAAAAGTGCAACCTTGAGAGCTGGGAAAAGGCTGTTTTAAGAAAGGCAGCCTCACCTCAGGAAAGTTAAATGAAACAACAAAACATTTAAGCAGGGGCAGGGAAGAAAATGTCAACTACAGGTCTCCTTGGTAAAGACCTCTTGAGTTTGGCCATTTTGATGGCTACCAGTGACCTTAGTAATGGTCTAACAATAAAGGCAGCAGCTCTGTAGTATTATATGCTCACAGCTAATTTAGGATCAAGTGTTAAGGACTGACTCCTTTGTATATGTAGTGATAACGACTGATATAAGTGTGAGAATTAATATATAGTGATAATGATTATGATAACTAATTGTTAGCACAGTGTTTTCTTAATGAATGTTAACAAATGCTAAAGTTTTGTTTTAAATCTTGAAACTGGCATGAGTCATTAGTGTTCTAAGCACTCCTAGCACAACAATCTCTAATTCTTTAAACGGTACACACACCCCTACATACATTCCGTTGCAACAGTACATTGAAACAAGTTCATCCACACCTTGCTGATATTTTCTTTTCTTGGCTGGTAAGTAATACGCAAGCATATCCAGCCAAATCTCTGCCACTGCTCTTTACCATCCTCTAAGTGTAAAATATCCACCTCAGGGCCATTTTGTACCAAGTTACTTGTTTTGTGTACCATCAAGATGCTCCTATGCTATCCTGTAACAGCTTGCTAGCAACCCAGTTTTATTGTCATTCTAAACCAGAACATTGGTTTTCCAAGCCAAGTCCCAGTAACTCATCACTCTGGCAGTAACTCACTACCCTGGAATTGTAGAATACACAGAAGCATGTACACTTCTTTTTTTTTCCAAGCCCTCATGCATTTGTTATAGATTAATCTAGAACAGAGACTGTTCTACTCCAAAAGGATGGTGATGTGTTAAATAGATTGTACAGAGTACAGACAGCTACAGGATCAGAGGTGATAAACACCACTGCAAATTTCTAGACCTTACCCCTTGGTCTGCATCGGAATTGAGCTTTATTAACCAGCAATCCTGACTGGATAGCTATGTTTCAAAAAACTTTAGGAAACAGCAAAACTGAGGGCTTTTTAGCTTTCTTACTGCATAGTGATTTGTTTTCATCACAACTTTATTTTGAGCCCCGACAGAGCAGCCTTACCAGTGTCCCTCAATAGATGCAGCAAGACAGCCATGAAGCAAGGATGCAGGCAAATCTCATTTAATTAACATCTTTACCAACCAAAGCCTTAAGTTTATGTGAGTGTCACATTTAAATTTTAGGCCTTCATATTTTATTTTTTAACAATGCATCAGCATTTTTAATAATTTTTAGCTTAAGGACTGTTATATCAGAACAGTTATCAGTGTTCCTCCTCCCTCTGTTAGGGCCCACGCAGATTTCCATTCCTACTTTCCTCACTAAAACAGAATGGAAAAAGCTGGCCTCTGTCATTCACCTTTCTACATATCCACAAGCAATAGCAATGCTTGCATACTGTCCCCAAATACATTGAGTTTCAGTACTACAGCACTAAACATGCTGATCATTGCAAGAAGAATCCCTGGAATACAGAAAAACTGCAAGTTCAGTGAAGATAGATTTCCTCTGCTGTCTGAAGAGAGCAATGATGTACAGCCACTATTTAAATTCTGCAAAAAACTTTCTGTTTAACACAGGATGTTTTCAGTGGAGCAAATGTTTCAGATGCTGAATCTCACATTGCTGGGTTTCTTAGCTGGCACCGGCAGTACCTTTAGACATAAAGTAAAAGCTACCCGAGCAGCTCCTTATGTGGACTGGTCTAATCCTCAGTTCCTTCCTCACATATATAAATGTAATCTGGTGTGGGATCCACTTAGGAGGGAATCTTTCTTATTTGAATAGCTTGGGTCTCCTGCATTTTTTAGCCTATTGACAAGCTGTACATTTCCAGAGGTGCCGTAGTAGGAGTGACTGAGATCCCGATGCCCTTGAAGAAACTCCAGTTTCTGCTTCCTGATAATTGGAATGTAGTTATATACTATATATGACCTTAATTCATAAGCAAATTATGACTTGTCTCTATTAAGCATAATTTTGTTCTTTACACACTTCCGTTACTCATCTCCCAGGCCACCTTCACTGGCAAGCTCTTTTGATTGCAAAGGAATCTTTTCTTTCCGTGTTGCTAGTTTTCAGTCACATCATCTCACGGGCCTTTCAGCACAGGTCTGAGTGCTTTCTCCTGGGAGGCCGTGGCAACACTGGAGTGAGGGACAGACAAAGGCAGGCTCATGCCAGTCGTTTGTGAAATCCCATCCTCAAGCACCTAGAATGACAGAGGTTCCAGGCTATTACATCCTAATGGAAGGATGCATTTATCTGCTACTTCAAGTTAGGTTAAAAAACTGTAGACATTTGCTTTGTGCATTGTATAGGAAGTTTAAGTAAATGATTAAATTCAGAGCTGGTGACCCCACTAATAGGGTTAAGCACCCACAAGTTAAGTGCTGCAACACTCTGTATTTATCATCTCCAGCAATAAGTAGTGTCAAGTCTTCATTCAGTGAAACTTTCAGTTGTTTCTGATCGTGCGGAAGGGATGGATACAAGAAGTCGTGTCCCTCTTGCCTACCTCAATCTTTACTTGTAACGGTCTAATAAATCCTCACGTTTTTATGAAGGGGCTTTACAATAGTAGGCTGTTGGCTATGCTTTGCTGGTAATGGAAAATTGTCATATTAGGATTCTTGCAAATCCTTTAGTAATTTTGCTCAAGCTGATTTTTGGAAGTTTGACTTATTTATCACAGAATAGTTTCAGTTGGAAAGGACCTTTAAAGCTCATCTAGTCCAACTCTCCGGCAATAAGCAGGGACATCTTCAACTAGATCAGTTACTCAGAATCCTGTCCAACCTGACCTTGAATGTTTCCAGGGATGGGGCATCAACCACCTCTCTGGGCAACCTGTTCCAGTGTTTCACCCCCCTCATCATAAAAGAATTCTTCCTTATATCTAGTCTGAATCTACCCTCTTTTAATTTAAAATCATTACCCCTTGTCCTATCGCAACAGGCCCAACTAAAAAGTCTCTTATAAGCCCAATGTAAGTATTATAAGTAAGTAATTATGTATTAATGTAAGTATTATATAATAATATAAGTAATAAGTAATTATTATATTAAAGTAAGTATTATATATTATAAGCCCAATGTAAGTTCTTATAAGCCCAATGTAAGTACTGGACATCTGCTGTAAGGTCTCCCTGGAGCCTTCTCTTCTCCGATCATTTTTGTGGCCCTCCTCTGGACCGACTCTAACAGGTCCCTGTCTTTTCTGTACTGAGGCCCTCAGAGCTGAAGTACTCCAGGTGAGGTCTCACCAGAGTGGAGCAGAGGGCAGGATCACCTCCCTCGACCTGCTGGCCACAGTGCTTTTGATTCAGCCCAGGATACGGTTGGCTTTCTGGCCTGCGAGTGCTCATTGCTGGCTCGTGTCCAGCTTTTCATCCACCAGTACCCCCAAGTCCTTCTCCGCAGGGCTGCTCTCAATCCCTTCATCCCCAGCCCATATTGATATTGCGCAGGGATTGCCCTGACCCATGTGCAGGACCTTCCACTTAGCCTTGTTGAACTTCAGGAGGTTTACATGGGCCCACTTCTTGAGCTTGTCCAGGTCCCTCTGAACGGCATTCCATGCCTCAGGCATGTCAACTGTGCCACTCAGCTTGGTGTCCGTCATTTGCAAACCTGCTGAGGGTGCACGCGATGCCACTGCCTATGTCAGTAATGAAGACATTAAACAGTACGGATCCCAGTATGAACCCTTGATTGACATGACTTGTCACTGATCTCCATCTGGACACTGAGCTGTTGACCACTACTTTCTGGATGTGACCATTCAGCCAGTTCTTTACTGAATGGTGCATCCAACACATGCATTTCTCCCCAATTTAGAGAGAAGGCTGTTGTGAGGAATTATGTCAAAGGCCCGATAGATGACATCTGTAGATCTTCCCTTGTCCACTGATGTAGTCACTCCATCATAGAAGGCCACTAGGTTGCTCAGGCAAGACTTGCCCTTGGTGAAGCCATGCTGGCTGTCTCAAATCACCTCCTTGTCCCACCAAGTTTCAGAAATGGCAATGAGTTCATAGCTTTATGGCAACGAGTTCATAGCTTTCTAGCAGCACAGTGGCTTCCAACTCCTCCTGTTGGTTGCCCATGCTGTGTTCATTGGTGTAAAGGCACTTCAGGTCAGTCAACTTCTTAGAGGAACATCCCTTAAGTCCTTTGAGGTATTTCACTGACGTTTCGTATTACCTGAGGACCCCCTGGCTCATCTCCGTAAGCCTTCAAGCGTGCTCCAGTGTACCCAGCAAGTCTCAAAGGAACAGGCTGAGGGCCCTTGCTAGCACCCCATCCCTCTAAGCTCAGCGTGTCATCCCATGGCTTGTCTGTCACAGGAGAGCCTGATATTGTCCCCTTCCCCCTTCAAGCCTAGTTTAAAGCTCTGTCAATCGGTCCTACTGGCTCCTGGCAGGTGTCTCTGCTTCCCCGGCCTTTCCCTTCCTCAGGAACCCCGCTGTGTGCCAAGAGCTGCCGCTCTTGCAGGCCGGGCTGGCCCCGGAGCAGCTCACATCAACAACATTCAGAAAAAAATGCTGTTTAAGTAACTTCACTCTTGTCTGGAAGTTGGTTGATTGCACATAAATAGAAAATAAAGCTCTGATTTGGTGGGGAAGATACTTCGATTCAGTTAAGTACCCACCTCTCTCTCTCTCAGAATAACTATTTTCTCATGCTCCTTTTTTTGACAAAACATTTTCAAACCAACCTCCCATCTTTCTGAAGGAATGACATACATGCCCATCTGGCCAATTCCCCATTTAAAATAAAAATCCGCAGTCCTGACTGATTCAGCTACATTTAACTCAGCTGAAACGCTTCTGTTGATGACGCCGTTACCTGGACCACAGTTTGGCGAGGACTTCATGAGCTGAAAGAGCAACCGATAGAGCACAATTGATTCAGCCCTTCCTACAGACACCTTCTCAAAGGTCTCACTCCATCCTGCGACCCAGGACTCTGAGCAAGCGCTATGGCTCATAACGTACTCTGCGTCTTGACTGATGCACATCTGTCAGGGACACATCAAAATCAGAGAACATGGACTTTTCATAATCATTATTCTTGCAGAGTGAAATGCTGGAATTTGCTAATTCCAGCTCATAAGGCTCATAAGGTTACAAAATGATGTAGAAATCGAGACGTGTGAAATTTTCACAAATGGCTCATTCTGCCCCTCTTGGCTTTTTCATTATTTTTTTTTTTTTTTTTTACATATGCACATTACAGAAAAATGTGCATTTAACAGTGATGACACCCTAAATAACAGCACTGATTAAATCCAGAACACTTTATGTAGTGACTTTTTTTTTTTTTTTTTGGGGGGGGGAACATTAACAAAAATTTGCAGTTCTGTATTCTGAGGTAAATGGTATTAGTTTGTGCCTCTACTGAAGGTCTGGGGACACTACCCCATACACAGAACAAGCAAGTCCCAGCCACTCCCGTCCACCTCATGGTTAATCCTTACGTCAGCAGTGTCGGCTCTGATGAGTATTCCATGTTGCCTTTTTTTTTCTTTTCTTTTGGTAGTTCACAGTGCATACTCCCTCCGTTGTGTATAATAACGACACATCTTCAGACTACATTTTTTCTGACAAGAAG
>VXBL01002388.1:381926-401105 GCA_013400195.1 Aramus guarauna | reverse complement strand
CCTCCGGGCCGGGGTTTTCGCTGGCCGCCGCCCTGCCCGCCCCCCCTCCCCGGTGGGTTTCCATGGCGACACCCCTCCCGGGGCGCGGGGGTTTCCATGGCGACGGCCGCCGCCCCCCGGCGCTGAGCCCCGCCGTGCCCCCGCCGGCCCGAGCCGCCGCCCCGGTACTGAGCCGCTCTCCCTCTCCCCGCAGCCCCCAGCCGAGCCCAGCGGGGCCCCCGATGATGCCGGGGGCGCGGGCGGTGGAGGAGCAGCGCCTGGACGTGTGGCGGCCGCCGCCGCCCCAGTGACGGCCCCGCCATGTCGGTGATGGTGGCGAGGAAGAAGGTGGTTCGGAAATGGGAGAAGCTGCCGGGCAGGAACACCTTCTGCTGCGACGGCCGCATCATGATGGCCCGGCAGAAGGGCATCTTCTACCTGACGCTCTTCCTCATCCTCGGCACCTGCGCCCTCTTCTTCGCCTTTGAGTGAGTTCCCCGCGGCGGTCGGGTCACCCCGCGGCCCAGGGACGGGGCTCGCTCAGGGCTCGTCTGCCCGGCGGCCTTGGCGGAGGGAAGGGAGCTGGCGGAAAGGGGCCTGGCGCGGAGCGGCTCTCTCTGGCGAGGTCTGCCTCTTCGCCCCGAGCAGACTGACCCTGGAGCTTTCGGGGGAGGATGGGCCCTGCCAGGGCTTTCCCCTGGCTCTGCCTGCGGCCTGACGCTGGCTCTTCGTCCCTACCGGCTGTGCTTCCCTGCGTTTGGGACTTGCAGTCCCTCGTCCTGAGCGCAGCTAGAGGGGATGGGGCTCTGGGGCGCCTGCTCCTTGCCCAGGGACAGCCGGGGTGCAAGGGCACTGCCACCGCAGCAGCCGCGGCCGGGCGGCGGGGCCGACCCTGCTTCCCTGCCCGCTGGGCATGCGTGCAGCCCCCAGCTCAGCCCGCTTAGGGAGGTGACCCGGCCAAGAAGTGACAAAAAAAGGAGTGAGTTTGGTGGCACCGGGGTTTAGCACTGATCCCGCTTGCCCTGCAGCTGCCCGCTAGCTAGGCGTTGCAGAGTGCTGCACTACAGTAGACCCTCCCGCGAGCCAAAGCCCTTCCTGATTTTTGGAGAGGATCCGGCTGCCCTTTTAGATCAGCTCCACAGCCTAAAGACCTGCAGCCAGAGTCTCAGATGCTGCCAAAAGAGCAGGACCTGCCCCCTCCCTACAGCTTTCCCGCGTGAGTGTGTTGGGGAATTGATCTGGCCTTAGACTAATCCTACAAGAAGAAACAAACAAGGGAAAAAAGCCCGAGTTTGCCTAAGCACTGATGTTGTGGGGAGGGGGCAGGACTGCCCCTTCTCCCTCGTTTGAGGATGAGCTTGGATCGGTTCAACAACTGTGAAACTTTGCTTCTTCTGTCTCCATCAGCATGTTTATGTTGTTCTTAGGGAGGCGAAGGTCCTAAACGGTGTTGGGTAACACAAAAGCTCTTTAAGCCAGGAAAACAAGCAGAAGAAACTGCTCGCTGGTTAAACCCTGGCTCTCCTTCTGTACACGTAAAGTGCTCAGCCCAGGTGCTGGCCTCTTAGACGCCTTTCCCAGACCAGGGAACTTGTCTCAACTTCCCCTGGCCCTGCATTGCTCTCCCTAGCTCCTCTTGTTAGTGGATATCGCTGGCAGCCTTGGAGAGGGCTTTCCGGAACAGTCTGCTGAGGCTTGCCACATCCCAACAGCAGCGATGAAGTGGCTAACGTCAGGTTTTGGTCAGGTATGAGACTGGTTTTTCTGCTTAGCTGTCATGTAGCTGTGGAGGCAGGTGCTGTACAACTGTAACATGAGGTGTTGGGGTTCCCGAGTGTGGAAAGCCCAAATTTATCCCTGTCTCAGTCTGAATTCAAAGGTATGAAATGACACCCGTTGTTTGTTCTGTTGGGGTTTTTTTTCCCCATCTGAAAAATGGGGCTAAGACTTCCTGCCTTGCAGGAAGAATTAATAAGCGTTACTGCTCCAGAAACACTTATTACTGCTCCAGAAACACTTATCGCGCGGGATAATTGCTCTCGCTCCCTGCGGAGCCTGTCCTTAGCAGAAGAGTGAAGCCGCATCCCGCTCTGCCATGTTTGCCCTTGCAGCTGCCCGCCGTGGTTGTGCGGGGCAGAGCGAGCCAAGGCTCCCTTTGCAGCCCTAGGCCGTGTCGGCAGAGCAGTGCCGCGATGGTTAGTTTGGCCGTGGGTGCAGAGGGTGACTGGAAATTCCTGGAGAAGCCCCTTCCCGTGCTCTGGGAGGCAGAGGCCTATGGAGGGGTTGCTCGCGCCGAGACATCCAGGACGTGCCTTCTGCGTAGAGCTGGAGGGTGGTCTCTGCGGGGGCTGCTGGAAAGGGGACGTTTTGCTGGGAGCAGAATCGTCTCTGAATTTTAGTTAAATCGGCTGAGTGGTTTTGACTGGGGACAAGAGGAAAAATTGGGGAAAATCCCAAATATCCATTTGGTCCTGTCAGAGTCCAACACCTTAATGTTTTCTGTTTGTTTTGAAATTGATTGGGGATTTTTTAATTTGGGACAGGGATTGCCTTCCCAACCAGAAACACTCCGCGAGGTCTCTGTTTCATCAGCCCGAGGAGATGAGCAGCTTGGTGGCTCGAGAACTCTGCTTACCCCGCGTGGCTTCTGCGTGCATTAGGGTGCTTTTGCATAAGGGTCTCGGCCTTGATCTTTTCGCTGTGTCATCCATTTGTTTCAGCTTTTGGCAGATTCTTTGGCGTTTGTGTGGAAATTCATGTTTTCGCCCTTAAAGTTTGTGCTACAGAGGAACAATTTGGGTTGTTAGGATCTGGTTCTGGAGAGAAGCAGACCGTGGTGGGTGGAGGAGTCTTTTTAATTCTTGTACGCTCACTGCAGGGGTGCCTGTGTTGTGAATGCTTATTTCATTCAGCTGAATCACTTGCGCAGTCACACCTTGTCTAAAGGAGGCTCGGGGATGCCTGAAGCCAGAAAATGTCTCGCTACTCGATCCGAGCCAGTGCGGGTTTGATCCTCGCCCTCCAGGCTGCTCTGGCTTGGCTCTGATTACAAACGCCGTTGCTGGAGAGCCGGTGGTGACTGGCATCGCACGTCATGAGATAAGCTGCCGCGTTCCTCGCTCCAAGAGTCCTCCCCAGCCGTGAAATGACAGCCTCTCTGTTTGGGCTGCTGCTGGTGGTATTTATTTATTTTTTTTTTCCTCCAAGTAGCTCCGATGCCATCAGCTCGTCAGCTGTGTCTGCAATTAAACGGTCTGAAGCCACCTCAGCCCCAAGCATGGGAGTTTTTATGTTTTTATCCCCTAGACCACAGAGCCCTAGTCTGGAATTAAGTCTCTTGATCCGGGAGCAAACAGGACCCAGAGGGCCGACTGAGCGATCGGTGCTGTACCTGGAGATCCGGCTCCTCCCTCCCAGATAAAGCCGAGGGCCGTGGAGCTGTACGGGCTCCCGGAGAGGTGCTCTGCAGCGACCTGGAGTCCTCTGCCCAAGGGCACCGCTCTCGCCATCGCCTCAGCAGAAAGCAGCTCCTACTGCTCAGGGGCCAAGGCTGGTCCCTGCAGGGTCCAAGACCTGTATTTAACTGGGTCTACTCGATGACCATAACATGTCTCATAAAATTCCACTTAATGTCCTCCTGGGTTATTTCTGACACTTAGTGGGCATGGCAGCTTTTGTGAGAGGGCGCTTAGTTGTCTAACTATGCTTGTGGTATTTGAGCACCAGGAGAAGCCCAAGTAAAGCACTTAGTGAAATCCGTTTGGGAGTTAAGAGGATGGGATGTAGCGTCCTTCTCTGGCTGCTGGGAGTTTCCTCGCTGCAGTTTGCCAGCGTGTCTGTAATGGCCCTCCTGAAGCGAGAGTTCTCCATTCGGCTCTCCAAAGCAGCTGCAAGGGAACTGGATTTCTTTTGTCTCTGGCTTTTCAGCACGAACGTTTGACGTTTGTAAATGTTATAGGCAAGATAGCGCCTGCGATGCCAGGCTCCCGAGTGTGGAGAGGGGCTGCTGTTTGATTTTTCCAATAATCAAGCATGCTTATCACTTTATTTTTTTTTCCTACTTTCTCAGCTATGTAGAGATTAAAATTTCTTTGTTTTCTGATGAGTTGAAAGGACCAACACCAACCCTTTGTGTGACTTAATTTTTTTATTTTCCAAACCCCAAAGATCCAAGACTTTGCAGTGATAAAGATGTGCTTCTGAGATGGCTTTTACCTTTGGTTAGGTCTCTGTCCAGCACTGTCAAAACTTACACAGGAGTTGATCAGTGCTTTTTTAGTAGTTGTACTTTCTCTCGATAAAGGTAGATTTGTTGGTATCCAGAGTTCAGCTCGGTTTGCTCGTGAAGGCGCGTTTCTGCGTGAAGTGGCTGCTCCTGGGTTTTTGAATTGCATGCCCTCTTTCTTGTACGGGCTCCATTTCAGGAGACAACTTTGCCCTCCCTGCAGCGTGCGTGTCCTCTGTAGCCCCACCGTTCCCCACGCAGCTCTCGGGTGCTCCCTTGCCTGTGTGGAGGTTTGAGTCCAGCTGGGAAAAGACCAATAACGTCGGCGTAGCACGTCTGCTGCCTGAAGTCAGTTGCTGCATTGCTTGGGTTGGAAGCACGTGGCACGTGCTCGCAGCGGAACTGCACTTGAAGTGGGTCTCTAACGAGCATTTTCGGTGTCGCTGTTGGCAGACAGGGAGAGTTTCTGTCGGCAGCTCCAGTTCTGCCAGAGTGCTGCTGGGAAAGGGCCTCGAACTTGTAGCGTTGCAGTGCGGCGGTTACCCAGGTTTTCAGAGCAACCGTTTCCACACTTAACGCAAGTACATCAGCTTCCGGATATCGTCCCAGGTCTGGGAGATGCAGGTGACTAAGTGCTCTGGTGAGGGTTAAACATTTGGTAAAGATTCTACTTTGCTTCACTAGCGTTCGGGACAAGTACACGGTGTGGGTATGTGTTACTTTAGGAAAGTTACGTGAGTGATTTGCAAGCGAGATGTAAATGAACTATACAATGACCCTGGACGGACCTAGCCATGAGATGTGCTGCCTGACAGCCATGGCTGAAGTCCACTTCCATCGGGGCTGGCGTGATTGTTTTCCCCTTCCTCCAGAGCTTTGCTTAACGTGCTGGTTACAACAGCTTCCAAAGAGGTTGCAAAATAATCGGTCAAGCTGTCCTTGCACCGTAAACTCGTGGCACCTCCCATCTGCTGCTTCTTGCCACTCCCCATTCTGATGATCTCTTTGTTTAAGCCTTTCTCACCCCCAGATCCCCCCCTCGTGATGATGAGTTTTGATAGTGCTGTTATTGTCTGCTATTAGATGACAAAACGCTCAAGAACACAGATATTGCACTGGGGGTGGAGGAGGAGCAATATCCGTACATGCCAACAGTATGTCTCTGTTGACTCTCAGCTTTCCCAAACAAAAGATCTTTAAAATGTCTGTTACTTAGCAGTGTAAACGGATTGCTGAGCGTAAGCGTGCTGCAGACGAGGCGTAGTCTGAAGATTCGCCAGTGCTAGTGAGTACCAAGTCAGAACCTCACGTGGAGGCCTTACCTGTTGCTCAGGTCTTCTGGACGGCACTTTGCCTTCTCTGCCACGGCAGATGCACTGGGCACGTTCCCTGAAAGACGTCTTCCGAAAAGCGAGGCTCCATCAGGGACAGAAGGTGTGCAGAGGGCTCCGTGTTGGGTCTTGGGATGCAGTTTCGGTGCAGTGGGGGTTTGTTTCACTCACACATCTCTGACCTCGCCTCCAGACCGTGTTCGTGCCGAGGGGATGCAGCAGCACTGCCAGCCCCGCTGCTCGGGGAAGTGGGTGGGCCCTGCTGAGCCCCTGCTCGGCCCCTGCTCTGCCAGGGCACGTCTGAGCGTCCAGCGCGGTGCCTGGATGTTTGCGTCGTGCTGGAGCGATGATGGCAACAGGACAATGGCTTAGCTGAGCAGGCATCTCACGCGCTTCGGTGAATGGCAGCCGAAGGAGCTATCGTTAATGCTTCTTTGTATGAGTTTCCAACTTGCCCTGTGCCTGTGCCATGCCGGAGCTGGATGGAGGGGCTGGATGCTGGCTGGCTGGTGCTGCTTCCCACAGCAGGGAGGACAGTCGTGCGCTCGTCTCTTTAATCTCCTAAAATTGCAGGCTTCTTCCCGTTCCCACACCACGCTCTGCGATGTGGTAACATCAATCTTGAGGCTGCTCTTGCTGTGCCTCAGGGACAGCAGGACTTGCTGCATCCCCAAAGGGAAGGTTTTCTTACAAAGAGGCATAGGAAACGGTCAGCAGGGAGTGAGTCACATCCCTGCTCATGCTCGGACGCAGATTGAGCGGGGACCGCATGGATTGCTGCAGGGACTGATCCTGTTTATTCTTGAGTGCTGCTGTGTAAAGCTTTCAGGTCTGCGCCTGGGAGAGTATACCCGGCACGGATCATGTGCTTGCAGGTAATAAATCTCTTTGCTGACAGTACGCTGGAGAAACTTATAAGGTGTTAGCGTATAGCTGAGGCTGGAAGCTCTGGTGCAGTTTCGGCTCAGCTTTGAACCCAGTTCATGAATCCGTATTTTAAGCCTGTAATATTTTCATGTTACAACAGTTGTAAAAGCTGTCATGGCAGCTGGACAAGGGTCAACCTGCAGCCCTGTGAGGCAAGCCATGTCCAGCTTTTAGAAGAATAAACTCCTATTCCTTCCTAAAATGGGATCCAAAGTTTCTGTTTAATAGCTGATGGACTTGCAGCTCTCTTTCTAGACTTTGCCCTTGCAAAGGGAAACCAAAGTTATCTTAGGCTGCCTAAAGACGTTAAGCTCAGCTCTCTGGCCACTCAGCCGGGCTCTTCAAGTGCAGGCAGGACTCTGCACGTGGGTGACTCTAAGGGTTATATTTTTCGAGTAACTGTGAAGTTCGTAGTGTCTAAAATGAACAACGTTGGTTTAGGGGACAGGCCCTGCGCATCGCTGTGGATGCTTCGTGCTGCGGCTGTGGCCAAAGCATCCTGTAGCTCCAGCGTACAGCCCTTTCTGTACCTCACTGCGTGCAGGGGACAGCGATTTGCCATTGCTCGACTCCAGCAATGGCAAATTAAAGCCCGGTGAGCTTTCCTGCAACGGATGGGGGGCTTGCAGAATTCCGTGCTGCAAAGGAACCAGCTGGAGCTCGAAACTTTACTGTGTTTGGAGAAGCTACAGGTGGGAAGGCTATCCAGAATTAAACAGTGAATGCTATGGATGTCGTAGAAATCGCCTTGCTTAGGATGACAGATCCGCTGGGGAGGATAATCCCATGCCTTTCACCACAGAAGCCTTACGCTTTCTTGGAGAGCAGGGGTTGGATCCGCCGCTGAGGGGTCACAGCTTACCAAGGCCTGGGTTCCCGGCCTTGGGGGGTACTGGGGAAGCAAGGCGTGCAAGGAGAGGTGACATTTTGCACAAGTGTTGGGATTTGGGTGGGGTTTCCCTTAAACCACAGCAAACCTCCGTAGGAACTTCACCCCGACATAAATGGGGTTTTCTGAAGGAATTGGGGTAAAAATAAGGGTTTTTTTCAGCCTAGTAGGTCTGTAAACCATGACTTCTGTGCAGGCCTTTTGCATGGCCTGTGCTGCAATGCCTGTGCAAACATGTTTGCGGGTGTGCAGAAGTGACATGGGCCACAGTGAGATTAATCTCCTTGCTCCCTTTGCACTGCCTCAATCAGCGGGATTAGCAGCCTAAGTTCCTCGTTGGACCTTTCCGTATTTATAAAGCAAACAAACCTTAAGCTGTGTTTCCTCTCTCGAGCTGGGGTTGTCCTGGGGCAGGAGCCTTTTTACTTTATTTGGAGCTTTCAAGTCTCTTACCTCAGAAAAGTCATGTTGCACTGGAATGTTGCACTCCTGCGTGAATCTGTCCCTGAGAAGCACAGGACGCCGTTCATCCCTGCAAAGTAATTTCTGTGGTACTGGAAGCGGCTGCTGCTTTAGGGGACAGCCAGAGAGTCCCATTGCTCTGATGTGCTTCCGTGCCTTCAGCTCCCTGCAGTGGTGGGTGCTCAGGCTGGGCCTTGGGTGCTTCTCCTTGGGTACGGTCTGTCCCTGGGCAGCTGGTGGCAGCGGGTGTCCTCTAGGCAAGATCCCTCCAGCTGGCTGGTTGAGTCGCCCGTGACTGAGCAAAAGGAGAGCTGGAAATAGAACACTGGAAAGTATGCTGTGCCTGGCTGGTTAGAAACATGGTGGTACTTTGATCGTGGCTGGTTGTTAGAGCTGCCCCAGGGAGGTTTCCCTGTGGTGGTGGGATCAGAAGGAAGTGCTGAACAGCCTCTCTCCTTCGGTGTTCAGAAAAGTCTGGACTCTGATGCCTTGCCAGGTTTCTGGGCCCTGGCTCAGGCAGACCTTGCGGTGGTCTGATTCATCGCTGCCTCCCGACGTTTCTCCGCAGGTGTCGGTACCTGGCAGTCCAGCTGTCCCCAGCCATCCCTGTGTTTGCAGCAGTTCTCTTCCTATTCGCCATGGCTACGCTCCTGCGGACGAGCTTCAGTGATCCGGGGGTGATCCCGAGAGCCCTGCCTGACGAGGCAGCCTTCATCGAGATGGAGATTGGTGAGTGCGGAGCCAGCTGAGCTGGTGACGCTGGAAAAGCCTCTCTATTTCTGGTGTGTCTGTAGGCTACATTCTCTGCAGAGCCTTTCTTCCTGGCTGGTCCTCCAAAAGTGAGGATTGCCCCAAATGGGGCATTTTACCACCTGCTGGCTAATTTTGCTTGCCTGAGTCTCCCAAAGATGCTGTGATGTACCTGCTTCCCTCTCTGGGAACCTTTTCACGTGCTGTTTTCTGTCCTGTGGCGGTGTACGTGCAAACTCGGTTTGCTTTCGGGAAGGTGTGCAGGAAGCTTGGTGTGGGCCCCTTGACCCTTCAGGCAGGGAGGAGGTTTGGTGGATGCGGGTCTTACAGTGACACCCCTCTGCCCTGGCCCCTCTCGATATGCCCATGAAAGCTCTGGCGTCCCTTTTCCTGCCTCCGAGCTACCAGGTTGGCTCTGGACCATGCAAGCAGAGCTGCAGTCGCTGGCTCTAGACCCAGCAGGCTCTGATCTCACAGGTAGGAAAAGCAGGGAGGCGAGTTGGGATTCCAAGGCTTGTCGTGGTGTTGTAGCAGGTCTGAGTTCTGCTTGGTTCTCTCTCTCAGAGGCCACCAACGGGACTGTGCCGCAGGGTCAGCGCCCACCCCCGCGAATTAAAAACTTCCAGATCAACAACCAGATAGTGAAGCTGAAGTATTGCTACACGTGTAAGATCTTCCGTCCGCCCCGTGCCTCTCACTGCAGCATCTGCGACAACTGTGTGGGTGAGTAGAAGAGGTCGTGCCTGCTCCTGCCCCTGGGTGTTAGGTGAGCGCCTTTGGAAGAGGAGAGGTGAAGATCTGCACCGGTCTCACACTGCACCTGCAGAGTGAGTCCAGAATGGCGGTGTGTGAACAGACGGGACAGTCTGCCTCATTTTAAGCCCAGGGAACTTGAGATTTGCTCAGAACCTGAAGCCAGATGGTTTGCCTTTGCCAGAACTTCTTTGGCAGTAACTAGTCTAACATAAGTCTAACCTGTCCATGTAAACGTGCAGTCTGTTTTTGAGTTTCACTGAACTGCTGGCCTTGCTGGGCTAGAGGGTTCCAGTGGAGAGCTGTGTCTTGTGTGAATACAGCTCCTTGCATCGGCATGGAGATTCTGCTGTTACGTTGAGTGCCTGTTTTTTGTTCACCTTGCTGCATAGCAGATGCTGTCTTAGCCCTTTTGCGTGTCATAACTGGGTGTGTTCAGCATCCTTTCTCAAGGAAGAAATCCCACTCTTTTGGATCCCTCTCTTCCTCTGCAGGTTCCCAGCCTTTTGAGTGTTTATGCAGTTCCTTGAACCCTCTTCTAATTATTCTAGTTGGAGTAAAGAGGCATATGGGTTAGATAAGAACTTCTGAACCACCAGGCCTTCATCTAACCTGTGTGCTGCTTTAGTGAGCTCTGTTACACCTCAGGTCTCTGGGAGAGATGAAGTGCATGGGGCCAAGCTCTTAAAGTCTACCTTATTGTGCAGAACGACTCATTAGTAAAACAGCTTTGCACTCTCTTACCCGGCCTCCCCTTCTGGAAGGGGGCCGTGATGCGGGGCCCTGCGTTGGACTTGATGGCCTGAGGGGTCCTCATCAGCCTTGGAAACTTTTGAGCTGGGGCACAGGAGTGAGTGTCTGGAGGCAGGCAGGACTGTGCTAGAGCAGCACTGATCTCCATCTTCGCTTTCACAGAGCGCTTCGACCATCACTGTCCCTGGGTGGGCAACTGCGTGGGGAAGAGGAACTACCGCTATTTCTACCTCTTCATCCTCTCGCTCTCACTCCTCACCATCTACATCTTCACCTTCAACATAGTCTACGTAGCACTGAGTGAGTCTGGCTGCGGAGAGGTGGATAGCTGGGCTGGCTAAGGGTGAGGGGGGGATACAGATGGTGCCACAAACCCACAAGTGATGGAGTGGGAAAGGGAACTGGACTCAGTGTGATGTTCCAGAGGAAAAAATATCTCTCTCTTTGTATGTTTCAGAATCTCTGAAGATTGGGTTTCTGAACACATTGAAGGAAACCCCAGGGACATATCCTTCCACGGTGCAGAGGGCTTGCCTGCTCCGAAGTTGGGGGTCAGTGTGAGCTGCATTATGGAGGGACTGGCCTCTTTGTGCCCAGGCTTCTCTAAGGAGTCTTTCATGGCATTTTCCCCATGATTACAGGGCAAGGAGCAATTTTGTGGCTTTTGGGAGGAGGGTAAAACAGAAAACCATGTCTAGAAGAAGAGGAGAAGTTAGGGCAGTGTGCCAGGGCGTACTGACACAGTGCGGGGGGGACTGTTCCCAGGCTGTTCCTGGTCCTTAACTCTTCTCACTGTACTGGAGGTGCTCATCTGTTTCTTCACCCTGTGGTCGGTGGTGGGGTTGACTGGGTTCCACACCTTCCTGGTGGCACTGAATCAGACCACCAATGAAGACGTAAGTAGAGTCTTTGTGTTCCAATATTTCCATTTCTCATTGCTTCCTCAGTGTGTCATGGCTGCGTCCACCTTGCCGACAGGTCCTGCAGGCTGAGGCAGGGCTCTGTGGGCTGGGGACAGGTGTCAGTGGAGCAGACCTGAGCTTGTGCTCTGACTTGCAGATTAAGGGGTCCTGGACTGGGAAGAACCGTGTGCAGAATCCCTACAGCCATGGCAACGTAGTGAAGAACTGCTGCGAAGTGCTCTGTGGGCCTCTGCCCCCCAGGTAAGCTCTCGAGGGGCAGCCCTGCTGGTTTTGCCCCCAAAACCCAGGCGGGACCCTGAGGAGCTCTCCTTGCTTGGGTACAAGATGTGGCTGCTCTTCTGCTGGCGCTGTGTGTGTGTTGAGGGCTTCTGGAGGCCACTTGGGACACAGCTGGATGCTCTGGGGAGGAGGGTCTTGTGTAAACTAGGTTTGGGCTCTGCACAGCCTGTTTTGGAGAGGAACCCCTTCTCCTGACATTTTGTCTTCCTCCAGAAATTTTCCTGCCAGGAAAAGAAGTCAGCTTTGGGGGAGGTGCAGGTCTCTGATGATGTGATTTCTGTTCTTGCAGCGTCTTGGACAGACGGGGCATCTTGCAGCAAGAGGAGAGCACAGCTCAGGAGGAGTCATGCCCACGGGGACCCAGTGCTCAAGAGCCCACCGCTGCTCAGGGCCCTGGTGGGCAGACAGAGGAGAGCAGCGCTCAGCAGAAGGATGGCAGCCTTCCTCACCTGACTGCCGTGAGTGGTCCCCTCTGGGAAGGGGGAGTGGTTGCGCCGGCTTGGAGTTGCTGGTGCTTTGGGCCAGCAGAGAGAAAGCTGGCAGTGTGACCTAGCAGGAACAAAACAACGCCTGGGGCCTCATCGAGAGGCTGCCGATGAAAAGCCTGTTGTGCTCTGGCCCTGGAAACCAGCGTCTCTCTGGAGCTGGATGGGAGGGTGCTGGGCTCCTCTGACTCTTAAGTAAACTGCAAAGGAAATCACAGCTGGCTGCTCTTTTGGAGATGTCAGTCCTGCCGTGAGAGCACCCAGGAGCTGGCACCTATGGCCATGGAGGGGTGGGAGATTGCCGGTGTCTTGTTTTGGCACTGAGTCCCTGGGAAGGGCCCTTTCGGGTGCGGGATCTCCATCCTTGGAGGCCGTTGCCCCACTGGAAATGGCCCCAGCAGCCTGCTCTGTCTTTGAAATTGGCTCCGCTTTGAGGATATGGTTGGACAGGAGGTTTCCCGAGTGCCCTTTCCACTTAAATTATTCTGTGAACATGGTGGGAAATGGCTGGGCCTACTCCTCCTTGGGCATGAGCTGCCTGTTTCTCTGGCGGAAACAGTCCAGGCCTCTTCTGCTGGAGCAGTCCAGTCCTCCAGATCTTCATGAAGCTGCTGCTTTGCCTGTTTGGTGGCCCCTGGTTTCTCATTTTCCCCAAGCACAGCTGAGACCTCTGCCTGCAGGGCCATGGGTCTGTGTGCTCCAACAGATGCTCTGTATTGGGGTGTATTCATGCAAGTCACTGCTGTTTTCTTCTCTCCAGGTCCCTGTGCCATCCCTGAGCAACACTGAGATGCCAGAGGAGAAGCAGCTAACGTCTGGGGAGCTCCCGGTCCCATCCCAGGACGCTGGGCAAGCAGAGCACTAGCCTCTGCTTGAAAGGGAGAACTTTCTTGTTTTGTCTAATCAAAGCTGGAAGTGATTGAGGAGAGGAGGAGATGGGCTGGATGGCAGGCAAACGATTCCTCATGGCCATTTTGCTTTAGTCATTATTCACCTCGATGCGCAGGCGGTGCGGGCTGGCGCTGGCCTTCATGGTGTCAAAGGATAACGAGCGTGAGTGGCCCACCTCGGTCACCGAGGGGCACTCGCCACCGCCGAGGCCAGTCTGCCTGCAGGCCGAGGCAGGACCTCTTGCTCTGCAGGTTGTCCTGGATGCTAAGTACCGGCTGGGTGGCCGGGGCTGTCTCTCCGTCTGGCCCCGACTCTCTGACAAGACGACTTGTGGTCAAGCAGCGCAGAAGCGACGTTAGGGTCGGCCTGCTCCCTACCGCTGAGGAATCCTGATGGGAAGGGGAAAGCAATTTATGGCAGTAGCGTCCTCTCTCCCCTCCTCCCTCCTTCCTCTAATCTGTGGCATTGTTTTATTGGTTAACGTGGCAGGGGTTGTCAGGAGACATTTTGGTGCCAAAAGGGCCAAAACAACCGGGAAGGTGTTCTGCAGGCAACGATTTTTAAAGTAGCTTCCTTCTCGTGCTCCTTCTTTTCATGTGACTTGGCCGGCATGAGAGCAGTCGTGGTGGGGGCCCTCCTTCCCATCCTTCCCCAGGGCTCACGCCTAACTGGGGGCTTGAGGGAAGGAGGGGGGTGGCCCGTCGTCCTGCCGCTTGTTTCCGCCCCGCGCTGGCCGCAGAGCGGTTGTGCAAGGGGTGTATCAAACTGCAGGGACGGTCTGTCTGTGCCTCTGGCTCTCTCGCGAGTGCTGGGGCTGCACTCGGTCCCGCGTGTCCGTGCCGAGCACAGGCCTGCCCTCCCCTTGCCCGCTGGGCTGCGGGCACGCCGCTCGGCCGCTGCTCTGCAGAACCTCAGCCCCAATTCTGTGTCGTGTCGTCGTGTCCCCCGTGTCCCCCCCCCGCCTTGCCCTGCATTTCTCGGCCATCCTCGGCTGGCTTTCAGAGCCTTGATTCCTCGCTGGGCTTTGCCGGCTGCCCTGGGACTGGCTGTGCGGTGCTGGCCATCTGCGCCTCCTTGGCGGCGGAGGGAGGAGAAGCCAGGGCCGGGCGGTGGCAGGAGGTCTCTGTGCAGCTGCAGGGCTCCTCTTGCACCGTGATGCTGCCTGTGCCACGGCCGGGCCGGGAAGAGCCTCGTGCCTGCGGGGTCCCTGCGAATGCCGGCGGTGGAGGGCAGGCCGTGTTGTGCCCTGGCAGCTCTCCATCCCCTACCGCGAGTGCCGGGGGCTTCTGTGCCTCCGCGCGGTGAGGGGGGCAGGTGGAGGATGTCCTGCCGGGGCAGTCCCGCTTGTTTCGGCATGATGCTCCTGCCTGGCAGCGTGGCGTTGCTGCTGCTCCTTCCCAGGCCTTGTGCCATCTCGCTTTCCACAGTGCCGTGGAGCGGAGCAACGCGAGGACCCTTGTCCCCCCCGGAGCCCGCTGCGTGCCTCCTGCCTGGCTCCTCTTCCCCGGCCCCTCGCAGTGTAGACCTGGGCCGTGCCTGGCAGCGGGTGAAGTGGTATTGATGTGGCGCCCGGCGCTGCCCCCTCTCCCGTAGTGCCAGGGTCTCCTCTCCCGGGGGAGAGGGCAGAGCTGCCGCCCTGGGCTCGGCATAGGTTCGGAGCCAGCTGCTCCTGCCGGCGCTTACCGGGGAAGGAGACCGAGTCCCCCACCGCCGGCGGGGCTGGAGCTGCCCGGCTCGCTGCCGCCCTGCAGCCAGCCCTGGCCTGCGCCCCCGGGGCAGGGGTTCCTGCGACCAGCCCCACGCACACCCCGCCAGCGGCAGGAGCCCCCCAACACGCTACTGACCAAATCTCAAACTTGTCGTGAAAAAGTGTATTTTTTGGTTTTACTAATCTATTTTCTAACGCGGTGTGTTGAGTGCTGCCTGCTGGGGCCGTCACAGATGCTGCCTGCACCTGCGGTTCCTGTCTGCTCTGTTCAGGTTCTCTGTGAAGGAAGTGGGGGGTAGGGCGAGGGTTGGGGTTTCCTTATTTTTTTTTTTTGTTCTTTTTTTTTAATTTTAAAACAATGAAGGAAACTTAATTCGTTTGAAAAATGGCTGAGCTGTAGCCTCTACCTGTCTGTGCCTCCCCAAGCCAGCTGCCTCTTTCCCCTTCCCCCTGGCTTTCCAGCCTCTGTGTCTCGCACTTCCAGGGTCTCTTACTGGCGTTGCCTTGTGTCCGGCTGTCCCTCCACGGCGGGTGAAGGGGGGGTCTGGGAGTGCAGATGCCGCAGCCCAGGCTGAGCAGCGACAAGTCCCAGTGGGGGCAGCCAGGGACCATCCTGGGAAGCTTTTGGTTACTGGCAGGCGCTGAGCCCTTCCCCAGCACCCCCCAGCCTGCTTGGCAGGTAGGAATCGGGCTGGAGCGATACGGACTTGCACGCCTTTATTGGGATCGAGCACAAAGGAACAAAGTGGGTGCCCAAAGGCCAGTGCTGCAGCGCAGGACCTGGAGCCGGAGGGGGCCGGGGTGGGCACCCCCAGGCAGGGACAAGCCCGTTAGTTCCAGGCTGCCCCACGTCCCCCACTCAGGGGGGGCTTCCCCCCCAGCCCCTGCCCACACAGGGGGGGCTCCGTGGGCCCGGCTGGGCTGCAGCTGCCCTGCCTCTTCCCAGGGGGGGTGTGGGGTGGCCGGTGCTTTGGGGGGGTCTGGCAGCGGGGAAGGGGCTGTCCTGCTGTCAGGGGCTGTCCTGCCAGCTCAGCCTCACCCCACTGTGCCCCTCCGCCTGCGGGTGGTCTCCCCAGCTCCCTCTCGCAGCCCCTGGACCAGGCTTGGTGGCAAGCTGCAGGCAGCCTTTGGGGGTCCCCTTGGGCTGACGGGGGGTTGGCAGTGCCCTTGCTGGGCTGCTCTTAGCTCGGCTGAACCTCTTCCCCCCCGCAACCCAAACTTTCCACCAAACCTTTCCCTGCCTGCCCTGGCTGTGCGAGGAAGATGCAGGAGGAAGGCAGCGCTGGTGTCCTCCCTGCAGCCGAGCAGCTGGGCCGGGTGGGGGCCCTGTGCTCTCGCACCCAGCTGCTCAGCACCCGCTTTGCTCTGTCCCTGCCTGCCGCAGCCCCCCTGTCTTTGCAGGCTCCTGCGCGCCCAGCCCAGCCGGCCAGGGCTCTGGGAGAGGCTCTTAAAGCTGTGGGTGAAGTGGGGCAAACCCAGGAGAGGCAATCCAGGCCTGCGGCGTGTCAGCGGGGAGCGCGATGCCGCGGGCTGGCTGGAGCACCCGTGTTGGGGAGCGGTGCAAGGCGTCGTGATGCAAAGTGTCCCGGGGGCAGCGAACGGGGCAGCCTCAGGGGACCGAGGGCTGAGCTGCCCGCAGCCGTGCGGTGCCTGTGCTGGGGCTCACCTGCTTCCCCCGTGAGCAGCCGTCCCGTCCAGTCCAGATCCGCCGCTGGGCCGGGGTGGGAAGCAGCCGTGGGCCGCGTCCGTCGGCGGGGCAGTGCCGGCAGGCAGGGCCGGCTCAGGAGGACTCTGCCAGGGTGAGAGCCTGCAGCTTCCCCTCGGGACCCCCCAGCTCGGCCTCGTCCCGGCTGCTGTCTAAGGTCTCGGATCCCTCGAAGCAGCCCGAGTCCCGGGGAATGTCCCCCTTGGGGTCCAAGGGTGAAGGCTGGGTGTCGGAGTTGTCGCCTTCCTCCGGCTCGCTCGCTGCTGGGAGAGACGGGATGTGGTGTTAGCGGGCGGCGAGGCTGGGGCTGCCCGGCGTGGGGCCGCGTGTGGGGCATCTCCCCGCCTCCCCCCGGCCCTTACTGTCGTAATCCAGGAGGAGCTCAGCGGCCGTGAGCAGCTTGGCGCGGTGCTGGGGGTCCATGATGTTCAGCTCATTGAGGTGGGTCTCCCGCAGCTCCTTGAAGTCCTCCAGGGTCTGGTAGCCGTTCAGCAGCAGGGTGGAGGCGTGCTCCTGGGGCGGGAGGGCAGCGGGCAGTGCGGCTGGGGGCTCTCCCCGCCTGGCCCTTGGTGTTAGCCACGTGGCTCCCACCTCGGGGTCCACAGCGGCCACTCGCCTGAGCATCACCCGGACAAGTCCTGCGTGTCCCCTCCGCACCCCCGGCGGTGCCCGGTGGAGGGACACATGGAGCCGGGGGTAGCGAAGGGCTGCTGGGCAGCAGAGGGGAGGGTGGTCCTGCTGCTGGCACCCTGGGCTCTTGCTGGGTGCCGCTGTTGCCCCGGGGGCCCCCGTCCCTTACCTGCAGGCTGATGCGCTCCAGCAGCTCGTGGAGGGTCTTGGGCTTAGGCCGCTTGCTCTTGCTGGGGCCCCGGCTCTTGCGGGCAGGGGCTGTCTCCTCAGGGATGATGTCCACGTAGATGAACTTGAAGGAGCCCACCTTGTTGTTGAGCAGCCCGGTCCAGGTGCCCACGGGCGGCTTCTCGATGATGCTGATGATGTCCCCTTTCTGGGCCGAGGGAGACGGGTGGAGGCAGGCTCAGGGATGGCTGGGGAGCCTCAGGGGGGGTCCCCAGCCACCCCTCCATCCCTCCCCAGGGCCCGCACCCTGGTCCTGCCCTTGTCCCCAGCCCCAGGCGGGCCGTCGTGTGGCTCACCCGCAGCTTCAGCGAGTCCTTGTCGTAAGGGCTGGGCGTGAAGTCGGTGTGGACGCAGGCTCGGCCGCAGAAGGGGCCAGTGTAGGCTGGACCGCTCTCCTCCAGCCGCAGGCTGTCCCGGTTGCTGCTCACGGGGCTGGAAACTTCACTGCCTGTGCAGGGGAGGGAGGTCAGGACGTGGCCGGCTGCAGGGCGAGGGGCCGGCGTCCTGCCGGGGCCAGGCTCACCGCTGGACAGCTGCCGGCTGAGGGATGGGTGCCCGTCTTCCTCCATCTCCAGGTAAGACAGGGGCATCTTTTCGTGGCTCAGCTCCTCCACGGTGCTGGCTGGGGACAGGGAGCACAGGGACCCCTCCTCCTCCACGTCTCCCTGCTGGGGGGACCAGGGTCAGGCCGAGGGAGGGGCAGCTGCCCCCCGCCTGCCAGGGCCCCCCCCTCACCTTCCCCTCGGCCAGGGCTTTCACGGCCATCCTGCCCATCTTGCGGTTCATGGTGCGGGAGATGACGGCCCGCCACTTCTTGCCCAGCTTGATCCCGCTGCTCCGCGCAGCATCGTCGAGGCTGGTGCTGCTGGACTCATCCTCAGGGATCTGGCAAAGGGAGGGAGAGTGAAGGCAGAGCCCCCCGCCCCCCCCATGGGGAGCCTCAGCTGGGTCACACAGGGCTGCAAGGGAGCGAGACCCCAAATCCTGCCGCTGCTGGAACCCCTGGGGCTGCCCCACGGCACGTGGGCCACCAGTGGGACCAGGGCTTTGGGGAAGCAGGCTCTGGAAAGGGCTGTGCCCACACAGGAGGGTGGTCCCGGGGGGAGCGGGATGTGGCGGGGGTGCTGCCCGTGGAGGGGGGGCCGGCACTCACGTTCTCCTCCAGGTTGAACTCCTTCTCGCTCAGCACAGGGGAGCTGACTTTGGACTTGGCAAAGTCCTTGAAGCTGCTGGAGCGCTGGAGGGAGAGCTGGGGGAGACGGAAAGGTGTGAGGGTTCTGCCTGCGCCCCCCCGCCCCAGCTCCCACCCTCCCCTCCGGCACGCCGTGTCTGTGCCGCTGCCCTCACGTTCAGCTCCGGGCCCAGAAGTTGCCCACGAGCATCATCCCGCAGCCCCGCGAGCACCTTCCCTGCCAGCATTGTCCCGGCTTCGTGCCAAAGCCCCCGGCACAGTTTGGATCTCAGTCCTGGTGCAGCCTTCCGTACACCTCTTCCAGTCTTCCCTCTGCCCCCCTGCCTGCCTCCTGCCTCTCCTTCCCTCCTCTGCCTGTCCTCGGGTGCCTGTCCCACCTGGGAAGGGGTTCCCCGGGCCGGGAGCTCCCTCGTTGCCGGCCAGCCGGGGTCCCCGCCAGGTCCCGGGTCTCTCTCCCCGGTGGGTGCCTGGCACCGGCGCTGCCGTGGGAGCCGGTTCCCGTGCCGGAGCGGGGTGAGCTCAGCTCCCAGCTGCCGGCGTGCTCGCAGCGCACACTGCAGCGCTCGGTCTTGCTCCCCGACCGCAAACACAGCAATTTCCTTTCTCAGGTCTCTCTGCTCGCCTTGGGCTCTGGCTTGCGCTGGAGGCAGCCGGGGCCCTTCCCAGCCCCTGCAGAGGCTGGCCCCGCTCAGACACGGCCCTGCGCCTCCCTCTCCTCCTTCTCCTTTTTATCGGCTCAGCTGAGCATCCTTCACTACTTGTTTTTGCCATTTTCTTACAGAGGGCTGGCTCGGATGAGGGAGCCCTGACTCCATCCCTGCTGTGGCTTTCCTTAGCAGGACCAGCTCAGCTGGTGCATCCATGCGGAGGAGATGCCGGCGGTTTGCCCCGGTCTGGCCCCAGCACCCCTGAACCCACCAGACCCGGCTGACCTGAACCCCTCGGCTCTCCCCCTGCACCCCTCAGATGAAACAGCTTTGCAGCCCGTGCCCCCCACCCCCCCCGCAGCTGGGAAAGCTGCGGCATCGGCCGCTGCCCCGGGGGTGCCAGAGCAGCTGCGGAAAGCCTG
>VXBL01002388.1:347183-364256 GCA_013400195.1 Aramus guarauna | reverse complement strand
ACGTCCCCCAGCCCCTGCAGGGACCCCCGAGCGAGGCAGTGCCCGTGTGGGGCCCCAAACCCGTTATTGTTCGCAGGAGCCCTCCCACGAGCGACGTCCCGGGGCGAAGGGCAGCTCAGCCCCGGCACTGCGTGGGGCTGCGGGCAGGGGAGCGCGGCAGCCGCGGGGGCACGGGCAGGGAGGTGGCAGCACCGGTGGGGAGGGGGTTAACGGGGCCGCCNGATGGGATGGGATGGGATGGGATGGATGGCGAGGGCCGCTGGCTCGCTGCCCGGTCCTGTCCTGGCCCTTGTGCCGCAGTGTCCAGCCCCACCAGCCTCCCGGGGCTGGCAGTGGCCTCGCCACCAGTGCTGTGATGGGGCAGGACGTGGTGGCCTGGCCACAGCCCCCCCAGCTGACCCCAGCTCCCACTCCGGCTGGCCCGGGGTGCTGGAGGGGGTGCTGTGCCTCCATTGCCACCCTACAGCACTGCTGCTTCTGGTTTGAACTGGGAGGGCTGTCCCCCCTGTACCTCAAACCTCAGCACCAAAGGTTCCCCCCCCACCCATGAGCACCCTGCCCGTGAGCTCCCTCCCGCAGGGTGCAGGCAGGGCAGGCAGCGGGGGCTGGCCCGGCCAGGCAAGGAGCGATGCCCCACGGCCCCACAGGCATCGGGCCTTGGGCTGCGGCCAGGGATGCACAGCTGAGCCCTGACCCCAGCCCTCCCGCGCCAGCCTGGAAGGAGGAGGCCAGGGAGGACCCCCCGGTTGGGCCGTGGCCAGCCGGTGCAGGAGGAAAAGACTCCTGGGCCGGGAGACCTAAGGAATCTCTGGCTTTTCCTGGCCTGGCCGGCTGCCCGCAGGCAGGTGGGAGGCTGCCGGGCTCCGCCACGTTCCCGGTGCATCGCACGCCACGACAGCTCCCTTGCACGCTGCTGGTGGTGCCGGACCCCCTGCACCGTGGCGGGGAGCTGCGGCAGTGCGGGTGCTGGGGACAGGGGCACGGGCAGAGCGGGCAGGGGCAGGCAGGGAGAGGCGCTGCGGGAGCAGCATCTCCAGCGCAGTGCCCGAGGGCTGCAAGGTCTCTGGACCCAGGGCAGATGGTGAGCGCGTACAGGCAGCCCCCCACCCCAGGCAGCTGCCTGGCTGCCGTCCCTGGCGTGTGTGCGGGTCTGGGCACGGTGAGGACGGGGTGCTCTGCTGGGTCCTGGCTCGCTGGGTGGGGATGCAAGGACACGGCGTGCCGGGAGAGGGGATGGGTACAGGCAATCACTGGCACCCTCCAGGCCTTGGGGACCTCTGGATGCACGGGGGGACAGGACGGGCTCACCACCCCGCCCGGGGCTGGCAACGGACATCCAGGGTGGGCACGGGACACCGGCTGTGCCAGAACCGCAGGCTGAGCCCAGCCGCTCGTGGCAGACACACGCTGCTGGGATGGTACCAGCCACGCCATCCCCCCACGTCCATGGGGGGCCGACAGGCATGCGTGAGCCCCCCACCTCCCCGCGGGGCGCAGAGCAGCGTGCCAACAGCCTCCAAGGACGGCCACGGCCCCCCGTGCCCCCAGCCAGGTCCGGAGGATGGGCAGGCCCAGCCTTCAGCCCCATCCCTGGGGAGGAGCAGAGCTTCGCGCTCGCTCCGGCATTTCCGCCGGCAGTGGCAGGAATGTGGTGGCCACGGGAACAATGCCGGCACCTTGCGCTGGTCCCCTCCGTGACGGTGCTGGGAGCAGCTGCCCGGGCACAGCCCTGCTCTCAAGGAGCTTGCAGGAAGCAGATGGAGATGACACCGGCAGCCGTTTCCTGTGGCAGGACGCGCTGGCTTTCTCCACCGCTGCTCCAGTTGCTGAGCCGGGGGGGCCGGAGGGACTCAGGGTCCACGCGCATCGCTGCTCAGGCCTGCACAACCCCTGTGCCAGACGCTGGCACCAGCATCCCGCTGCGCCCGCTCTCCCCCCACCCTGCTCCATGCCGAACAGCCTGGCTGCACCGTCCCCGGTGTGGCACGTGCCGGGACACTCCACCGAACAGGCGGCCGGCGCGGGGCTGCGCGTTGCCTGCGCGTCAGGAGCCTGCGAGCTGCTGCCCAGGAGCTAAACCAGCAGGGACCGGGGGAAGGGGAATCTCTGCGCGGCGTGCTGCCGGGGTGCAGCGGGAGAGCGGAGGAAGGACGCGGCTGCCTTTGGAAGGCTCCAGCCCCTCGCACAGAGCCCCGGGCAGGCAGGACGACGGAGCCGAGCCGCAGCTCTGCGTCACGGGATGCTGCAGCCCGGCAGCAGCCGCCCCCAGGCCGCGCGGCGCAGAGCTACGTGAGGGATGGCAGGCTCAGTGTGAGCACCCAGCGCAACCCCGCGAAACCTTGCACAACGGAGGTTTATTTGGAATGAACCATTTCCCAATAAATTATGTAATTTAAAAATTTTCAAAAAAAGCAAAAACAGAGCCGCAAGGTAGGGGAGCTCCCAGCAGCTCAGCCAGTGCACAGGGACCACGGAGGCACAGGGACACCTGTGAGCTGAGCACGGGGCACCTCTGGGACTCTGGGACCACAGGCACCCGTGGGGGGACCACAGCCCCCCCCGCTCCCCACATCTCTGGCTGTGGCCTCCCTCAGCTGAGGCCGTGCAGCCCCTGGCTCGAGCGGGCAGGACTCTGCTTAGTGTTTCAGGGGAACAGGCCTCCCTCTTGCACCCATCAGCTGCCGGTCGCCAGGGCTGTGCCCCCCATCCAGCTGTGCATGACCCTGGCACTAGAGCCCTCTGCCCCTGCAGCTGCTCCCCAGAGCCCTGAGGGGGATTTCTGGCTCCCTTCCCCCCATCACCTTCTCCCTCCAGCCTGGACCCTCTGGTAATACCTCAAGGAGGGGATAAGGACAGCATCCAACGGCACCCCGGTCACCCAGCCTGTCCTACCCCCCTGGCTCTGCAAGCAGGGCTGGGAGGGACAGGAGCTGCGTCCTGCTCCCTGCCACGCACAGGGACAGCCCCGGAGAAGCAGAGTGCAGCTCCCCGACCCCTCCACGTCGCCCACCGTCCTGTATCCCAGAAGGGAAGCAAGGCCCAGGTGAGGTGGCAGAAGGCTGGGAGTACAGGCAGAGACCTGGGCTGCACGGCTCCGGCACCCAGGAGGGAAGGGAGAGGGTGAGGCCCGATGCCCAGATAACCTTCCTGGTTTCCTAGCACAGTGATGGCGCATGGGGGTTGGCCTGGTCTGCTGCGTGGCAGAGGGTGACCTATGTCCCACACCGGTCTCAGCTGTACAGTCAGTACACACCAGCACGTGTGCCTTGCACCCGCAGCGAGCAGGCTGAGCGCCAGCCAGCCGTGCCACGGCCTTTCAAGAGCACCGGCAGTCTCCACCCTTCCCCGCAATGGCTCCAGGAAGATGGGGGTGAAAAGGAGAGAGAAGCGTGACTCGGGGAACTGGTGACACTGCCACAGGACGATGGGGCCGCTGGCACAGTGCTTGGGTATCAACAGATCCACCCAGCTCCCAGGGAGAAAGCAGGAGGCTTCTGTCGTGGATGGCAGTGCAATGAGCGTGCAGGTCCCCTGCAGCGTAGGTACAGCGGCGGGAAGGAAGAGGAGAACACGTCCCTTCCAACTGTAAACTTGGCCCTCGGAGTCGCTTAGAGCCTCTTACCCCTCCGGAGCTGTCAGAGACCCGGCCTCAGGGCAAGGCTGGCGGCATGGGCCTCGGCTTTGGCACGCGGGCAGGAGTCACTCCTCATCCCCGGCAAGCAGGAAGCTGTAGAGGAAGTTGATGGCACGCTGGCGGTCCTGCTGAGTCTGCTTTACCATCAGATTGGGTGGGGGGCGCAGGAGGAGGCTGGAGAACAAGGCGGCTGCAGAGGGAAACAAAATTAGTTAATGGTCAGGAATGGAGACCTTGAAAGGTGCTGGGAAGGGGTTATGTTTCAGTGAGGGCAGCAGGAGCGGAGCAGAGAAACAACACACTTACCGATCATGGCGACACTGACGTTGTTCTCTTCTGAGTATTTCAGCAGCTCTCGGAGGAACGACATTAGGTACCGAAACACGCTGCGATGGCAACGAGGCAGCTGAAAAATCACCTGCAAAGAAAATAGACACAGGAAGCTCTCCGAGCTCACATCATTGCAGCCTGGGCACGCTGCACACTTGGGACTCCAGACAGGCAGCATTCCCCCTCCTGCTGCCTTGAGGCCACTGTGTGACCCCTGGCACAAGCCACAGGCCCAGAAAGACAGCAGCAAGTCACCAGCTGCAGCCTAGTGCCGATGGCACTCATGGGCTTTGGCTCCTGGTAAGGCTGCCCCGAGGATAACTGCGTCACCAGGCAGAAACTACCACGGCCCTGGGCTGCTTCCTGCCCATTTCCAGTCGGATCCCAGCTGTCGCCCCCCCTGGCTGCACAGCAACAGCAAGAGGACCAGGACCAGAGGCTTCCTGATGCCAGTACTGAAAAAGTGCCCCAAAAACTCCTTCCTCTGCCCAAGGACATGCTTGGCCTTGCTTGCTGCCCCACCAGCTATTTTTAAGAGCCATTCATAGTCCTTAAGGGAAGCAGAAGAGGAACTGCAGCCCTGAGCAGGTGCTTAAACAGAGACCAGTGGAGGCTCTTCCACTCCCCGGAGCTGCTAAGTCCCCCTGTGCTCAGGGTGACACAGGGCACGCTTGGGGTCTCTTTGGAAGCCACCAGGACTGCTGGGAGACACTGCAGTGCTGACCTTGGGAAAGGAAAGCACTGCCAGAGCACCTAGGCCATCCTGCTCCCAAAGGCCCTCGCCGGCTCACGGGAAGGAAGCAGGACCCAGCAAGCCCCAGGACCAAGGCAGAGCTCGCAGCAGCAGGGAGAGCTGCCCCGAGCCTGCAGCAAGTGGAGGGAGACAGAGGCTGCGCCGTACCTGTCGGCACAGCCGGCTGTTGTGCGACCAGTCGAGGCACCGCTGATACAGCTCGTAGCAGATCACCGGCTCTGGCAGAGCCTCCAGGAAGATGAGGAGTGCTTCAGCCACAGAGTGGTTGCTGCCCGCTGGACCGGTGGGAATGAAGGGGCATGCTGAGCAGATGGACTGCCTCCCTCCCCAGTCTGCTCCCTGCCTCTCCTCCTTCCCAGTTGCTTAGCTTCCGCTTCCTCCTTGCAGCTCTTGCAAGTTCTCTGCCTGCCTAACCACTCCCTGACACCAAAGCCACGCTCCCGTCCATGGAAAACGCTGTTCCGTCCACCCTGCACTGTGTTTGCCCACCCTCTAGCCCCACAGAAGTTCTCTGCTCCACTATCCCCTTCTCCAGATCATGCTCCCCAGAGTCCACCCTCATCAGCTCTTGCACTTGGCACAACCTTGCAGAAGCGTCCAGAGTTCTGGCCCCCTGGCTGCTTTAGCCAGCACACGTTCAGCTTCCAGAGAGGTTATCTCTGGGGGGACAAAGGGGAGCAACCCCCCAGCAGGGACCCTGCCAGCTAAAGGTTGCAGACAAGCTCTTCAGAGAGGGAGCTCTCCCAGCAGAGCTGGGATCCAGCAGGCTCCTGGGAAAGTCAGGCACAGCAAGGATACGGATTGTCTCGGGGATACTGGTGTCCAGGCAGTCAATGATCTGCTCCAACTCTTCCTGCATGCCTGGAGTCTGGAACAGGTCCTCCTGCCAAAGACAGCACAGGGTTCGACAAGGTCACTTTCCTCACAAAGGCTGAGGCACACAGTGACAGCAGGGTGAAAGCTGGTACCCCCAGGGAGGAGCCCTGCCCTGTAAGTACCAAACTGGAGGTGATCTCCAGCTGCTGGTGATCCATCAGGTCACTAAGCTCTCCAGAGCTTCCCAGCACAGCAAAGGCCCTCTCCCTCACCTGGTGGCAGGCATGCTTGAACAAGTGGTCCACCAAGAGCCAGATCTCCTTCGGCACCTGCAGCGGCATCCCACTCGCCTCCTCGCTGTCCAGGGAGCCCAGCTGCAGAACAGATTTCTCCTGGTGGCAAAGAGCACAGAAGGTTTCAGGGAAACCTCGGTCCCTCTGGAAGGACCTTGGTAACAAAAGCCTGCGGAGGCGAAGAAGCAGGACCCAGGACTCGCTTGGCCTTACTCGCTTTTACAGCACAGAGCCATCGCTCTGCCGGTCCCTGCTCCACCTGCTGCCCACAGAACCACCTGCCTGGTCCTCCATGAGATGCAGAAGAGTCTCAGCCGCAGCTCAGAGGAGCCCCCAGCCCCCCAGGATGGGTCTCTCGCTGGCCAAAGCACAACTCCCACCCAACGCTCCAGACCCTGACAAGTCCTTCTGCTGCGTTAGCTTCCACATTTTAGGTTCGATCCAGCCACCGCACCCCGCTCATCCAGCTGATCTCTGGAGGCAGAGCCAAGGACCTGCCTTTCCCCATCCCGTGGGCTCTGCCTGCGTCTGCCTGCTGGGCTTTAAACCAGGCCCGTTTTCTAAAGCTTCTGTCCTCGTTTTCCGAAGGAGAGGGGTCTGCAGAACACAGACTGGCCTGACACCATTGTCACGTTTTCCCACGTACTCATGCAAAGCAGGTGACAAGCTCGACTGCTCAGAAATCTCCATCATACCAATCTTGAACGGGATCAATTTTTTTTGCTTGATTTCACTCTCACTTTAGGATCACTCATGTTCCTGTGTGCTCCCGAGCAGGAAGCCATGCACAGCTCTCCTCTCCTGAAGCACATTCAGCAGAAGCGCCCAGAGACCGGCACAAGCAGGAACACAACCCAAGGACACCAGCAGAGAGGAACGCCACAAGCCAAATGCAAAGCACTTCATTTCAGCTGTCAGCTTACGTGACAACTGTGACCGCTGTCCCTCTGCGGCACACACAACCACTCACAGCCAGCCGCGGCTAGGTTCAGCTGCCCCCAGAGACACCTCCACTCGGCACGAGCCCCGTCGGCACGGGCAATACCCACAGCACAGCTTTGCTTTGCCCCGCACACCACCAGATTTTACCCAGAAGCAGTCTGCCTCACTCCTCCAAGCACACAGGGAAGGTTTGGAAGCAGCACATTAAGCGAGTGCATTACAGCTTTCCTCTAAGAGGGAAAAGGTGAGAGCTGTGGACCCTCTTTGGGAGCTGTGGACCCTCTCACAGAAAATCCGCTTGCCAGGGCATCGCAGCACCGGAGCTGAGCGCCAGAGCAGGACTTGACTCTGCCAGGCTGCCCTTGGCACGACTTGGAGAGCTGTGGAGACCCCCAGGGCAGGAGATGCCTGCTGCTTAGAGCAGAGGAGGAGAAGGCTCGGGGCTCCTCAGGGCAGAGGAGGAAGAGGAGGCGGCGCGCTGGGCCTTCGGTTTCCCTTGTGCATTGGCCGGGCACCGAGCGCCCTCTCCTGCCGTGTGCGAGGAAGGGAAGGCACGTCCGCATCCCCGCGGGAGGCAGATGCTCTGCAGAAAGACGTTCCCAGGAGGCAGGCACCAACCTCCACCCTTCCCCTCTGCTAGGAAGGAGCCTGGGAGCTTTACCTGGGTCACACCCCAGTTCGGTCCCCTCTTGGAGCGGGGACATCCATCCCCTCTCCTGTTTTGCCCTGTCACTGCGCTGATGGCCTGGAGAGGGACAAGTGACCCAGCCTGGGACACCAGCACGTGGCCAGCTCAAACAAGTTACCAAATGTCCGAGCTGGCGCAGGGAGAGCAGGAACAGCACTGCCACACACCCCCAGCATCTCCCACTTGCTCTTCGAAGGACACATTTGACTCGCTTGGCCTCTGGTGCAGAGCACAAGAGCAAGGCAAGGCAGTGATCCTGCTCGGGCAGCAGTGGCTGTGCGAGCCGGCAGCCCAAGCTCTGCTGCTGAGGAAGCAGAGAAACATCTGTCTATGCAAGGTCTACCCTCGGCCTCCGTAAGGACACGTCAAGATGGAAAGAGCAAAAGACTTCAGTTTTCTAATTCAGCCCTCTCCCCACACGTCTGGAGAGCGTGCTGTGGTGAACCCCATCTTATGTGCGTGGTTAGAGCTAATTCACATACATCAAGGGTTGCCAATCTTTTCTGGAAATATCTATCATTGCTGCTAGGAGGACGACAGCATTTTTTTTTTTCCCTAAAGCAAATTTGGTGAGGTTTAAGCAGCTCGGCTGGGCTGGCCCAGCCCATCTTGGCTACGGGGTCACTTTGGGCTCCTACACGTTCTCATCTAACCCACAGCTGTGCTAAGAGGCTTTGCTGGAACAAGGCTCCTCCGCACCCACCTCCCCTTCCCTCCTCAGCAGAAAACAAGGGGAAAACTCTCACTCTTTACAAACAAGCCATTGAGAAGCAAACTTCCCCAGCAATTGCTTGCATTACCTTTTCTAAGAAGCTGTCTTCTCCCTGAGAGCAGTGGGAAAGAGAGGAGAAAGTATCGTTAAGAGAGAGAATGCACTCTCAGATTAAGCAGAAACCTAATTTGCATCACAAGAACCCCCTGAATGCCAGGTCCTTCACACGTTTTGCTGACATGGCCAAAGTTAAACCTGCAGTGAGAGATTTGCCTGCCAATTAGCAAAAATCCTGCTCACATGATGCACAACCTTGTCAGGATTTTTACAAACTCCTCAAAGGGGCCTTGCAGCAGCGCTGTTCGCTCTCTAGCAAACAGTCAGGCCACAGGCAGGTGAGAGGCATCCGCCAGGAAGAAGTTCCCCTTCTTGAATCTTCCTGGTCAGAAGTAAATACCCCTGTATTATTTCAGTCATCTTCCCTTGTGACCAGGGCAGAGATAAAACATTCACTAGGCTAAATCTGTATTTCTGAGTGTGTGGCAGCTGCGGAGCTAACAGGCCCCCTAAGCAGCTTTGTGTATAGTCAGGGAAATGAGTGTTTGTGCTCAAAACCCCGGGCTGCTCGTCTGTCTCAACCTAATAGCATTAACACGCTGCAAGGAGGAGCACGGCAAAGCCCCCTCCAGGCTGCATGTCCAATCCCTTGGGTGATCCTGAGACACAGCATCGGATGCTGACCAGCGCAGTGCAGGCTGGCAGCGGGAAAGGCTGTTTGGTGGAGTCCACAGGAAGAAACGGAAGCAGGAAGCAGGTTGCCCAAGCTGAGTTTTGGCAGATCAACCTTTCAGGGCAGGAGCAACCAAAATGCATTCAAGGGCTGAGCTGGAGACATTGCTGCAGCCGCGGCGGCACAGGGCACGTCCAGGAGGGAGCAGCATCTCGGGCTCCCCTGCAATTTCTGCAGTGCCTGCTTCCTTTGGAGGCTCGCTGAGTTTTAACACAGCTGCGACAGACCGGCCTCTTGCAGAGAACAGCTTGCTCCAAACACGAGCTGGCGCAGGTTCTTCTTCCAAGGCACAGGAGGAGGGACCGCAGTGACAGGTTTGAGATGCCAGATAGCCACACTGCTCAGGAGAGGGGCTCCTTTCCTAACTGGGTCATCTCAGTCTCACCACCACCTACCTGGCTGCTTGCCTCGCTCTTCACCTCTCTTCCTGTAGTGTTCAGCACGATTAGCTCTGGGAGACTAACCTGCTCCTGACAAAGATTCTTCACGAGGCTTTTTAAAGCCCACAGTAGGATCCCAAGAAAAAAATAGAATGAGACACCAATCCTGAAATCCCAAAGGTGAGATGCTCGAGTGTCAGCAGCTTCCCCCAGAACTAGGAGAGCCAATTCTCTCTCTGAGCTCCCACCTACCCTTTGCTATCCTGTATCAAACCCTTACTGACCTGCATCTCCAGATCTCCCTCTGCTGAAGACAACAGGTACAGCCTAGCCACACCAAGAAAAATGCTCGATGCAGTGAACAACAAGCCCTAACACTACACAAGTGCAGGAGGGAAAATGGTTCTCAATACACAAACACACCGCCTTCCTCGCACACGCTCTAAACATCAGCTAAATACACGTAACTGGACCAAAATGCTTCTGGTTAGCACATACACCACTCCCCTTGCAGAAAGCGCTCGGCTTGTCCTGTCTTCAAGAATTTCTCAACTCACAGGTATGATCAAAACCAAAAGACCTAAAATAGCTCTAACATGACAGTAGCTTTATCATCTAAATTTTGCTTTGGGCCGTTACACATTGTATTCTTTGAGTTTGCTTAACATGTTCCGATTGAAGTACTGCAGTCACACTGACCTCACTGACACAAGAGACTTTCTTTGCTGCAGATACCGGCATAGGGTGCTCTTCTCCGATTTGTTTTGCTTCCTGTGCCTCTATATGTTTCACTGAATAACAGAAGGAGGAAACCTATAGATAAAGGAAGCAGAAGAAGCCTCAAAGTACTCTCGGAAAAGTAATAGTGTGTGTCTGCCAGGGCAGAGGCTAGAAGTCTAGGCCTGAGTTCCGTTCTTTCAAGCAAGAAGTCAGTGCTGAGCACTGAGCAGGCAAAAGCAGGTGGAAAAGCCTGATGAAATGCTCTGGACCAAGTTCAACACATTTCTAGAACAAGATAGAATTTTAACTGAATCCTGAAAAGTATGAGGAGCCTGAGGCCTGGATTAGCTGCTTGAAGTGAGGAGGCACACACTGTATCTTGCCACCTGGATTCTGCTTAGCCTGATCTCATGATTACAAAATCAAAATTCTGGCATAAAAAGGGTCTTTCTGTATGTTGAGCCTGTGAGAAAAGTAGACATCTACCACAAAAGGTGGGAACTGGAAGAGGCAGCAAAAGGCATGGTGCAACTGCTAAAGGGAAGAGGAGGAAGTATAAGCAGAGGGGAGTGGAAGCTGTCAAATCTACAGATGTGAAAAAGCAACAGCTCACTGGACAAAAAAAGTATGCATGTGAGGATGAGACTGCAAGACATGAGAAGAGAGGAAAAGTATCACATGTCAGAGAGACTAAAAGAACTGGGCTAATCTTTCAGGTGAACAAAAAAGAAATGGCTTTCCCAGCTAAACAAGAATGAGTAAACAGACTAAAACTCAGGAAAGGCTAAGCCTCACCGAAGCACGGCCAGGAAAGGCCAACAGAAGAGAGGAACGAACGCAGGCGGAAAACAAGAATTAAGATCCCCAAAATGGGGCTTGATTTAAGAAACAGCCATGAAATACCAAAAAGACAAAAGGTGACTAGGGCACAACTGCATCCCCTCACACGCACACAAGCGGCTTCAGAAGGCTGAATACGGGTGGTAGGGGCTGGTGAAGCTTGGGGAAAGGAACAGTTATCTCTGCGCCGCAGAAGAGCTTGCTCACTGCGGTCGGTGTGAGAGGAACTGGCCAGAGAGGCTGTGAGACTGGCCCTTTGCTGTGCTCATCAGCAGACCTAACAGCATCAGAGTCCTTTCTTCGGGCCTCCTGCTTGTTCCTTCCCCTGAGCAGTGCGAACGCCACGAGCGCCCAGAAGGAAAAGGATCCCGGAGCCCTCATCATGCAGAAGCAGCCGAGGCACCTCGGAGGAGAGTATTTCAGTCGTACCTCTCACGACACAGCAGTGCCACCCAGCTGAGCCTGCCAGCACCAGCGTGACATTAACACAAACACAAGGTGCTGGGATCACTTTTTTGTCCCACCAAACAATATTCAGAACCTACTCAGAAACAGGGGATAAAGTACAAGCTGTCAAAAAACATTGGTTGTGGTGGAGGGAAATAATAAAAGAGCACCTCAAGCTCTGGAAAAAGTAAATCAGCTCAGAGCCAGCACAGCTGACCCAAGCTGAAGGCATTACTCCCACTTTTAGGAGCAAACAGAGGGGAATATGGTTTCTCCCTGTTAAGACAGCTGCTCCAGAATGCTGCTACTCACCAGGTCAATGAGTTTGGTGACTGGAACTTCTCGAATCGGTCGTCTCATTCGGCATAAGGCCTCCAGGGAGGTGCCAAAGCAGCTGGGCAGGTAGGTCCCACTGATGGTAAGGAAGTAGTCCTTCCCTCGGTCCAAGTGAAGGACAAGAATATCCTCAATTTTATCCTCGCCAGAGTTCAGAAGGGTTACCGAGTCCTTACTGACGTACACATCCAGGGAGATGTCCGTGCTCTCATCTACAACAGAGAGAAGCTCTTAAGAACACATAGACACTCTCCAAAAGAGATGACAAGGACAAACACACAGTGGCAGGGACACAGACCACAAAACTGAGAAGACAAACAGACAAGGATGATGGCAAGAAAGACAAGACACAGGAAAGACAGGAGTGACTGAATGGAGACAGGGTTGCCGTCTACACCAGCACACACTCTAGAAACTTCGGTAAAGCTCACCTGGCTCCAAGTAACCTTCGCACGGCTCGGCCCGAAGCCATGGCTTACAGTAGTGGCTATCGTTGAGCTTTGGGATGAAGGAGAAGTGACAGGTGACCTGCCCGTTATTGGTGATCTGGAACTTCTGCTTCTGCAGCTGACGGAACTTCACATTCTCAAACTCAAACTGCAGAGCAAAGAGCAAACACAAATCTCGTTAGTGGCCACGACGGGGGACACAGCTAGGCACCCAGATGCTGCAGTGGCAACCCACGACTGGGAAGTGCCCACACAATGCAGAACTGCTAGCAGAAGACCTGTCGAGAAGCCAAGCCTAGATGTCCCTTCTAATCCAATTTCTGATCATAAGATAATGGATAAAGTTCAATTTCCTATAATCCAGTTTACTGATTCAAAGTCTTTAAAAATAGTTCTAGCACTTTGAAGGCTCCTGTGTCTGGGAAGTGGACAGGGATTCAGGTTTCATCCTCACTTCTCTCCTGCTGAGCTCCAGCGAAGGAAGAAAGTCATTCTCCATTCTGTCCATTATACGAACGATATCTTCAAACAACTTCCGATACTTCTGCTCATCCACAACCTTCACCTGTGGGAGATCAGAAAACGCTCAGCAAAGTTTCTGACCAGCTTCACAGGAGCTCTTTTGAGTAAACTGCAGAACTGAAACATTTCTCTAAGCATTTGCTATGTGCAGCTGAAAGGCTAAGAGACTTTGCACGCACAGGCACATCTCCAAGCTGCATATGCAACTTTATGCATGTTTTACCCCTACAGATGTTACTAGGGTCTTTCTGGCCACTGATCATGCTATTGGGAGATTACTAGGGGTGACCTCTGTGGGACAGCACTGGCATCCCACAGCATTACCCATGACTCTCCAGAGGAAGAGGAGAAAGGCTCTCCTTTAAGGAGACATGAGCTACCTAGGGAGCAAGAGGTAGCAAAAATGGACACGGACTGTCTCTATTCACTAAGTTAGGAAACCCAAGTCTGCTACCAGCCATTCACCACCAAAGAAATTCAGATGTGAACCAGTAACACACACTCTTAACACATCAGAGGCAACATTGCAACAACAGGCACAACTATTTACAGGTTTCTGCTGTGTCTTGCGGAGAAGAGAAAACAGTGGCTTGCCCACTCCAGAACTAGATTTCATGGGTTATACCCCAGAAGCTACGCAGCATCATTAAAGCAGTCAATGGGAATGCCTTTATTTACTACATGACTACACCTGCTTGAGTAAACTCTGGTGATCACCTGCATTACTGTGGCACAGCACTGGCCCACTGCTACACAGCTGCATTTCGCACGAAGACCGCAGCTGCTGCGCTATCTGCCAAGCAGAGCCTGGCAGCGCTGCCAAACGGCAGCACACCCACACAGCGGACACACCTTATTTTTATTTACTCGGTCCTCTTGCAACAGCATTAGCCAAGGTGCCCTGACTATATAACCAGCTCCTGAAGGAATGCATGACAATACCGTGATCCAACTCTAGCATACAAAGAAAGTTACCCCGATGCGGAAAAGCGAGCTGACTGGCTTGTGGTCACTAGTCTTCAGTTCCATATGACTGCAATACCGGAGCTGGTTTATGTTCCCCCCTCTCCAAAGGATTCGATCGCACCACGCCGGCACACGACACTTTCCACTACAAAGAAAAACAGGTTACCAGGGAAATCCAAGAATCCTGATAAACCATTCAAGCCATTCCTCTTCCCAGCCAGGCAGCTCCCTCCACCCCCACCGTCAACAACTGCCTCAGCAGTGATGGGATGAACTCCTATCACTTCCCTCCAGTTGAGTACCATGTTATTTCTTCTGCTCTCTTCCCCTTTCCTTGCACAGTGGCTAAAATTCCTGGCCTTTCCAGCATCAGGAAACAAAATAACCTCAAACAAGACTGTTTCCACAGCCTGAAGCCATGTGTGCTGTGACCCAAGCTGCACTAGTTTCTTTTGCTGCCAGATCTTTCTGCCCACTACAATCTGACCCATGGCTTACTGTTTCCACTACGGAAGGTCTACTCAGCCATTACTATTATTTCACGAAGTCTGAATCCTGTGTTATTCTTCTCCAGATTAACTACAGTGCTGATTCACAAACACAGGCAGAGTAAAATCCGATCGCTATATGGTTTGGAACTCCTTCTTGGGAGTCTCTCCATTTACAGCAAGCTTCTGCAGCAGATGCATAGATGTCTGTGGGAGGTACCACGCAGGAACCACTGCTGCTATCGCAACGTAGCCACCCCTGCGGGTGTCAGGGGACAGGATGACTCAGAGAGAGCGTTTCCTTATCTCTTCAGTTCCTTTTATACTGTTTGTCTGTCCCTAGTAGCAGAAAAAACCCACCAGTGCAGGGCCGCCTGCGTGTTCACACATAACACGCCTTCATCTATCGGCTTCGGCAGCAACCGAGGTTTAAGGCACGTGCCTGGTCAATGTATACACGGTCTGCTTATTTCAGAAAGAAGGGGAAACGAAGGAGTACAAACTTGCCTGTGCACTCCAGCCATCACCATAACACTGACAGGTATTTCCAGCTCTAGGAAGCAGGAAATCAAGTTTTGTGAGAAAACGCTTTTTGTGTCATAGGTAAGCATGTCCGTCAGCAGCTGATTTACCTGGAGTCCCAGCGGTCTGTTTTAGAGTCATATTTATATGTGGGGATGAATTTAATCTCTCCCTCGGTGAAATCTGCAAATGCTTTCTTATGAGTGCGCTGAATATTCAGCTAAAGCAGAAAAAGAGCACTTAAAAACCCACAAAACCAAGAAACAACCCCAAACACCCCCCCACACACACAGCAGAGTGTCAGAGAGCGGATCTATAGGCAGAGCAATTGCAACCTGTGGCCATGGGCCTCATCAGAGACCCCCCAGCTGCCTCTCACACCTTATACCTTTAACAAAGGTAAAAATTCCACACATCAGTGGAATGTTTTCTGAGCAGACTGAATACAAATTGGCACAGAGCCGCTTACCAGACCACGCAGGCAACACAAACAATAGTTAAGGGAAATATTAATTACTCCACTTGTAATAAATGCCTTCATTAGTTTTCAGGCATAAGCATCACCATCATTAATATTTCACTGCCAATCATTTTAGCAAAAGCCTCCAGGAGTGCGCTTGGCTGACAACCTGACACTGCTTTCCTTTTCTCATTTACTCTTCTGAAAAATTTCCTAGTTGTTTTCCTCACAAAAATCTAAGCCACAGTTGTTTTCTGCACGAAGCTCTGCAGTACAGCAGAAATGAACTACAGCACAGAATCAATCAGATTTACTGTTAAATTGTGTGTCAGAGATGATATTACACTATTTCTGTTCGTGTTTCACAGGTACAATCCTTCATCCTAAAGGCACATCTGGTGCCGTCTTGGTTTTCAGCGTGCTGTAAAGAAATGCTGAGCGGGGAAGAGTACAGCAGAGAATTTAGGTCAAACTGGCCGAGCAGAGAGCCTTGGCCACAAGCGCTGCTCTCCAAATCAATACTGATTACAGCAGCTTTTGCTGCTGTTACAGATTCCGATGTCCTAGCTTGTAGTTTGTACGTAAGAGAGAACTCTTCCAATGAGATGCAAAGACACCTGTATGGTCACTGCCCGAGTCACCCAGTTAACCCCGGTATAACGTACAACCTGCTTCTGTTTAGAGGGTTGCTGCTATCACCAGGATGCCCCGAGCTCTCTCTGGAGTCTAGCATCTATGTCTATAGGCACTTATCGCAGAGTGTCTGCCAGCTCCTCCCAAGCACAGGCACATCTTAAACCGAGATGACCTCACAAGCACAGAGCAAACATAAGTGGAGTTCACTGACCTGGTCGTACATCAGCAATTTCTGAAGCTCATTCTTACTGATAAGACTTTTCACTTCATTGGCATCAGGGAGACAAAGCCTGTAGTTTAAGTCTCCTAGCCAGATGACAACACTGCAAACAGGGACAAACATGGAAAAGAAGAGCCAGTAGTTAGTACTGCAGGCCACACAGGGATGAAGGCGTGTGGGAGAATAGATGAGACGCTTGCTGGTGATTAAGGTTCAGACACATGGAAGACAGGAGGAGACATGAAAGATCAAGTCTGACAGCAGAAATTTCTAGTGGCAGCAGATGTGACAGTACCACATCCATCTCCCTTGGAATCCCACATGGGATTAAAGACTTAGTTGAGTTTGCCTCAGTCTGAAAAAGGCCTGAGAACACCAGCACCTCTCTAATGAGGTGAAACCAGTGTATCTCACCAAGCTTCATGACCTCTAAGCCACCCAAAATCCACCTAGTATTCAGGCTCTTCTTGTGTACAGAAGAGCGATGACAGAACTTGTTAAGCAGAACCTGCTCGTCAACCAGTTAGGCAGGCTGACACGCATGTACCTGCATGCTCACACCTCGTGCCGTACCGTGGTTTTACCAGTTCATTTTCTATCGCCTTTCTCTCAGCCAGATCAGGCCACTTCTCTGTCTTCTACCTAGCAGAGACTGACTGGTGCAGAACTGGCAAAAGCAGAGTTAGGTTCCTCTTGGGGTTATGGCCTCCAGGATGTTTCTGTCCTGTCTCACCCATCAGCACCTGCTCTCTCAGGGCTTTCAAAAAGGCCTGCTGCCAATGAAACACTTGTCACATTCACTCTTTACTCCATAAAGGTTTCACTTAAAGATTAAAATCTAACCAGCTCTCTAGTATCAAAGCTCTTCCTGTTTATAGTCAAACCTCAAAATTTCCATTAGTGGTTTATCAAGGATAATCTAATATCTGAATTTTTTTCCGTACTAATACACTCTACATTTTATTTTCAGTTTTTAAGTAGTTTAAATATTAACTACAGAAGTATTAATCATTTATGTCAGGATTAAGAAAACTTAATTTATATGCTTTGTTGTACACCTTTGAGTTTGATTTGGGTAATTCGGCACCACTGTCACCTCATTAAAAAAAAATAAAGAAAAATAATAAA
>VXBL01002388.1:310522-322390 GCA_013400195.1 Aramus guarauna | reverse complement strand
CCCCACCCGCCGGCCCCTGGCCCCGCTACCTTGCAGCAAGCTCTGGAGGTTGAGCTGGGCCTCCTGGTGCAGCTGCTCCATGCCCGGCGGGCGCCCGGCCGCCAGGAAGACGTTCACCGGCTGCTGCCATGACAGCTTGGTGTGAGCGGCTTTCTTGCTCTCCAGGTCCAGGTTAGAGGTGGCTGCGAGCGGGAGGGAGCAGAGTGAGAGCGGGGCGAGCGGCTCCCCGCGAGCGCTGCCACGAGCTGCCGGCCGACGCCGCACGGCATAGCGTGCCATCCTGTCCTCGGTCTCTCCGGGAACGTGGGGACCAGGATGCGGCTGTGTCCCGGCCCCAGCAAAGCCACCCCGGCAGGCTGCTGCCGGGCAGGACCAGACCCCATCGCCCCACCACCGTCACCGCCGCTGCCCCGGGGGCTGGACGCTGTCCCCGCGGGCTGCCAGGACGAGCCAGGAAGGGAGCAGGGTGAAAGTGGGGAAGGAAGCGAGCCCTGTTGCCCTGGGTGACTGCCCGGCTGCTCCTGGGCGCAGGAAACGCTGCAGTGAAGCAACCTCCTGGCTGCAGAAGAGCAAAGATTGCGACCGAATAGGAGGGAGCGAAGGGGACACGGCGCCTTGCATCACACCGGTTTCAGCCTGCTCGGCGGGGTTCACCCACCCTGCCCCGTGGTGGACGCCCCACTAAGGTCTCCTGGGAAGGAAACCTCTGCGGGGACGGGCCAGGCACTTGCCCAGACCCTCTGAAACACCCGTATGGCTGGAAAAGTCCCTGGGAGAAGGATTTGGACTTGCCGGGGAGCTGGCCGTGCTGGGAGCTGAGCGGTGCTGTAGGAACCCCTGCAGCCCCAGCACCTCTGCTCCGGAGCAGCGCTGGCCCCGAGCGGATGTGGGTTTCCTACCCAGCGCGGTTTTGTGCCGGAGCCAAGGGAGTGCCGCTGCCAGCACGCTGCCCGCCCAACGCACCCGAGCCCCGACCGGGGCAGCGAAGGCAGAGAGAGGGTTTGTGAGCCTTAAACAGGGGCTCGCGCATGACCCGGGTCTCGCCCCTGGGGATTTAGGGCTAAATCCTTCTCCAGCTGCCTCTGGGGTGGGCAGAGGGACGGCCGCTGCCGGCACCAGGCGCTGCACGAGGTCACCCCCCCGGGCTGGGTGTCACCCCGGGGGACCAGGGTCTGACGTCCCTTCGCCCTGCCTGGTAGCCAGGACATTCCCGCTTCATCGGCCCGGCCAGGGGGATGCACATCCCGAGTCGGACTGACGTTTTGCAGGGAAGAGCGGGGTGCCGGGGCGCTGAGGGCTTCCCGATGCGCCGGGGGTGCGGGCAGGCTCATCCCCATCGGTCGAGGCACTCCCATTACCAGCGTGACAAACGCTCCCCCCTGCCACCCGCGGCGCACGAGGCCGCGGGGTGCCCGTCCCCCGCGAGCACACCACCACNGATGCCTGCAAAGCATCCGAGCTGAGGCCATGTGACGGCTTGGTTAAGAAATTGGAAGGAAACAACAGCCATGCTGATCTGGTGAGACCCATCGGCGGCTGCGTCTCCGAGGCCCCTGTGGCCGAACCGCGCGGTGGGGCTGGCCGGTGCCCCGGCGGCTGGGCTTGGCCCCGGCTGCTTTGCCGCTTGCAGCAGCGACTTGGGAGCAGAGATCAGAGAGGGGCTGCTGGAGGCTGGGACCCCCCCCCGGGGACTCGACTTCTACAGCTCGGCGGGGGCCAAGGAGCGGCACGGACACGTGCACGTGGGAGACAACCTCGCCGTTTGCATGGCGGCCCCGTACCCGGGGCAGCACNTGACCCGGGTCTCGCCCCTGGGGATTTAGGGCTAAATCCTTCTCCAGCTGCCTCTGGGGTGGGCAGAGGGACGGCCGCTGCCGGCACCAGGCGCTGCACGAGGTCACCCCCCCGGGCTGGGTGTCACCCCGGGGGACCAGGGTCTGACGTCCCTTCGCCCTGCCTGGTAGCCAGGACATTCCCGCTTCATCGGCCCGGCCAGGGGGATGCACATCCCGAGTCGGACTGACGTTTTGCAGGGAAGAGCGGGGTGCTGAGGGCTTCCCGATGCGCCGGGGGTGCGGGCAGGCTCATCCCCATCGGTCGAGGCACTCCCATTACCAGCGTGACAAACGCTCCCCCCTGCCACCCGCGGCGCACGAGGCCGCGGGGTGCCCGTCCCCCGCGAGCACACCACCACCCCGACTGCCCAAACGCAGCCGCCTCCGGCCACGGCACCCTGCTGCGTGCCAGAGCCCAGCCGAGCTAGCGACAGCAATCCTGCTTGCCCGCGCGAAGGCTAACGGCCCCAAAACGGGGTCGGGGTCCCCGGCAGCCCCTGCACGAGCCGCGTCCCCCTCTTCCTGCGGCGTTCGCGCAGCCGTGCCCCGGCTCACCCGGCCCCGCGTCCCCAGCATCACCCCCGCTGCCCGCGGGCACCGTCCTCCCCACCCTTCCTCCCCGCTCCGGCTGATCGAGCGGCAGAGCCCGCACAACGCCCAGCACCCGAAAGCAAGGTGCCACGTCCCTAGCCTAGTTACTTTTATAATTTGTGTTACCATAACGACGTGCCTTAACACCAGGCTTTTTTTTTTTTGCTTTTTTTTTTTTTTTCTCCCTTTCTCCTTTAAATAATTTGACTCGTTTCCATATCAACCGAGAGGTGTCGGGGCGTGCGTGTGCGTGTGTGTAAACCACGCTGAGGCTTCGCCCAGCTGCAGAGCCCCATCCCGGAGGGCAGCGCCGTGCTGAGGGGGACGAGGTTCTCCCCGCTCCGGGTGAAGGCAGCCCCCTTTTCTCACGCGGCACTGTGGCTTTGATCCTCTCACCCCCCACTTTGGTGCCTGCCAGCTGGCGATGCCCGGAGGGCCCGGGGGTCCCGCAGAGGTGACGGCCGCAGGAGCCCCGTGCCCCGGCCTCTGGCTCGCCCCGTGTGCCCAGCCGTTCCCTGGGATGGGAGCCGGGAACGCGGCTGGGCACGGGCAGGGACGGGGCGTCTCCCCGAAACCCCGAGCTACAGCGCTGCGTGGGGGGGCAGGGACCAGACGTTCCCCTCTGCAGACCCCAGCCCCCCAACCCGCTCTCTCTGGCAAGGCGGGGGCTCCACTCGCCCCCTCCGTTTCTGAGCGCACCCCCAGGGTGGATCCCGTGCCCCGGCTCGCCGCACCCCTCTGCCTGGCTCGCACAGACCCAGCCTTCGGCCTCGGCGGGCGCCAATGCTCCTCGCCTTCTGCCCACGCGTCCCCCAGCGGCCACCCCCCCCCGCAAACCCCGCAGCAGCTACATGGTGACGCCCCTGGACTCGGGGGCACCCCCAAAGCACAGCCTCCTGCCACCCCGCCACCTCCCCAAGCCACCGGGCACCAGCATCCTGCTGGGGGGGGCAGCCCCCCCCCAGAGCCGCAGTCCGGGAGCTTACCTCCGCAGCCTCGGCCCCACTGCCGGGACACCCCGGGGCACCCACCCCACGGCCTCCAACCACGTGGGCAAACCGCAGCACCGAAACCCGGGGCCGCCCTGGCGTGAAGCGGAAGCTGCCGTGGGGGGGCCAGCACCCTGCCCTGCCCGCGCGAGCTGCAGGCAGGGAAGAGAGGGCAGCGCGGGCAGCTGGCGCTGGACAGAGGGGAACAGGGCAGCGTGGGGTGGTCGGGGGGGTCCCTGCCCTACAGCGCTTCCCACCCGTTGCAGACGTGCTCATTTGGGAACGCAAGCGAGCCGGTGCCGTCCTGAGCCGACGCAGGCGGCAGCGCGGGCATCGCCGAGGCGCTGGCGGGGCTGGTTTCATCTTCCCAGCAGAAGCGGCAGCTGAGGAGGAGAAGGGGTGGGAAAGGGCGGAGGAGCCAAGCATCCCTCCGGCAGCCCAGGCACCCCAGACCCGTGTCCCGAGGGGCTGCACCCTGCTTGCACTACCCGGCGTGCAAGAGCAAGCGTAACACCCTCATGTTTTGGCTTTTGCTCCTTGGGAGCAGTCGCTCAGAGGGATTTTTGGGCACAGCCCCGGCAGCTGCTCACGGCCCGGCATCACGCGGCGGCTCTGCCACGCGGTGCGAGGAGCCAGCAGCCCGGCTCGCCGCGGGGGCTGATAAAATGGCGCTGCTGACAGCGGTCCCGAGGGCCGGGCTGTATTCCGAAGCAGACCAGCACGGGCTGGTGCAAGGGCACGTTTGGAATGTCTGTGCCAGCCACGGTGGCCACCTGCATCCCCGGGGCTCGGGATGCCCCAGCCGAGCCCGAGCGCCGGGCCGGAGGAGACGGCGGCCGGCAGGAACGGTGCAGCCGGAGCAGAGCCTGCTGCCCTTGGCAGTGACCCTCCTGCCAACCCTATCGGTGACCGCCTTAGCGTACGAAATGCCTCTGCAGGGGCCCCCAGCCCGCGGCAAATGCCTGTGGGAGGTGAAGGGTGCCCTGGGAGAGCAGAGCCCGCGAGCCGGCTCCATCCCACACACCCCCAGCACTCTTGATCTGAGCCTGGCCGGCCTCGCCACTGGGGGGAAACTGAGGCACGGCTGGCCGGGGGGTGGGCACGCAGCTCCCTGTGGGCATCAGTCCCTGCTCCGTGCGCCGGGGCTCCAGCTCTGCCCGCAGACAGGCGCAGGCATGGGCAGAGGTGTTAACCACAGGCGGCCGGAGCTGCCGGAGGCTGCTCCCTGCGCGTTCCCGTGTCTCCCAGGGGGTCTGTCCCCTCCGGGGGTTGCAGGCTGGCAGCAGCAAGCTCTGCCCCTCACCCTGGGGCTGGATGCAGGGGCAGCACCGGTGGGCAGGGCCACGGCAGCATCCCGCTGGGACGTCCCCGCCGGGCTGCCCAGGCAGGGGTGCGAGCCAGCACCGTCGGCCGCAGCGGGTGCTGCCACCTCTGTACCAGCTTGCAGCAGAGTCTTACCGAGCGCGAGTGTTCGGGCTTGGGACGCTGCGGCCACTGTGCGTGTGTGAGGACCAGGGCTGAAGCCAAGGGGAGTTTGCTCCAAGGGCAGCTGGGCTTCGCTCGATCCTGGGAGAAAGTGTCCCTGCAGGACCCGCAGCCACAGAGCACAGAATAGGTGCCCTCCGCGAGCACCTCCCCGACTCACCCCCACTCCACACCAGCACCCTAATTTACCTATTGCCCAGGCATCCCGAATCCACAGGGAGATATTCGACAGAGCCATTAGGAGTTGTTTCAGTTCAGGCCGAAGCTCCCGTGAGACGATGCCTCTTGCTCAAGCTCACCGCCAAACTTTTCCTTCTCAAGCTCGCTCCAAGTGAGCAGGAAGCGCCGGCAATGCAGACGGTGCCGCTCGGCTCCTCGCTGCCGATGCAGAGGTACCACAGGAGTGATGTAACGGCAGCAGCAGGCGATGCACCATTAGCAGAGCAGCCATGGCAACGGGTATCGGCACAGCGGCAAGCCAGCCGCCGCCGCCGGTCCTAGCACACCGGAGGATGAGGACCGCAAACTCGGAGGCTGAGACTGATCCCAACAGCAACCCAAACCCCACCGGCAGGAGCCGATGCGTTGCAGCGCTGACAACATATGCCGCCGGCTTCGAGCAAGCGCCCCGGCCCGCTGCCGGCACCGCGACTGCTCGCTCCCGGCGCGTGTGGCTTGATGACATTCCCTGTGGTACGGAGCCAAAGCGCACGCTGCTCTGCAACGAGCGGAGAGGAAGAGAAAAGAGCAAACAGCGGGAGCTGGCAGCGCCAGCAGAAAGTGCCTCCTGTCCCAAGCTCATCCCCTGCTGAACTCGGACCCGCCGGTCCAGCTGCCCGCCGGGATGCGGAGCAGCATCCGTGTGCGGCAGCTCGGGGCCGGATGCCTGCCCAGGTCTGAAGGAGGTCCCAAAGCGACGCTCCCCACGGAACATCCACACACCCAATGCCACGAGGGAGCGTTGCTCGCCGGGCAGACCTGCCTACCTTGGTGCAGGCTGGAGCGTGCCCAAGACGAGCTCCTGTCGGGACGGCTGACATACTGTGCCCTATCCAAATCCGGACCGTCCCCGGGATGTCGTCCCTCCGTTACACATCTTGTGGGCACCTCGTTGAGCCCTCAGCGAGGCAGGGCCACCCTTAGAGATGTTTGACCTGCTGGTGGTTCAGGCCGGAGGGGCTGGAAGCTTTCCAGGGGGGTACCCATGCCAGGACCCCAATGTTGCTCCGCACAGCACGTCTGCGTGCTCCCGAGCAGGTGCCCAGCAGGACCGTGGGGCACTGAAGAATAACACCACCCTGCTGCACCAAATCTGCCGGAGGCGCTCAGCTCTTCTCGCTCTCCTGTTTAACATGCAATCAGCTGATTTTTGTACTGACAGGAGATAAAAGCACCGCACAAGTTGCTGACAGGAGTGGCGGGTTTGGCAGCTGTGAGGGTCACTAAGCTCGTGGGGAGAAGGCTGGGTTATGTGAGAGCAGCAGCTGCGAAACAGCCAATAACATCACTGTCCATCAGTAGGGCTCAGAGTTAACAGTGTGCTAGGGCACTCTGCCTGCCTGGCCCTGTGATGGGATCCGGTAAAACAAATAAAGGCCCTCTTTGTCCAGCTGGATCCCAAGTGATCCATCAGTTTTGCCTCGTGCCTGTAGGGCAGGAGTGGAGGGGACGCGTGTGCTCCCCGCGGATGGGGTCAGCCATGACCCCACACAGACAGGCCAGGGGAGCCTCCTGCAGTGGGGTGCCCCACCGTGCTGGCACAGGGTGACAGGGCAACAGCTGATGCCGGTCAAAGTCCCCGTGAGCCGCGGCACCGCTGTTTTGGTGACTGCCCTTGAGCCCGGCAGGGGTGAGGGCCGGGCGGCAGGCGGGGGCCACCGCCGAAAAGCCGCGTCGGGGACGTTTGGCTCCGGCAACGCGAGCTGGGACCCCGTCAGGGAGTTTTGGCAGGCAGAGGAGGTGCATGTGCTGCAGGGAGAGCTTTTGGCCGGCGAGCCCGGCACAGGAGGAGCCCCGGCGCACCATCCGCCCGTGCTGCGGGGACGGGAACTGCCCGCGGCTGCGCTCGCAGCGGGGCTTGGCCCGGTACCGCAGCCGGCTGAGATGAACTCACGCCGCTCCCTGCCAAGGGGCCGAGAGCCATTGCTCCCGAGGACGGAGCAGCAGCCCCAGCCCTGGTGGGGGCTGCTCTGGGCTCGGCCGCTCTCGTCACCCTGCCTTTGCCCTGCCGGAGCCTGGCCGGACCCAGGTCCTGCAGCACGGCGTCAGCCACGGGTGGCAGGATCAGACCCCTCGGAGCCCTTCTCCCCATCCCACCGCGGCTCCCTGGCAGCCTGGCTTCCCCCTCGTATCACAACCCTCGCTCTCACGCGCTTCCCAGCCAAAAAACCAGCTGCGAGCCGGTCCCAAGAGCCTCGGGAAACCCGGCACGGCAACCTGCCAGCCCCAGCCAGTTCTCGGCACCCCGGCACAGCACCGCCGCGGCCGAGGGCACCCCCACGCACAGGGTGGCCAAGGCCAGCTGCCCGCTAGCTTTGTCCCGGTGACGTCCCCAGCCTGGCCGGGGCTGTTCGGCAGCACGTGGATGCCCGGGGCAGCGCTCGCGGCTCTCCCAGGCACGCAGGCTCCCCTCGCCGGGCAGGGGTGCTTCCAGGAAAGCACCATTTCCCCTGTGCCCGCCTGGTTTTACACTCCACGGGGCCGGGACAATGTGAGGAAGTCGCCTGAGAGGGGAACGCGGCCAGGCCCCGGGACAAAGGGGCCCGAGACGTGAAATCAGCCACAGCAGGAGCGATGGCGAGGGCAGCGAGAGCAGCGAGGGCCCTGGCTGACTCCGACGTTTGTGTCGATCCACGGCCCTGTGCTCCCCACTCCCGCCACCGCCAGCAAACAAGAGCGGCCAGGAGGGTACGGCACCACAGGGCCGGGCAGGATGCGTCCCAGCGGGGCTCAGCCCCTGCCTGAGGAGCGGTCGGTGGGACGCCAGGACGGGCATCTCTGAGCTTCTCTGCTTTGTCAGAGGCCACGGACACCCCGACGGGCGGGGGAATGGCAGCAGGGATTTCAAAGGGAAGGGACCCACCAGCGTCGAGGCCAGGCTGGGAACGGGGGACGAGACCCGCACCGCCGGGCAGCACCGACCCTGCGGCTACTGCGCGGCCTGCGGAGACGAGAGCCTCCGCGTCCCCGTGGATGCCGTCACACCGGCCCCGGGTCTTGCCCTGCAGAGCAAGGGCACCTGCAAACTCCCCTTCCCTCGCCGCCCGCTCCTCTCGGAGGAGGCTGCCCGCTGCCTGCCCTGCCTGCCCTGCCCGCTGCCCGCCCTGCCCGCTGCCCACCCTGCCCGCGCTGCCCGCCTTACCTGCCCGGTGCCAGGGTGCCAGGAGCCACTCTGCCTTGGCCATGGCCGCGGGCGCAGGCAGGAGGGTGCTTGCTCCGGCCGCCCGGGAGCCCTTCAAAAACAGGCAGAGAGAAGTGAGCTTCCTTCACCTTCCCCGCCCGCGGCCGGCCTCAGCCCGGGGGGAGAGGAAACGACCAGGAACTGGCTGTTTGACTCAGCGCCACGGCCCATTGTCCCGGCCCCGGCCCCTCTTCCTTCCCTGCCACCGGCCCGGGGGACGGATGGCGGAGGGGCCGTGGTTTTGCACAGCCTGTCCTCTGTCCGCCCACCCTGCAGCGGTTCGCCCGGGGGTCCTGCAAAGGCAGCGGGTCGGGGCGGAGGGGCTCGTCCCTCTGTCCGTACATCCCTGCTGCAGTGCCTGGAGACGGGATGGGGTCCTGGGGACCATGGCAAGGACAGGCTGGGCTCCAGCCGGCTGAGCAGAGTCATGAAGCCAAAACATCCCCCAGCCACGTCCCGAGCAGCAACCGGCACCATGCGAAAGCCACGGGTGACGGGGGGGACACCAGCACATGCTGGCTTGTCTCCCCCAGCAGAGCACGGCTGTTCCGACATGTCCCGGCTAGAGCAGCCGTCAGCATCCTCACCTGGAAATCAGCGCCCCGGAGCCTGCCACTGCCTCCCGGCTGGGTCGAGCTGCCTTCTCCCGCCAGCCTCCCAACACTTGTTGGCTAAAAAAAGGGGGGGCTTTTCTGAATTAGCCTGGCTTTGCCCTGGAAGCTGCAAGAACCCCCAGAGCTTCTCGCTTTGGGTCCTTCCAAAAGCTGTGAGCAAGGGCTCCTCGGGGACCACTTTCCCAGTGCCCCAGGGCTTTGTAAAGCTGCGCCTGCTTTTCCCGCGGGACAGAGGCCCCTGGGAGCCCGGGCTGCAGCAGAGACAGGAATGCGGCCCCGAGCCCTGGCTTACTTTGGGAAGTGGCTCTGGGGCCGCTGGGGCAGCGTGGGCAGCACATCGTGCCTTGCCGGGGGCTGGTACCATCCACCCCCCTGCCAGGCACCCAGCGATGCCCCAGACCCAGTTGATGGGATGGGTGAAGGACGGCAGATACCGGGCGAGTTCATTCCCCCCCCAGCAACCCAGGCAGCACTTGCAGGTGGCTCCGACAGACGAGGGGACAAGCAGACCTGCCCCAATGGACCCTTATAGTTACAGTGCCAGCCCAGGACAGACACAAAAACTGGAGAGCTGCCTCCCAGCCGCACCAAACCACTGGGCACAGAGACCTGCTAACTCATCACATCTGTTCCAGCAGCCTACGAGCATGCTGCCTTCTCTGACAAGCCCCTCCAACCACCACCAGGCTCGCAAGCGAGCATCCTGGGCTCAGGAGCACCCTGCTCAGCTCTTCCGACGTGCAAGGAAGGGGTGCAGGGGGATGCGAGCCCCCACCAGCATCAGAGCGGCATCAAAGATGCGTATAAGCCAAGCGGGCAGAGCTAAGCTTCGCAGGCCCCGGATTCATGCAGCCTATCCCAGCCCGTCAGGACACGAGGAAGGCTGGATTTTAACGATCAGGGATGCCAGTGTAAAGAGCCCTCCATGCGCTGCCCTGAGCACGGGGCAGAAGAATGATCCTGCCTGAGACGAGCCAAGGTACCTCCTGGTACGGCGGGTCCCTGCCCTCCTCTCCCAGCCGGTGGGCGTCCCACCCTGCCAGCGACCCAGACCCTCTGCAGGGCTGCTGCTTATCAAGTTTCAGCTCCCTCCCCTCGGCAGATAAGCTCCCAGCCTGGACCTGCCGCCGCCTCTCCACAAGGCAGCCTGTGCGTAGCTGCTCAGGAATGCCCAAGCCATTGAGGTCCCAGCAGCCCCAAGCCTAAACAGCCTGGGAGCACCCAAGTATTCACCCCAGCTTCACACCCAGGATGAGTTTCAAGCTGTTCAGTGTCAAATCCCATTCCCTGCTCCCAGCAGCCAGGCACAGCTCTGCCGTCCCCCCAGGGGAGGCCAGGCACCCGGAGGAGGATCAGCTGGAGATCTCCGGGCTGGCAGGGAGACGCACCCTGCACCTCAGCACGTATGAACCAGCTTCGGCGCAAAGGCTGGCCTCACAAACCCACCTTGGGGCCTTCCGGGAGCACTGGGAAGGCGATTTGCAGCTCCCAAGAATCCCTTTGATGATGCAGAAGTGCAATTAGCTCCCATCCCACTCTGAGCTGCACCGGGCAGTTGCAAGGCTGGGAGAGGCAGGCAGCGAGCAGGCCAGCATCCTGTGGTCCCCTCCGAGCCCCGCAGTCCAGCCGCTGCCCACCTCCCGCGGCCTGTTAGATGGGAGCCAAAGGCGACGTGCTGGGTACCGATCGGCACAGCATCCTTCATCCCTCAGGACCCACCAGATCAGCGTCCCTCCTGACCCCTCATGCAACCCGAAGCTCTTTTGCCCCATCTCAGTCCTTTGCAACAATTGCTACAACGGCGGCTGCAAAATTAGACAGAGACAGGCTGTACTTCCACCCCCTCTGCCCGCTAATTATTAAGCTGTGACAGTCACTTGGGCTGTGACAATCACTCCCCATTTTCTTGCAGTTTCTAAGCAATTTTCCTGAGGTCTCTCCCAGGGCTGGCAGATCCCTGCCGCTGCTCGCGCTGCTGCATCCTGGCCTCTCGAGCCAGCGGCCAGGCAAAGGGCAGTGGGCACAGGAGCTGGGGCCGGCAGAGCCCGGCACGCTGCGCTCCGGGGCACACGGAGAAACAGAGCTCAGATGTGCCTGTGAGCCAGGAGCCGTGGCAGACCCCAGCATCTTCAGGCATTTCCAGGAGCTGGGCTGGGTCAGGGAGGGGAGCCGGAGTCCTGGGTGTCTGGAAAGGGTTGCTGAACCGCCTGGGCCAGCCAGGTGGGGACAATGGAGTGACCGGACAGGTCCTGCCTGCTTGTTCGACCCAGCTTTTTTAGAGGGCACCTGTGCTCGGCTGCCCGCTCCCGGCTCCGAGCGAGCCCTCCGCTCAGGCTGCTCCCCCCAATGCTCCCTGCAGGTTCGCAGGGCTTTCTGCCCGCCTTAGATAATTCATGGTATGAGGTCCCCCAGAGACACTCACCGCCTTTGCCATGGGTGGGAGAAGGGGGCTGGGGGTGCCGGGGGCTGTGCAGGCGCGAGCTCCCTGCCTGGGCAGGACCCAGCTCTAGGGCCAGCAAGTGCAAGGCCTCCCCGCAGCCTGGGGCTGGCTCCGCATCGTCGGGGCTGGCTCCCCACAGCTTGGGGCTGGCTCCCCACAGCTTGGAGCTGGCTCCCCACTGCCTGGGGCTGGCTCCCCAACATTGCAGTGGGCTCCTTGCAGCTCGGGGCTGGCTCCCCAACATTGGAGCTAGCTCCCCACTGCCCGGGGCTGGCTCCCCACAGCTCGGGGCTGGCTCCCCACTGCCCGGGGCTGGCTCCCCAACATTGGAGCTAGCTCCCCACTGCCCGGGGCTGGCTCCCCGCAGCTCGGGGTGCGGGCCAGCACCTGTTCCACACGCTGCAGGACCGTGGTGGGCCCCACCGCCAGCCCCATCCCTCGCCGGCCCCGCCAGCGAGGCCAAGCCTCAGCTGGAGGTGACCTCTCCCCGCGTCCTCCAAGCGACCCAAAGGGG
>VXBL01002388.1:297424-310220 GCA_013400195.1 Aramus guarauna | reverse complement strand
GAGACTGGCCCTGCGGGCTGGCAGGCTGAGTGGGTCGAGGATGGGGGTAACAGGGAGCACGGCGGCTCCCAGAGCAGCTTGAGCCGTGCACTGGTGCGGCGTCAGACGGGAGGGTGCGGGGTGAGCTCTTGGGGCTGGCACCCCGTGGGGATAGCCTGCGTCAGAGCCGTGGGACACGGCAAGAGCCAGGCCTGTGGGCGATGGGGTCTCTGGTCCAAGAAATGGGTGTGGGGGGGGTGTCTGGCTGGCAGCACCTCCAGCAGCCCCATCGCTGGCACTGCGCATCCTGGGCAGCGCCACATCTGCACAAGGCTGAGCTGTGCTCAGGGACCCCTCATGAGAGGCTGCACGTCTGCATCAACCATTGCCCTTGGGTTGCTTCTTCCCCCGGCCCAAACCTCACCGTATCCCACTGATGGGGAAAAAACCCGCTCCCAGGTCAGGGGAAACTTGTTCAACGTGCCCTGGCCTCCAGCGGGCGAGCAGCCCTGTGCACCCAGGAGCCAGAGGTGCTCGGTGACGGCTCAGCCCCACCGCTCCATCCCAGGCCGGAGCATCCCTTACACGCCGAAGCTCAGCATCCGCGTAGCGACAGAAAGGACCAGAAAGCGCTGGGAGGTTGTTATGGAAACAGCCACAAATTGGATCAGTACTTGGCGCAAGGAGCGGTTTGTGTGACTGATGTGGGAGCAGGTGGGTGTGACAGCCGCAGCGGTGCGGGGGCCCTGCGGTGGCACCCCCGGCTCCCGCGGCCCCGTGCCGTGCCCCCGTGCTGGGCCAGGGCTGCGGCAGCGCCTCGGCTCGCAGGGACAGCCCGCGATGGGGCCGTGGCAGGAGCTGCGGGCAGCGCAGGCGTACTCCCACCTCTCCCTGGCCTCCGCACGCTCTCTGGGAAGACGAAGGACCGAGGCAAGCCTGGGGTGGTTTGCACAAATGCCATTGAGAAAATACTTTCTCCCGTTCCCCCAAGCCCCCAGCCAAGCAAGGCACGCAGCGTCGAGTCAGGCTGCAGCAGCACCTCTGCAAACAGCCCCAGGGTGGGTTGTGGGGTCCGCGATCTGACAGCACGGCTGTCCTTCCACACCCTGTCCTGGGGAGCTGAGCAAGCTGCTCATCGCTCCGAGCTACTTGTCACCTCTTGCGGTGAAGCCCTAGACCCCGCGTCCTCCTCCAAGCCCCGTGGGCGCGTGCAGCTCGCCTGCGCTTTCCCAACTCCGTGCTTCTTGCAGCCCCAGCCAGCTCCCCGCACGCTGCGCAGCGGCTCCCGGCCGGTCCTTCCCACCCGCAGCACGGGCACACCGTGCTCAGGGGCACACTGTGCACAGGGCCCGTGAAGGCAGCGGGGCACAAGCAGCCGAGTGCACCCCAGTGTGCCCTGGGCACCCGCTGCGGGCGTGGAGCGGGGGAAAAGCCTGTGCCGGCAGCTCTGTCCAGCCCCGAGCACGGGAGCATCTCTGTTTCTAACGTAGCCCCTCTCCTGGCTGAGAAATCAGCTGCTTTGAAGAAGCCATAAACACCCGCTAAGTGGATGAGCTGATTATTTTCTGGCCAAGAGACCGTGTTAAAAAATAATAATAAAGCGAGGCAGACGAGCTCATTGGAGAACAACGGCTCGGGGCTGGGCTGAGGCTGGGCGAGGGGGCCAGGGCTGCGCAGCCCCGCACGGGCACCGCGGCGAGCGGGCAGCACCGCGTGTCGCTCCCAGGGCTGCGTTGGATGCTGAGAGGGTCCCGCGTCCTGGCAGAGTGGGTGCTGGATGGGGCACGGCCACCGGCAGGGCCCCGGCCGAGCTGGAGGCTGAGCCCGGGACGCGGAGCCCCCGGCAGCCCCTCGGCTCGCCCCGCTGAAGGTGACCTGCCGTCCTGCACCGAGCTGTCCCTGCGAGGCCTGCCTGGCCCTGGCCGGGAATCTGCCTGCAGCGACGGAAAAGCTGGGCTGAAACTGCCGTGCCACCTCGTGTCCCCTCCGGGTTCTGCATTCCTGGGATTCCTCCCGTGCAACAACATATTTCCCTGCTCCGTGTCCCAGGAGCTGCACCCGGGACTGACTCGTCCTCCCCGGGACGGGGCATTGCCAGCGCTGCCCTCCATAATCCTGCTTTGCCCCTCGGCTGGAGGGACCGACAGCCTGGCTCCCGCCGAGCCGCCGCGTCCCCTGCCGCAGCCTGTCACTAAACCGCGCGCAGGGTGGGCGTGCGGGGGGAGACACGTCCTGCAAGTGCTGCAAGGAGCTGCACCAGCGTGCCCAAGCCCCCGAGCTCAGCGTAATGGTGCCCAGCTGCCTTATGGCCGTGCCACAGCCAGGCCCTTCTCCCGGCTCAGGACCACTGCTCTGCCCCCCCCCCCAGCCGCTCAGCGGAGGGAAAACACGCGGTGGGCTCAACACTGGGGTCCTCTGACGGCCACGGTGCCAGCAGCACAGGACCAGCTGCAAGGCCGCTGCTGCTCACGCAGAGGTCAGACCCAGGGGACGCGGGGACCCCGGCCCTGATCGCCCCAACAACCTGCACCCCCAGTCACCATGAGCTTCCCTGGCCTGAGGAAACTGAACGCACCCCAAAACGGCTGCACCAGAGAACCAGCGCAGACCTGGACTGCCCCTGTGTGCCGTGATGCCGTCACTAGTTTGTGCCATTCCTCAGCCCATCACGGGAGACGGGGGGTGCAAGGCGTGGCACTGGCATCTCCCCCCACACGGCCACCGGATCCCCCAGCACCTCTGCCCGCAGCAGCAGCGCAGGGACATCCCTCCCGACGGGGCCCCTGAGGATGCTCCCTGCCCCAGCCAGAGCCCGTGGGGAGGAAGAGGAGGGCATGGGTGCTGCCCAGGGAGCAGAGGGCACGGCATCCCCCACGGGGCTCTGCCCTCCGTCACCATGGGTGCGTCCCGGCGCTGCGAGCCCTCGCGTGACAGGCGGTGAGGCACCCAGCTGGCCCCATCCTGCCATCCCCTTCGCTCACCGTGCGGGTAGGAGCCGGAAGGAGCCGAGCAGGCGGCTCTGCCAGCCCTGGCCGTGTGGGCAAGCCCTGGGGCTGCCCGCTGCCAGCACCCACCTTTGCAGACGGCCGCCCGTCCTGTGCCGCACACCCGCCGTGCTCCCTGCCCTTGTTCTGCGGCGCTGCCAGCCCCCTCCCCGGAGCGGGGCAGCGAGTCCAGCGAGCGGGGAGGAGGATAAAACTTCTACGTACCCAGCTCTGCCTCCTCCTCTTCCTCTTCTTGCGGGGACCGTGGCCATGGGGGACGAAGGCTGCCCCACGCCCCACCGGCTGCTCTGAACCCCCATGGCCGCTCACGGAGTGAGCTGGTGGCTACCACGGCCGGGAGCGGGGGAACAGCCAAGGCGCCAACTCTGCCGCTCGCTAACGCTAACTCGATCCAGGTTTGCTGGGAGAAAGGCTGGATGGAAACGCTTCTCCCACCCCAGCCCAGGCCCTTCTTAAAGTTATAGCTACATGTCCCTGCTGCGGATGCCGGAGCCATGGAGACGGAGCGTCCCAACAGCCTGCCCCCGCAGCACGGCTGCCAGCTGACATCCCTCCGGCAGGTCCCGGGAGCCGCAACGAGGGGTGCGATCGGCGAGAGCCCTGCAGAGGAGATGCCACCCCACCACCGCTGCCGGGCCGTGCCAGCCCGCGTGGCTGCCGCGGGCAGCACCAACCTCCCCTCTCCTGTCATGCACAGGGATCAGGGCTTTGCTCCGGACTCCAGCTTGGAGCGGCTCGAGCAGCCCCCCTCGCCTGTCTGTGGGGAGGGGATGGCCCCCCAGCGCTCCCCACGCCCGCAGCAAGAGCTCCGGGCACAGGGACGCTCCCGGGGGGGCTTCAGGAAGGCTTTAGGAGACCCTGGCCGAAGCACGGGTGGCACAGACCGATGGGCACCATGCGCAGCCCAGCGCGACCCACCACTGCCTCCGGCTTCCCTTAACCACAGCCCTTCCCTGGGGCTGCACAACTCCCGGGGCGATGTGTGGGGCAGGGGAGGCATCCTGCCACCCTGCCCCGTGGGTGATTCCCAACCTGGCGCCAGCGGGCCAGCGGGCAGCTTTCGCCGGTGCAAATCCCCCCCAGCCTTTGGCCTGACTTCCAGCCGAGCCCCCGGCACCGGGAGCCCTCGGGCTTTCCACGTAAGCACGAAACCAGCCATTCCCATGCACACAGCGCAGGCATCCACTGCCTGTCCCGGCCAAACCGGGAAGAGAGGGTTTGCAAAGCCACGCTGCAAGGTCACACAGACCCGGCATGGGCTGTGGCGGGGAAGGCACCGGCGCTGGCAGCGTCCTCCGACAGCTCTTGTCCCAAGGCACCCGCTGCCAATTCAGGTGTGCATTAGCCTCGCTTCACGCTCCTGCTGCCCGTTCCGCTTGCTGCAGCAGAAAGTCCCTGTTAGCCTTTTTCTGCCGCTTCAGGAAATGATCTGGCAGCTTCTGCCTGTCTGCCAGCTCCGGCAAACAACTCCTGGGCGTACGGCCCCGTCACTCAGGCGGCGATTTGGGCACATTTGGCAAGGCTGTGCGTGCCCACGATGGGGAGCGTGAGCAGATCCACTGTATCCAAGATGCTGCCCGGCTGCTTGTGAGACAGCGGAGGGCGAGGATGCCAGGCGGCAAGCCTGGCACCACCGAAATGCGTCGCACGCACGGGGGCAGGCGAATCTGGCGTGCAGGCAATGCTGCACAGAGCACGAGCTGCCGCGCACCCACGAACCGCCCGCGCGTGGGTCACACGTGTGGTACGAGATGGGTCTGCCACTGCCAGACCAGACGGTGCAGGCAGGCCCAGAGGATTTTAAGGAGGAAACACAGCTCCATCCCACCGCCACGCACGCTTTCTTACAGCGAGATACCATTTCCAACCCTGCGCCTGGGGGGCAGAGCCTGCCAAGCAGCTCCCCGCACAAACATGTGCCATCACCGCCCTTCCCATTAGCAACACCCCGGCTGCTTCGGAGGGGCTCCGAGACCCTCCCTCTGCTCCGGCTCACTCGGGTACCCACCCGTGGGCAGGGACTTCTGCCTCCTCCAGCTGCTGCCCAAACCTGGCGCGCCCACAGCCGGCGGGTCTCCCTGCTAGCGTGGGTTGCAATGGGATCAGCTGGAGCATCTCAGACTCCCGGCAGCACTTTGCCAAAGTCTTCGGTCCCAGGGCTCGCTGGGGAGCAGCCTGAAGAAGCCCAAAGCTGGCCCCGCGGCCGCCCCCCCCCGAGGCTGGCTGCACCCCATGGCCTTCCGGGAGGCAGCCACCCAGACCCCCCCTTGGCTGGGCTCCCGGTGCGGGCAGGAAGGGAGCCGGTCCCACACAGGCAGCCCCTTGCAGGTGGCCCCGGCAGCCCACGCACTGCCTGACAGCCGGGACCACCCGGGAGGCTGCTGGCTGCCGGCCGCAGCCTGGGGAGGGGGAACACCCCGGGGGGCTGGCCAGAGCCGGGGAACCTCTCCGTGCACTGGGCAGGGATGCACCCACAAGCTGGATCTGCAAAGAGATCTGCTCCCTCTGCTTGGCAGGATGCGGCCGCACAAGAGCCCCCGGGATGGCGATGGGTGAGCCCTGCCCGGCGGGGAGATGCCAGCGTCTGCTGGGAGGGCTGGGAAAGAGCCCCGGCACCCAGCGCTGCAGGCAGGGGAAGGGGACTGGGCAGACCCTGCTGGGCCTGGCAGCCACAGATGCAGCAAGCGAGCTGCGAGGGGTGGCAAAGGCATCCTGAAAATGCGTGGGCTTTGTCTCAGGGCTTTGTCTCAGGGCTGACCCCACAGCAGCCAAGACCCCCTGGTTTCACTGTGCACGGAGCAAGTGCTTTAAGACAACTCATGAGCATCTCTTCAGATACCGCCTTCCCCTCTCGGTGCCCGGGCAGTCCAGGGGCTGGTAACCTTGGTGGCACCCGCTGCGAGCTACAGGAACCCCTTTCCTTTGGGATTTCAGAGACCAGGAGAGCCACGGACCAGCTGAGGCTCCTCGGAGAGCAGCTGGCGCAGAGCAGTGGCGCACAGACCCTGACACCCATTGCACACGCAGGAGCCCCTTGCCTCTGCAACAGGCACACGCGTGCATGCTCAGGCGTGTACGGACGTGTAAGCACACGCGTGAGGATGGTGTTTGCCCTGCGCCGGGGATCTGGCGTGCACAGCTGCCCATCCTCCTTCTGGCCACAGGGACACTGAGGCACGATCCAAGCTCACGCTGGGGCCACGCTGCTCGGTACGGATGTGGCTGGTGACTCGGGGTGCCAGGAAGGGAGGAAAATTGCCACTAACAGCCTTCGCCTGGTTAACTGGGTGAAGCAGTGTGTTCCCCAGCTGCTTTCATCTGCCGTCACTAGATTAACTCCAGGACTAAGGACCCACTCCTGATCTCTGTACCACCCACCATGCTCAGCCTCCCCCCAGGGCGAAGCAGCTCCCCTAAGGCTCCTGGAGCTGCGACCAGTGACCAGCTGCCAGCCCTCGCACCATGCCACGCTGGCATCCGCGCCGGGGGCCAGGGCTCTGGCAGAAGGGGGTCGGTCACCCCGGCGTGCCGGCAGGTACTCACCCAGAGCCACGCACACGCCGCTGCCGGTGCCCAAAGCGCCAGCCTGCTCCCCCGCCAGCGGCATCCCGGTGCCCACGGCGGGCAGCCGTCCTCGCCGCCAGGCACGAGCGCAGGAGGAGGGCGGTGGAGCCCGCTGGCACGCGTGAGGAGAAGAAGAGCCGATTCTCCTGGCCAGCATACTCGCCCCGTTCAGCGCCGCACCAGCTCTCGCTCAATCCAGGCTTTGTGCTGCCAGCGAACACCCCTCTGCCTGCGCAGTGGCCAGTGTGCTGCCCGGCCCCGTGCCAACGGCTGCGGGGTGCTGGGTACGGCCAGCGGGCATGGTGCTGGGCACCAGGTACCTGGGGAGCATGGACCATGCTGGGAGCTGGCTGTGAGTCCCCAAGGGACTGATGGGTTCTTAAGCAGCCAGGAGAGGTCCCTGGTGGGTCCCTGTTCCCCCCCATGCCCATCAGGAGCGAAGCAGTGGGTGCCCAGCACGCACAGGGTTGGCACGTGAGAGCCCTCGGTGGCATCTGGGCTTGCTGAGCAGTGCCAGGCACAGTCACAGCCCCCACGGGTGGCAGCGAGGCCACAGGACATGCCTGGGGGGGGGTGCATGGGGCACCCCGCTGCACAGGGCTGTCAGTGTGGGGGTGCCACTGCCCTGCCGGGAGGCACAAGCCGCAGCCCTGGCACCCCCAGCAGCACGCGGGGAGGCTGGCAGTGGGGGGGGACAGGGCGGCATCAGCTGGGACAGCGAGGGCTGGGCGAGGGACACGGGGACGTGAGGATCTGGGCGAGAGGATGCTGGTCGCTGGGGTGCTGCGGGGTTTGGGGACAGGACGTGTTGCTGGCGGCTCCATGGGCATCCCCTCCCCACGCTGTGGCTGAGGGCGCGGGCGGGTGCACTCCTGAAATCCCCGCTCACCGGGAGCCCAGGCCGGGGCTCGTGACACAGGGCAGGGCTACGGGGTGCCCTGAACGCCCCAGCACGTGGCCCTGTGCCCCACACCGGGTTGTGACGGGGCACTCCATGCACTGGCCCCATGTATTTCACACCAGGGAACAGGGGTGGGAGCGCTGGCTGTGCCACTGGAGGGGTCCCATTCCCGGTCAGCAGTGGGGAGCCTGGCCCTGGGGTGAGCGGCTCCTGCCTTTCAGTTATTACAGTCTCAAGACGACCTTTGCTGCGCTCAGGAGCTGCACCACGTACTGTACGGAGATGGTCCATCAGGCTTGCGCAGCATTTGGCAGCTGCCAACTAGGAAAGTCCTACAAATGGGGGGACAAGCCGCTGATCCGCAGCAGCGCAGGTGCTTGTGGCATCACCCTGGGTCCAGCACCTGGCACCACCGAGAAGCGTCCTCGCGAGGCGGGACAGAGCCCTCCAGCCTGGCCCAGAGGTCACCTGCTCTCCAAAACACGGCCCCACCAGCTCCCGGCGCTTTGCAAAGCACCCGGCTGACGGAGCGAGCGGGAGGCCCTCCTATGAGGCAGGATGCTCCCTCGGGCGCCATCAGAAATCCAGCCAGCAAAATGATGCCCTGCCGCTCCTCGCTGCCCGGACAACCCGCACACACAGTGTGGGGAGCGGTCCTGCCTGCACACTCGCACCTCGTCCTTCTCTGAGCCTCAAGGAGATCTCTGCAGCTGGAAAACAGGTTGCTCAAGTGAGCTCCAACTCTTGCTTCCACATGGAGGTGAATGCATCCTTCACACTGCTTTAAGATGATGCAAGCTGCTTTGGAGACGCATAGTTGAAACTAATCCATGTTCCTGTTCACCGTAACCACTGCCATATTCACGGCCAATGTGATGTTGTAAGTGCTTCCTAAGAGGAACCACTCTGCTCCAGAAATACTGGTACTAAGGGAGTCTCTCTCCTCAGCTCACGCCGCAGGGACTGGCCCAGGCAGGAGGAAACACGAGCACCAGGGATGTGCGAGGCTGCAAGGGGACCGTGGTGGCCACCTTCCCTCGTGACTCCGTGCACTTCTTGCTGGGTGACGGGGGTCCCGAAGACTTGCTGCCCACAAGGGACCTGCTGCCCCTGATGGCCCCAGCCCAGCTCTGAGGAAAGACCACCAGCCAGCTCGGCTCTCGTGCGAATCCTTCCGAAAGGCTACCCACGGGTGAAAATGCCTCCGGTCGGCAGCAGGATTTGAGTCCACCGAAGCAGGAATCCCAGCCCCAGCCAGACCCCAGCAGGGAGAGACACAGGTCACAGCAACAACCTGGAGATGTCACCCTCGACGCCGGCTCCCAGGCACGTCCCAGGCAGGGCCAGGCGCTGCAGGGACCGCACGCCCACGGGCAGCGTGCGCTGCGGGGGGGGAACTGCAGTCCCGGAGGGTGGCAGAGCCCAGCCGGGGCTGCTCTTTCCCTGCAGCAGCTCCAGCGGTGCAGGGGAGCTGCTGCAAGGCAGGGATGGGGTCTCCTCCCAACCACGGCGCTGCCTGCACACGCACTTCTGGAGAGCGGCTATCAGCCCACCGCTGAGGATGGCTATCAGCCAAAGCGGGTCCGGGTGGGAGACGCACATTATTCATTTATCCGTCTCTTCGCCGAGCCGCTCCTGCAGACGGTTCCTGTTAAGAGGGAGGGTGCGGCTCTCCGCTCCCCCTCCTCTGGCAGCCGAACCGATCCATCCCAGCCTTGGTCAGCTTCCCACCTCCCGCCCGCGCCGAGGCAGCCTTGGGGGAGCTGCGCTCTCCCCTCTGATGCTGAAGTCACTGCCGGTTTAGAAAAAAGCAGGCAGAGAAAGTATCTTGGAGGTCTTGGAGGGTCTTTGGGAGCTGCTCTGCCCAGCAGAAGAGGCTTCGGCGGGTTGTGGCCAGGCTGAGCAGTGCCGGGCTCCCAGGGTGGGGACCTCTGCAAACTGCTCCGGCATCACCGTGGGGGCGAGCAGCCCCCACCCCACACTGGCCACAGCCCGCCCTGATGTCCGTGCCAGCCCTCACCCACCCAGGCAGGAGCAAGCGGGGCGGAGGGTGTGGGGGGCAGCAGCCCTGGGGCTGGCCGCCGGCTCTGCCTGTCTCGATGGCTTGTTTCAAGACGAAGGCTGGGGGTCAGAGGACGGTGAACGCTGCATATTTCGGCAAGAGCAGTAAACAGCTCCTCCTGCCAGCTCAGCCCAGAGCCTCTTCCAGAGAACCGTCCCCGCAGCTCTTCAGGGACGACAGTTTAAATAGCTCTCGGCGCCAGGCCCCCATCCTCTGCTTTGCTGAGATTTATTTCTAGAGCCGCTGGGTCCAGAGGGGAGAGTGCTGAGCCGGGAGCGCTGGCTCGTGTCACCTAGCCGGTCCCCACGGAGCCGCATCCCGGTGCGCTGGGGGCTTTCCTGGGCTGCAAAGCTGGGGTTCAGTGCCAGCCCTCTGAGACGTGGCCGTGCCGAGGGGAGCGGGACGGGCAGCCTGGTCCCCGCTCTGCTCTTGGCTGCAGCAGGACCCCCGCCCCCAGCATCCTCTCCTCCGTGCACCAAGAGAAGCATCAGCGCCAAGCTGCGCCGGCGGGCAGGATGCGCCCAGCTCCCCAGGGACAGGCGCGCACCCTCCCCGCTCCCATGCAACTGCCGATGAATAAGAGCAGAGGAATCCGGCAGCCCTTGGCTGCCGTCTCGCGCTGGAAACAACCACGCTGCCTCGTCGGATTAAGTGATCCCCCGGCCCGTCGCTGTGCGATTCCTTCATCTGGCAGCAACGCTGCTACCCAGCATCTCCCCCTCCTGATGAGGAAGACAGGGCAGCTCCCACCTACTCACAGCCTCCGGACAGACGGACGGACACGTCCTGCTGCACAGTGCTGACCCGAGCTCCCCTGCTGCGGGACTAACGCAGCCCGGCGGAGATGGCAGCCAGCGCCAGGCTGGTGTTGGGATGGCACCCGCTGGCTCCCAGGGCCTGACCCGTCGCTGTCCTCACCAGCTGGCCAGGCCGGCTGCGGCACGTCGCCCGGATCCCACCGGCTGCATGAAGGCTACACCGGGGTGCGTTTGGTCCTGTGTGATTTTCCCCTGCACCTCCCAGGGACAAGATGGGGTTTTATTCCAGTTTAAGAGGAGAAATGTGATTTTTGCCATTGAATCCTCCTCAAGAAATGGAAATGAGGAGAAAAAAACCCACAAATCCCGAGTAGGGTGTTGTTAAACATTTGCTCCTCACTCAAGGGACTCTGCACAGTGCTGCAGCTCGGCACGCAGCACTCCGGCAGCCAAGGGCCGTCTCTGTTCTCCCCACAGCACCGGGGTGCTGAGGGCTTGCAAAGAGCTCCCGTCCTCCAGAGACATGCACCGTTCCCCCGCGACAGGCTGATGCTGCAGCTCTTAGAAAAACAAACGGCAACCGAAACAGCCATCAGAATTTTGTTCTTCCCCTGAATAAAGAGTTCAGTAGAACCGGAGGCTCCCTGCATCCCTTTGGCCGCAGGAGCAGCAGTGGTGGATGGATGAGGAGCAGGCAGGAGGGGGGGTGGGTTGCGCTCCCCTCGGGGTGTGGGGAGAAATGCAAACCACCCTGCCGGAGCAGGGGTGAGGGGGAGGTGCGGTGGGCACCGCTCCACTCGCTTTGCACCGCCCCAGCCATTCCCACAAAAAAAATCAAAGCATTTTTATCACCTCGCACCTCCGACCCCCAGCTAGCCAGCCAGCTGGGAGAGCCATGCCTGCACATCTGCGTACATGCATATTCATGGCGGTCTAATGAGGAGCTGCAGCACCGGAGGACTATTTGCTCGCCGCGTTACGCACGCCGCTTCCAACTAGCTGTGATGTTGCTCCACGAGAAACTCCAGGCGCGCAGCACTGACGCGCAGCTCAAAACACAACCCGGGAGCTACAAACCCAACCTGCCCGCAGCAGCGGCTGCCTCCCCGCCCTCACCACGCCGTGGCCGTCCCTGCCGTCCCCCACGCCATCCCACCCACCTCCCGCAGCCGCCACGGCAGCACGCAAGGCTCCCGCGGCCACCGAGAGCATTCCCAACCTGCCGGCCAGACGCGGGCGGCGAGGGGCCATCTGGTCACCGTCACGGCCAGCTCCTCCTCCGGGAGACACCGGTCCAGCACGTGGGGTGACAACGCTGCAGGGTTTGGCACTGCACTGGTGCTGTGCACAGGTCAGCTTGGGCGACCGTGGTACCTCCTTGTCCCCTCATTTCTCTACCGGCCGACGCACGGGACAGCAGGAGCTTCTTCTTACCCCGATAACTGACTTACTCCACCAACATTTGCAAGAGCAGCACATCTCCCAGGCTGAGGCTGAGCGCTCCGCTTGCTCCCTGCATCCGGGAAGCACGCTGCGAGGGTCTGGCAGTCATTTCCCACGGCTCCACGCAGACGGAGCAGCAAACGGTGCTTGCAAGGGGGTTTGCAGAAAGCACAAGAGGCACGCGTCTTGCCAAGGGCCTGAGAAATGCGCTGCGCTTCTGGGGAAAACGTGCTCGAACAACACTCCCCCTCCCTGCCCCGCAAAGCCTTTTAAAATAAACTTTTATAAACAACTCCAAAACGAGCTTATTTTAAGCTCCTCTGAAACAGGCTGCCTGCTTCTGACCCAGCACAGAAGCCTGTGCCAAACCGCTCGAAATGGGAAATGAAAGCAGTCCAGGCAAAAACAAACCCCGCTCGCTGCCAGGAGAGGGATGAGCAGACAGGACGCCCGGGCTACAACTTGTCATTTTCCCCCGGCCACACAAAACCTCGAGCGAAAGCTGCTCCGCACCGATCTGCGGGTACACGCCGGCTGAAAGCGCAGCGAGGGGACGGCCACCCCGGTCCCCTGCCCCGGGACGGGGCTGAAGCATCCGAGGCAAGGGCCGCAGCACGCAGGCGAGGACCAGCTCTTGCAGCCCAGCGTCCCCGCTTTCCCGGAGAGCCTGGAATGAAACGGCCCCCGGTAATCGGGGACGCAGCGTGAAACGCGTGCTTGGCTGGCAGCCTGGAAAATGCCCACTGCGTGCGGGAAAATAAAGGCCGGGCAGAGGGAAAGGCTGCTGCTGAGCTGTCCCGACATCACCCCAACGCAACAGGCCGGCACGCTGCCCCAGCCTGCCCCGGCCGCCGTGACGAAAAGGGCTTCGCGGTGGCATCGCCGCTCCCCGGCTCCACCAGCCCCCCCTGCTCAGGGAGCAGCAGGGACCTCCACAGCAGCAGCCGGCGCGGGTCGGTCGGCCGCCCCGGCGAGGGGACTTGGGGGCACCCGGGGGGCCGTGTCGGAGGAACAGCGGCGGAGACCCCCCCCCTGCACCGGAGAGGAGGGCTCGGGGGGGTGTCGGGATCCCCCTCGGAGCAGG
>VXBL01002388.1:244496-294843 GCA_013400195.1 Aramus guarauna | reverse complement strand
GGCACTGACCTCTCCTGCTGCCAAACGGGAAAGAACACACAGGGACAATGTGCTTATTTTTGTGGCTTTTCCATCACAGACCTGCTTATGTCAAGATTTCCTTCTAGAGCAGAATTCTAGAGCCAGGTTTAAACTGTCCTTCCTAACAGCCGCAATGCACGCCCGGGCGCGATCCTGCTGGCAGTCGGGGGCGAAGGCAGGGAGCCCTACCGAGACATGAGTTTATAAAATTTTCTTCTGTTTTCGAGGTGGTTTCCTCTTGTCCTGCCTCGTGATGCAGGTTCGTTACGGCAGCAGCGTTGAGGTGTGCAGCGTTTGCTTCGGCTCATTCCCAGATCTCAAGGCTGGCTTAGCCAGCAGGAGGATTTTAAGCCCTGTAGATGGCAAGGGCTTTTTCTTTTGCTTTCTGCGCACCTTCGGCCTCATTTTCAAGACTTCCTCTGCAACTGGAGAGGACCGAACACCTCACCATCCAGTGCAAGTGGAGATCCTCAAGTAATCACCTGACTCCAGGAGCCAGGGGATTCATAAACCCATCACACAGTGCAAGAGCCTTAATAAATCACAAAATCTGGTTGCTTAGCAACTTAAACTGGCTTTTTTCTAAATGGAGCGTGTTTTCCTTAAGTCTTCTGTCAAATATTTAGCATGAGAAAACTAAAATAACCCTTTACATGTGAAGTAAGCTGAATGATGAAGTCACCACATTATTATGATGATCATTACAGTAAGAGTGGGGCTGGCCAGGGCAGGAGGGCTGGAAATGAGCAGCCACAGCCCTGCAATAGCTCTGGACCTGCTGGACAAGGAGGGAGAAGTCCCACGGGAAGCGGTGCGGGAGCAGCATAGCCCCGTGCCGACGCCGGGTTATTTCCCCTCGGGTGTAGCGTCTCAGTTCTCTGCCGGGGCCGGACCCCTCGGCACGGGCAGAGCCGGGAGCCAGGCGCTGCTCCAGGGATGCAACTCGCTGTAACGGACGTGCGAAACCCCTGCGCACGGAGCGATGGGCTCAGGATCCTGTGGGAAACAGCTCACTTGGCTACTGGCCGGGAAGGAGCTTAGCCAGTTCTGCAAGCACTGATTGCAACCAGATGCTGCAGGGAATGCTTTTCCTGCTCCGGCTCTGCTCCGCCCCGCAGCGCAGCGTCTCCTCGAGGAATGGGACATGGCATACCCTGGAGTGGTGCCTCGGGTGGACTGGTTTGTGTGGCAGGGCTTTGGATGGGTCTCACCTGCTGGTGAGGGGCAGGGGATGGGGATGCCAGGATCCTGGGGGGGCTTAGCGGGACAACCTGAACTTTCTCCTTCTCCCCTGCTTGTCCTGGGGCCTCCCACTGCAGCAAGCAACAGGCAGCAGCTTTTAAGCTATGAAATACTTGCCAAAGCGCAGGGGCTCGGACAGCTGCTGGCTTGGTCTCCGCTTTGCTTCCAGCCGAGGGGAGCAGCGGGGAGGGAGCAGGAGGCACGTCGAGGAGCGCGGACCCCTGAGCAGCCTCGCCGGCCGCCCTCGCCCTGCAGCTGACGTAACGCCAGGCTGGGGGGGATGGCAGGTTTGGCAGCGCGGGCTGCCAGATGTCTTGTACGGCTGGGATTTCCTCTGCTCTCTCACTTGCTGGGGACTTGTGCGAGCCGCTGTGTAACTGCCCAGCCTCGGGGTTTGCTGCAGTCTCTGAAAGGTGGCCAGCTGGGCAACCTGGGGTGCCCGGTCCTGCCCCTGCCTGGCAAACCCCACCGGGAGCCCGTGAAGCTCTTCCAGGTCACACACTGCGAGGGCAGGGGAGTAAACGCCTTTGCCTTGCGTCTGCTCATGGAACAGCCGGCGATTTGAGTAGGGATCGTCATCTCTTTACAAAACTGTCCACCCCACGTGCACTCTGGAAGCCTTTAAAGCCAGAGCAGTGACACTGGCTGGGACCGACGCCTGTGGGGTTCAGCATCCGACAGCCAAACTTGCCTTTTTTTGCAAAACTGCTTCTTACTACACAGGGACCTCGATCCCAAGGGCCACGCTTGGTTGGAGCCCACAGCCGCGGAGGTGAATCGTGCGTGTGCTCCCCACGGGCAGCATCTGACTGGAGCAGGATGTGGCGGGTGCAGGTGCTGGGCTGGAGCTGCTCTGCTGCAGGTACTCCCAGCACCCCTCGCCCCGGGTCCCCGCCGTGCTGCCCAGACGCAGGGTCCCTCCCGCGCCCCGTGTCCAACGCGCAGCGGGCGTGGGGCTCCCACTGGCCTCCCAGTGCCCACTGGAGGGTGCTCTCTGCCAAGGTTTGCGCCGTAGATGCTTCCAGCAGCCCTCCGTGCAGCAGCTGGTGAGAAAAAAAGAAGGTGGAGGTTGGAGCGGGTTTGCTGGGACCTGCAGGTCTCCCCGCCCAGCGAGGAGGCGATGCTGGACCCCACCGGGCACAGTGCAGGACCCCGCTGGAGCTGCGCTCCCCGGGGCCGTGGTTACGTGGCACGGCAGCGCGGCTGCTCCGTGTGCCCAAGCTGCGGGTAAACACCTCCAGCCCATGCTGCGTGGCCGTGCCGCTCACCTTGGCCTTGGGGCACGCTGCCCTGGAGCCTGCGGGGCTGTGGCTCCCAAGCCATCTCTTACGGTCCCTCTGGAAAGCCCCCTTCCTGCTCCTGCTCCGAAGCCCAGCAGCTCCCGCAGCATCCCTGCTCACCCTGCACCTCCTCCCAGGACTCTCCAACCATCCCACGCGATTTTATCGAGCAGCCCCCAGCACGAGCACACGGGCTGCAGGGGCCATGGGTCAAGTCAGACACGGTCCTGCAGCCCAGGACACTGAGGGCAGGACAGGGAGCAGCGCCTGGGGTCCGAATTTTCTTCCATACAATCCCCTTTATTTACTGAGTTACATGCAAGGTTTCCAGAACGTCATCTGAGTAGCATGAAATATCCCCAAAACGGATATTTGGCAAATGGACCACAGCTACTGCCTCCTCCCTGTCCCTGTCCTCTCACTAAAAATTAATCGGCACACCAGATACTCCTACAACCAGGTCTCCTCACGGATGGCATTCACTACCAAAACTGGATGCAGCATCCCCTGATCTCAGCCCCCACGTGGCAGTAACTCCATTTCTCTTTAAGTTAGCTCCCTTCTACCCTGGGAGGTAGGGGCTGCTGCGCGCTTTGGAGGTGGGCTTTGCGCTCGCTGAAACTTGGGTGTATGCTGCACAAGTTGGTTTGTTGAAGCGGATGTTCAGCTACAAACTCATCACCCAGTTCCCTGGCTTAGGCTTCTCTGAGGTGCTTATGGGTTTTTCTGGATTCAATTAACTTCTCTCTGTGTCATCTGCGAACCGGGCTCTGCTTTCCAGCTCTTTCTCCTTTCCAGATCACTGTGGAAAACATTACCAGACACAGCGATGAGATCCGTGGTGGTGGCGTTCATGCAAAATTGAAGATTAAGTCCCCTTAGTTTTCTGCCTGAGCCTTTTTTTCCCCACAACAGTATTCTTCTCCTGCCCTCTTGCCTGTCTTTAATGCTGCACCTTGCTCAGACCTCTGGCTAGACCAAATAAGCCATACCTCCTGTTGGAAGCAGGAGCAGGGCTGGGGATGATTTGGAGAGGCTGATACATTTTCCTTCACGGAATCCATGTAATCCCATTTGTGCTCCTTTAGTCTATTTTTAATCACAATTTAAAAACATTTTCCAGGAACAAATACAAAGCTTACTGGCCGGTAACTCCTCCAACCCCTAGCGATGTTTCAGGTCCAGGTACGTGATTTGCTGCCAGGTAGAGCAGGCGATGCGTTAAAGGGTTGCATATGTTTGAAAGCAGAACAACAATTAAATTCTCCTCCTTTTTTATCACATTATTATACCTTGTTGAGTCACTGTTGCGCACCTAATTGGTTTTCTCGAGCTAGAGCCTGGTAATGTTCCCCCACTAACTTCAGCTCCTGAGCAGCCTGCATGCTCAATCCTGCAGACTGGCGAGGGCAATGCTTCACACTCTTTTCTGTGCTGTGGCCGCTCGATCTCCCTCTTTCCCAGGGCTTTGAACGGCACGGGGCCCCTGCGTTGGGCTGTTTTGTACCTGTCGGACGGACAGGACAGCCTGGCATGCATCCAGCTTGTCCTCTTCCCAGCAGAAACGGGATGGTCGTGTGGCTCCCACAGGGATGCAAGGAACTTCTCTCACCTGCCTTAACAAGGAGGCATAAGGTTGCCCTTAAGAATGAAAAACCATCCTGTGCAGCATTCAGCTGTGCCTGGGAAATGTCCCATTATTCCGGCGATGTCTCTCGGTTTCAAAATGTTAATTAAAAACTTTGCAAAGCTACACTATATTTCCTCCCCTGTATTTTGCAGCATGTTGCTATTTAATCTTTGGGGACGCAGAACTCCATTATTTGATGTGCTGGCAATGATGAGTAAGTGCTTAAATAAACTAGTGCAAAATAATAATTATCTGACAAAACCCACAGGCAAAATTCAATCTACAGGGCAAAGAAACATGGTTCTTCTAATAGATACACCGTAGGTATTTGTGTCTGTACGGAAACGACGCTTTGCCACTGTGTGAATGCCGGAGATTTTTGCATGAGTCCTAACGCACGGGTCGCCCGGGCAGAGGCTCCGTGGGTGCATCTTGCGGCACACTCGGAATTACTTATCCTTCCCTTGGGCTGAAACAGAGGGCTCCAGGCGTGCTGACAGCACACGGCAACACTTTTGTTTGTCTCTCTTTCATCCTTAAGGTAATTTACTCTCACAAATGANTTTTTTTTTTTTTTTCTGAGCCAATAGATTTTGTAAGATTTCTACCGGTTTGAGAGCCAGGGGCTAGTGTAGCCCCGTGGGGCTGGTGGCTCGGCCGCGGCGTGGGAGGATGTGGACCCGTGGGTGCCAGGAGAACCGGAGCAGGTCCGCACCCGTGACAGGGAGAGCACGTCGGTGCCCTGCACGTGTCACCTGGCGCGTGACAACGCCGTCCCTGCTGCGCCCAGGCGTGGCACTGGCTGCCCGAGAACCGGCGCAGGGGTGGTTAGGGAGGGAATTAGACCCCCGGGTTAAAAGTCAGCCGCCGTTCAGAGGCAGCATCTGGCCCCCCCTCCTCGCGGGGAGCGCACGGATGTGTCCCCACCCGCAGGGTTACCGCAGTCCCTTGGCGGGGGAGCCGAACGTGCCGATGCTGTTCAGCAACGCCAGGCAGAATTGGGGGGGCACACGTTAACATCCTCCCCGTCCTACCCAGGGTCTGGCAGGGCTCCTTGCACCCCAGCCTGCCTCAACAGCTCATTCTCTTCCATTAGCATGCGGTGGTGCGAGGAGTGTCACTCAGGGTGATATATCACTGCCACTTCCCATTACGATAATAAACGTCTCCTGCTTCCTAATTTGCTCTCCTAGTTCTGCCAGCCGCGGCCGCGCTCCCCACACACATTAAATGCGTGACGAACATTGTCATTACTGTCTGTGTCATTCACTAAGTGACCCTCAGCAAGTTAAATAAATGTTGGTGAGAACTCCTCCCCGTAACGATGCACGGCCGCATGCTCGGGAACGGCGTTCCCCTCCTCCCTTTGGTGCCCAGCTCCTCTCCTGGAGCCCCGCTGCCTGCCCGGAGGCCCGCAGCCGGAGGCGGGTGTCTGCACGCTGCTTGCACACTTGTTGCCCCGTTCCCCAACCCGGTGCCATACTGGGAGTGCAGCAGCACAGGGCTCTCCGGTCTCCTCCGGCGGCCGAGCCCCGTGCTGAGCCTTGCCCAAAAAACCTCCCCTGGCCTTCAGACCCATCACAGAGGCGCAAGCTCATCTTTCTGCTCCTGTGTCCCAGGCCCCTTCACCATCTGGTTTCAAACCCTTCCTTTACCATCCTCTCCCAAGCAGCAGAGCCCAGCAGCGCATCAGACAAGCTGTTCTGTCGCTAAGGCAAGTGTTGATAAGGTCACATATGGCTGCTCGTGCATCGGCTGTTTTACCCATCAGCTCCGGGCCCTGGGCCACGAGCGAGCGCCAAGCCGGTGAGAGCATGTGTAAGCTGTCGTTGGCCTGCGTTTCCTGGAGCAGCAGCGGAATCAGACAGAAAACAAAGATACAGAGAGGTTTTGCACCGGGGCACCCCGCGTCTGACTTGACGCCGGCGAGGCTCCCCGTGGGAAATCAGCCTGAACACACTGGGGCTTGCCAGTGAACTGGGGCAGAGGAGTCTCTGAAACGCTGGCGGAGACACAGAGGTCGGAGAAAACCTTTAAAAATGAGGCAAAAAGGAGACGGTGTGCAAAGCACAGGGCTGGGGTTCAGGGGACCTGGGTGCAAGCTGGGAAGCACCAGCCCTGGAGCCCTCTCCCTTGAGGGGCCGCTGGCAGCGGTCCTGCTGCACCCACCCGGGAGGGATGCACAAGTGGGAAACTGAGGCACGTCGGGTGCCAAGTGTCTCCTTAATAAAGAGGCACTTGGTGCCTGCAGCAAGCCAGCGGCACAGGTCAGGACCGGCCAGCTGCTGCCTCGCGGTGCAGCGTGCACCGTACGCGATTTACGTGCTGCAAACAGCAGCCAGGGAGGAGGGGATGAGGTGCGGTGGCTGTTCAACTAGTGCCTCGTGTGGGAAGATGAGTGTTTCAAAAATAATCTGTTGATCAACATTGCTGGTTATTCCATACTACTGGATGGGTTTGAAAATGAGCTTTTTTATGGGTGCACCCCACTGGCTGGAACAGCCAATTCAGTGGTTCATTAATGCACTACATTTCATTTCTCCCCTTGGAGGGGGCAGGAGGAGAAAGGGATTCAGAGTGGGCTGCGAGTTCGGTCCAAAACTACTGAGCCGTGGCCGGCAACCGGCAGGCAGCTTTCCTCCAAATCTTGGGCCAGCGAGGGTCGCGTCTGGCAGAGCTCACGCTCTTCAAACTTCAACAGAAAACAAGAAAACACAGCTCGAGATGCCCGGGGCCATAATCCCACGGCCACAGCACCGCTGCTCCGGGCCGGGCAGGCTCTGGCTGCGGCATCGGTGTCTGAGCACCTGCGGCAGTGCCAGGACGGGCAGAGCGGTGTGGGGACCCTGCTGAGCCGCCTCGCCAGGCAGCATCTCCTCCGGGGGGAGGACATCCCACCCAGCCCTGGGGAGCAGGGGCAGGAGCAGGGGCAGGAGCAGGAGCAGGGGCAGGGGCAGGAGCAGGAGCAGGGGCAGGGGCAGGAGCAGGAGCAGGAGCAGGAGCAGGGGCAGGAGCAGCAGCAGGAGCAGGAGCAGCAGCAGGAGCAGCAGCAGGAGCAGGGGCAGGAGCAGCAGCAGGAGCAGCCCAGGCAGGTGGGACATGCGGCTCGTCCCCAGCCGGACAGGACCTGCCTCCATCAGCTCTGCCCCAGCTGGACTCGGACCGGCACAGGGAAAAGGTTGTCTTACAGAGCTGGTGAGGGCTGCGGAGCAACGTCCCTCTGCCAAAGCGGGACTTTACAGTTGTATTCGGTGGCTTTAGGCCCCCTCTAATATAAACTTTTAAGGTATTGACATGACTGTAAATGGCTGAGCAGCAGCCATGTACAATGCAGCAATATATTTAATTAAATATGGGCTAGTTTATATGCAACATATATTTTAAAGACATACTACATTACTGACACATTTTTTGCCTGGGTTTATATAAATATTTATAGGGCCCAGGGGGTGACTTCCTCTCCTGGAAATAAATAGTGTTACTTTTCAATATTGAAATACATATTTCTAGAACAGAAATGAATTATTTATTCTCCTCCTGTGAGATGTGTCCAGCCTCAAAGCAGACTACAGAAGGGAGGTGTTTGCCTCTGATCTCCATCCTCCATCGCTCCGCAGAGCTGCTCCGGATGGGCGTCCCCATCACCTCAGTCCCGGCACGGTCGCTGGGTGCGATGGTGACAACTTTTGGGACCTGCCCTCTGGGTGTCACTGTGCCATCACTCTACAAGTGCTGAGCATCACTGCTTGGGAAGGGACTTGGCCCAAAGAGGAAAGGAAAATATTTCTCATCGCCTGCAATGACCCCAGCGCTGCTGAGGGCCAAGCCCCTTGGCTGGCTCTGGGCGCTCTTCCCCCTTGGCCCGTTTGCTCCTGCCTGCTCTCCTCCAGCTGCAGCACTCGCCTCCCTCCTGCCCGATCCCTGGATCTCCCGCAGGCTCTCTCCTCCTCCCTCTGGCTCAGGCTCCCTCTCCCCTGGCAGGCCAGCCAGCGTGCTTCCCCGGGATGCTGGCCCCACGGGAGACCTGGCCCCGGGTCCCCTCCAGCGACGAGGGTCAGGTGCAAGGTGCTGGTGGCTTTGTTCCCCCTCCCGTGGCTGCTGGAGGGTGTGCTGCTCTTTATGTCCATTTTTGAAGTCTGAATATATAGGAGAGAGCGACTAGTCCAGGGAAAACGCCCCTCGTTGGAGCGTGCAATGCTCCCAGGTAAGTGCTGAGCCGTAACCGAGGGAAGACAGAAGAGCAATGTCTGCCGCCGGTACCCGAGATCATTTCTCCCCAGCTGCTGGCAGCTGCCTCTGGGTCAGTAGTCATTGGAAAATCTGGGTTTAGGGAATGACTCGAGGTGATTCTCACACGTCCAGGACTGAAATATTCTCACAAGTCCTCCCCTAGAAGCCCCCGTGTGCTCTGCAGATATAACGGCCCTCCCCATCTCTGGCTGCCCCCCCTTTTTACGGAGCGCACGGAGATGACGGCAGCGTGCCTGTGCTGCCCAGACCGCCCGGGACCTGCGCGTGGGCAGCTGCAGGAGCTGCTTTCTGCAGGGAGCGGAGCTCTCAATTGCCGCTCCGTCAGCAGGACGAGCAGGGGGCTGGCAGCCCTCACGGCCCCGGACCCCAAGGTGTCCCCCTTGCCAGCTGAGCCCCATCACAGCCCTTTCCTCCACTCACAGGTCCTCAGCAGAGCTTAAGCAGGATAGGATCTAATTAGGACCTCCTGAGGAAAGGAGGAGGAGACACGTTGAATGAAAAGCCCGGCAGCAGATGACAGTCTCGGCAGGTGGAGATGTTTGTTTATATTGTGCCTTAGCAGCAAAGTCCTTTGGAGAACCCGGGGCTCTGGGGAGGAAGAAGGACATCAGGGTGCTGAGCCCTGCAGCTAAGGGGCAAGAGGTGGGTGATGCTGAGCAGCCTGGGTCGTGCACACGAGGACCTCGGCTGTGAAATGTGGGTGAGTGTGGGGAGGAGGAGGAGGAGAGCCCATTCCCAACCCAGAGGAGGGCACAGGAGCTCTCTGGAGCAAGCGCTTGTGCTCGGTCTAATCCGCAGGCTCTGCTGCTGTTGTGGCTGCGGGGGGATCCAGACCTGGCACAGACCCCTCGCCTCGGCGTGCCTCGGCCGGTGCCAGGGTGAGCAGTGCTGGGGTTCCCATGGGGGACGCAGGGCTGCTGGTCCTGGGGTGTGGAGAACCGACCCTTTTGTCTCATTGCCATGAAGATGGGAGAGGGTTGCTGCTCTTTGCTTTGACTGCGCAGGGTTTGTCCTGCAATGCTTGATCTTTTGTGGGTGATGCTGTCCAGGCACACAAAGAGCGCTGCAGATGGAAGGGGAGAGGGAATTAGACCTTACCAACAGAGGTGTGCCTGAAGGCGCTGGATATCTCAGTGGGCTTCTGCCAGGTTCAAAGAACAAACACGGTCAGCCCAGCTGAGCACACTCACTGTAGTCCACTGCAAGCTCTTACCCTGCCTGTAGACAAGAGCCGGGAGGTAGGTGCTCAAACAGACCCGCTTTGGAGAGCAAACCCAGGCCAAGCGTATTTGCCAGAGTTTCTGTCGAACCGCACAATCCCTTTCTCGGGAACCCAGTTGTCACATCAGGCTGGTGAGAGGGCTGTTGCTTTCTCTGGGCTCTTCCTTGCTGTGCCTGCTGTCCCCGATGATGCCCGTGGCCTGGGAGGTGACATCTCCGGCTGCCCAGGAGGAGAGAGGCTGGTGGCCACGGGTCTTTTCTGGGCAACGCAGGTCTGCCGCTGTGTGTGCCCTCCCTTGCACCTTGGGGTGCGAGGCCGTCGCTCAGCAGCGCTGTGCCGTGTCACGCTGGCTGGGTTTGCTCTGCGCACACCACCATGCTCGGGACTGCGTCTCTTTATCTCGTCCTTTGCATTCCGTCGTGCAGGAGAGCGATGGCCGTGCCCTGCCGGGGCACACCCAGAGTCAGCATCCCGGCGACTCGTTAGGGATGGAGGGGACAGCAGGGTGACAAAACCTGCAGAGCATCTCTTGGCCCCAGAGGAGTTCTCTGTTTAGCAAGGAGGTACGTAAGGCCAGTGCAGGAGCCAGGGAAGGAGGTGGAGAGCGGGGGCTGATGGCACGTAGGGCTGCGGATGCCGCCTCATCCTCGGCAGGGCACGGGACAGGAACGGCTGGTCCAGCCCCGCTGGGCAGTGCCCGCTGCCCTGTGCGATGCTTGCACGGAGCTCGGAGGGGAGCCCGGGTCCTGCTCCTCCACCTTCACGTGCCTTCCCCTCCCCGCGCGTTTGCTCCTGAAGAAAAGGAGCAGCTGGGAAAATCAGAGCCCGGGCGATGCCCCAGGTACGTCCCTTCAGAGAAACACAGCTTCTCGCCTTGCACCTTCCTGGGACCGCCGAGCCTGCGAGGAGGGGAGGGGTGGGCAGAGTGGGGCAAGGGGGGCCGGGCAGCACAGCTGGGCACGGCCGCAAAGAGCGGGCGCAAGGGCCCGAGGACGGGCTTGGAGGGGCTTTGAAGAGCTGCCGTAACTCCTGAAAGTCACGGAGCGGGGCTGGAAGGCAAACCTAGAGGAAAAGGCCTGCTGGGAGGACGCAGGGCAGGGGCAGGTTTATTTATGATCACCTTTCATTTTTGTTCCGGCACACTTTGCTGCTGCTGAGGTTCCCGTACTTTCAAAAGCAGCTTGTTCCAGTTTCTCTTCAGATAAAACTTCACTTTTGAGTTTAAAAGCTCTTTTTAGAGGAGCTCATTATGTAGAAAACATCCAGGCAAAGCCAGCTCAAGCGTCCCGCTGCTCAGGGCCCTTCTTCCCATCACAGATGCAAACCCCTGACCCCAGCAGACTGCTGGCACTCGCAGCCTCTGCCCGCCCTCCGGGCCACGCACACCATCCGCATCCCGGCACCTTCCCACTCCCCTCTCTACTCTGGTTTGGTTTTTGGCCTGAAATCAGCCGCTCGTTGCAGGCTCCAGCTCCTGGCAGCATGTTTTTTGCAGTGGAATCAGCCCTTCCATCGTGCGCCTCACCCTCGTGGTCCTAAAGAGAAGGCGTTTAAATGTGACGCGGGTTAAGTTACCCAGAAAATGTTTACTGGAGTCTGAGAAATCACAGAGCCGGGGCTGCTCCCTGGAGCTGGGTGCCCAGCTCGGTGCAAGCGACGCAGAGGCAGCGGCTGAGCCTGCAGACGTCCCGGGACAGCCGCTGTGCGCAGGGAGGGAGCGCTGAGCGTTAGCCCCAGGATGCTCCTTGCGTCTGTGGGGACTGGTGCCCATCGCACCCTTTCCAGGAGAGACCCTGACAACACCCCGCGTGGCTCTGCCTGGGGAAGCGCCTACGCTTGCACAGGTTCCTCAGGGACTCTTGGAAGGTGGCCGTGTCCTGGGTGAGCAGCGTTCACCTCCGGAGAGCGGGGACCGGGGGGTGGGATTGCTGTGCAGCCCCCGTGGTGCCTCACAGAGCAGAGGCGATGCCCTCGGCGGGGTCCAGGGAGCAAAGTGCTCGCAGCCTGCTGCGCTTCCCAGCTTTCCCACCTTGCAGGGTGCGGGGATGGGCAAGTTCCCACGTTTCCTTTCTCCGAATTGCCCTGGCGGGGTCTTCTGGGGTTTTTCTCGTGGCTCTGCTTGGACCCTGTTGGATGTGGGGGAGAGGAAGGGCCAAGATGTGCCGTGGCAGTAGAAAACCATCGAGAAACATCTCTGAACAGCTGAGCCCCGGGGTCAGCGCAGTATTTCACACTGAGCACAGATCTTTAATTACCAGGGTTGCAGGGCAGTTTGGCATTACTGTTTCTGCTGCCCTGCAATCAGATGGGTTCATCCAAGTTAATGATCTTGCGCGGGGAATTTATCGTGACTGGCCACTGATGGCAGGACAGGGCTCTGAGAGGGACGCGCAGCAGCTTTGGACTCCCCAGGGAGGTGACAAAAGTCCACATAGGATAGCGGGAGGGAAATGGGGGAGGACCTTGCAGTTTGTTTCTGCCTATCACTGCCGAACTGTCGTGCTGGCTTCCAGCCCTGCCTTCCAGCTGGCCATCCGCACCAGGCGAGTGCGCTTCCAGCCCACGGGCAACTTCCCGACCCGGGTTCTGTGCTGGCGCATTTCTCCTACTGACAGCAGACAGGCAGCAAGTGCAACGCTTCCACCTTCCGCTACGGACCGGCGCTCCCAGGAGAGATCCGAGACAGGGTCTCGTGTGTGCCTGGGGCTGGAGACGCCGGGCACGGCCAGTGTCAGCCCTCAGTTTCCGCAGGGATGGATCCTGCAGGGAAGGAATGAGTCGTGTGGTTCAGACACTTCTGCGCAGCTCCCCGGGAGGGGTGGCAGACCCTCCAGAGCCCCCTCCTCTGCAGCGGGGTGACGACAGGCAGAAGATGCTTACGATGAGCCCAGGGCTGTCGGCAGCAGCTCCCGTGGGAATGGAGCAGCAGAGGCTAGCGAGGAAAGAAAGCAATGGCAGGGAACGGATGGAGCTGTGATTCCTTCTGTCAGAAAATCGATAACTCAGTGGGTATCACACTCCTGTTGGCATCTCATCCCACTCAGAAATCCAGCCGGGAGGTGGGCAGCGCAGGGAGCTGGTGGCTCTGCAGCGAGACACTGACGCAGCTCAGCTTGCTAAAGTCAGAAGCCAGAAAACACTTAAAAATAGCAAATGGACGGCCTTCCTTGACCGCATTAGTCATCTTTCTCCCCAGAAGTGCGGATGACACCAGCCTGGACTCCAGCTGAAGGTCTGCTCTTACCCAGTGGGACCATTAATAAGGAGGGGCGGGAGGAGGCACTCCACAGAGACGCGGGTCTGGTGCTCAGCTTTCCTCGTGAGCCAGCACCCTGCGGCACCGGCCCCTTGGGACACCCACGCTGGAGCCTGGCTTGGGAAATGGGAGCGTACGAGCCCAAGTCAGGGCCACGGCTCTTCGTGACGTGCAGGATCTCACGGGCTGGAGACCTAACGGCATCGCATGTTTTCCTCTCCCTGATGCTTTCCCTCCCTCCCTCAGCACCCCGTAAGGCAGCAGCTCTTTCTCCGTGGGGCCAGGCAGTGTCCGCACCAGCCTGCCAGTGAAATTCGGTCACTGGTGGCGAAGGTAGGGTGGAAATGCCTTGCATTTCCTTTTTACCAGCAGATCCACCCGAGATGAAAGCTGATGTTTGTGATTTCTTCTTTCATCTCAGCAGCAGTTATATGTCTTTTATGGCCCAGCGTTTTTGGCCATTCAAACTCAAAATTCCTGGTGAAAACAACCAGAAAATGCATTTGATGCTTTAACTCTTGACGGCTTAATTCTTGGTCCCCAGTTAGCATTAACCGGTTTTGGTTTCAAAATTAGCAATGGTAATTGATACCTGAGCATGGGATAACTACTTCTGGATTGAGCTTCTGTCAGCCTTCATGACAGTTCATTCAGTCACAAGATGATTTATGCAAGCTCAGGGCTTCACAGGCACGATTTTCTGTTTCCCTGCCTGCGAACCGCTTTTATTTTATCCTCTTTGCCTCTTATTCTAACTCACAAATTGATGCTCATCTTCTGTCATTTATTTGTATTAGCTTAGGACCGAGTTGAACACAACATTCATTAAGGAGACGAGCACAAGCGCGAGGCATGTGCGCACATACATCTGGAGCTGGATGGAGAGAGTCCACGTCCCGCGGCTCGTGCATGCATGAGGAGACTCGTAATTCTTTAATTGATTCTCCCTTCCACTTCACGGGTCAGGTGGGGGCCCTGGCTGGCCGGGGACGCACAGAAAGCGGTTGGATTTGCTCTTCTGCATGCAGCGCGGGCACTGGATGAGGCGTAGCGGGGCTGATGTGTGGGCTTGCTAACGAGCCGTGCCCTGGCAGAGTCATGAGAGAGGGGCAGGGATTGCTGCCAGGATGGTGCCGGGGAGGAGGATGAGGATGACGAGGAAGTGCAGGTGTCTGCCGGGCTGCTAGAGGAGGAGCAGAGGACCACTGGTGGGAGAAGAGTCTCTGCTTCTCCAGGGCTCTCTGCGGGGCTGGTGCTGCAGCGGCTGGAGGAGATCACAAGCAATACCGTGCCTGTGGCCGGGGTGGGACAAGCTCCTCAGACACGTGGGTGTTCGTCAGAAGCCAGAGCCGTCACGAGCAGTGAGGTTTAGCTTTGCAGGTCTGTCATGCTGTGAAAGCCGCTGCATCCCCGCGCAGCCACCGCAGTGGAGTGGATTTACCGCTCAGGACCGAGACCTCTGCAGCCACAACGCTGCCGTTCAGTGCCCCAAAGCAGCCACGGGACAAACGATGCATAATGAAGAGGACAAAGAACAAACCAGAAAACACCATCATGCTGTAGCACCAGTCTGCAGCCCCAAGACTCTGCCCCATCCACCGCAGAGCACCAGAGCCGCGGCGTGGAGCTCGGCCGGTGTGACCGCAGGACCCCGCACCTGCGGGGCAGCCCCTGGTGCTGGCGGACGAGCTCTTTCTCTGGCTCGCTTGGGGCTGTGACGAGGTGCTGTCTGCTGGGTAGGGGGGGCTGGCGTAAGCCGCTGCGGGGACGTGCTCAGCACTGCCCTGAGGGGTGGGGTGTGGGCGCACGCTGCTCCCCACGAGGGAAGGATGGTGCCCCAGACACAATCGAGGGAAGGATGGTGCCCCAGACGCAACCCCCGTGCTTGAAGCCACCTCTCCTGCCCAAGGCCGGGCACCCGTGGGCTGCAGCGCGTCCCAGCTCCAGCCAGGGCACCCAGAGACAGACGTGGCCTCGCGGTGTGGCTCAGCAAGCAGCGAAAGAGGCACCGAGAAAGCACTCACCCTCGTTAACGCAAAGCCAAAAAGCAAATAAAAGGCCCTTTGTCCTTCTCCTCGTTAGACTGAGGGTCTCCCCCGCGCAGGGGAAGTCATTATCCATTTCGTCATGCTGGTGTGGAGCGTCTCCTCGGTGCGTGCCCAAACACCTCGTCCGTGGAGATAACTGCCACGCAGAACGGGTTTCTTCTGGCTGTCCCCATTCTCTGAACGGGCTCTGTGTTGTGGGACTTTGTCTGTCTGCGGTTGGGTTTGGGTTGTGTTCTGGTGCCCGCTCGATTAACCGCGTAGGGACACTTTTGCCGTTGGGGAAGGGGCTGTCGCGCCGGCGGCGAGCCGCACTCGGACGTGCAGGCAGAGGCAGTCTCCCCTTTCCAGGCTGTGCCGGCCCCGAGCAGGGCTGCCCAGCAGCGCGGAGCAGGACACGCTTCTGCAGCCTCCCGTCTCCGGAGCTGCTCTGGCTGTGGCTAGTTTTAGCCCAGGTGGCAAATCGCGTGCCCAGCTCCCGGGCGGCACACGCAGCGAAGGGGCCGAGCCCCGCACCGTGCGGGATGCTGCACCCCAGGGCCGGGCAGCGTGGGCGTGAGGGCTCCTCGTGCAAAGCCCGTGCCAGATCCGACCTCGCTCACCAGGGAAACCTGCTCTGTGCAAACTCGGAGCAGCTACGGCTCCGCATTCCTCACACCTCTGTCTGAGCTGTTTTAACAGCCCTAATGGTCTCTCAGTTTAGCCTTGCGCTCCTAAAACACCTCCTACCTACTGGTAATAACTAATTTGGAAGATGTTATTGAATTAATACTATTGATGCCCCCTCCTGAAGGTCGGGCTGGTAATAAAGTCATGCGATAGTATTTATGCTAATATTAAAATTCATTACCTGCCATTTTTATGCGTATTAATGATTTGTTTGCAATGCTCCTTATAGCTGTAATGGAAGACCAGTGACTGATATACCTCTGTTCTTTATGAATGTAATTAAAAAGAAAGCACTTTAAGGCATTTATTCACAAATAACACCCACCAGGATCTGAACCTCGGGCGGTACGTGTGATCCACACTGTTTATTAAATGTCACATTCACAATTATGGGCTCCCGCCTGGTTTGCATCAGGTTGCTAGAGTGGGATGTGATCTCTAGGCGCATTGCTGGGCGAGCAACAAGTGGGAGCTGCAGCGGGAGGCGTACAGCCACGCGGAGCTGAGCGCACCGTGGGCGAGGAGCGCAGCATCTCACCCCACCGGCCTCTGGGGATCTTGGTCAGCAAAAAGCTCCAGGACGTGAGTGTCCTTCGACCGAGTGCTGCACGAGGCCGGGCCGGGTCCTCGTCGCACAGCACCAACCTGGACCCTCCGCCGTGGAGGCTCTCTGCTCTTCCCAGTGCTGCGTGGGAGAGAAAAACACGTGTGTGTGTGTGTGTGTGTCTGAGATTTTGGGGTACCGCAGGCTGCTGTAGGCAACAGCGATGCTGTTGGATCTGTGTGCTGACCCCCCCTTTCCTGCACGTGCAAGCTTGCTTCGGATACCACCGGGTAGCCCTCTCCTGATACCGGAGGTTTGGGTACCCGGAGAGGTATTAGCGCAGCGAGAGCAGCCCTCCTGAAGGTGACAAGGCCCTCTCAGCCCCAGCTATTTCCTGAGCGCAGATACACGCGTTCTGTTAAATCCTGCGGCTGCAAGATGCCTTGACCTCTCAGATTCAGAAACTGCAGCCTCAGAGCAAGCAAATGCCAAGCCGGATTTCTGCTGATGCTCTCCCTCTGCCAGCAGCCCCTCATCTCTCTGGCGTCCGCCAGCCCACGCTGGTGCCCGAGATGTTTCACAATCTCTAGCGGCATCTCTAGAGCTCCTCCTGGTCACTCTGCCTCTGCGGGAGCAGAAGACGTGTCATCTGCAGGAGTAAGAGCACAATTTTCTCTTTCTTGAAGGAAACAAAAGATCAGAACAGGCTTCAGAAAAAATGCTCAGCAGATTGAGCTCTGAAAAAAGAAATTGTTTCTCACAGAATGAAAGTTTTTGACTCTGGTTTAACTGCTTCTCAATGTTCTAAATATTTGTAAGGCATTTTTTGAACTGGCTCTGGGAATTGCTTTGGGAGGGGCTCTGACATAAGCCTTTTGGCGAGATCAGCAGGAACCTGAGATTTATTCTGCAGACAAGCTTGCGTTTGTGAGGTTAAAACCTGCGGGAAAGTCTCACCCACCTCTAATTCCCCTAGAAGCTGTAACCCGTCCCCTCGCCACCCCTCTGTGCCGTGAAAACCTGGAAGCAGCAGCAGCAATTGTCAGGCGCTGCCTCCATGGCACGTTTTTTGTAGCTCATGTCAGTTCACCTGAGTTTTTCTGCTACCGGCGACTGCAATTGTTCCTAACTTGCGTTAAGCGGTGCCCAGGCATCCCAAGCGAGATGAGGGCAGTGAGACGGGCGGGAGCCCCGGCCACGAGCGATGCGCAGTCTGAACAGAGGGACAGAGAAGCAGGAGACGAGCCGTGGAGCATCGCTTATGACCTTGCCTTTTGAGGCAATGGCGTACAGTTTCTTATGCAGAGAGGGAACAATATTTTCTACGTCTGATTAGTATTAAATATTTCACAACTCACAAAGTCCCGGCGTGCATTAGCATATGGCAGAGTTGCCTCAGTTTTGGCTACTGCGAGAGGATGATTAATTAGTAAGACATTTTTATGTATGAAAGGAAAAACATTACAATCCTTGTGGCTGGCAGCATGCTGATGTTTTACATTTCTGTAAGGAATAGGAGGATATGCTCATTGGCACGCTTCCCTGAAATGTTTACCAGCAAACATTTATCCTTGTTTTCTTAAATAAAAAATTTGCATATTACATGTTAGAGTAATCGCATGTTGGAAACCGGCCCTTTGGAAGGGAAATGGGGAAGTATGATCTCCCGCTGCAGAAATGCACTTCTCAAAGTGAAAACAGACAAATTGTTAGGAGGAAAGTTAAGCTTGGAAGAGGAAAGGAAGTATGGAAGGGATTTGTAGCAGAGCCTCTGCGAGCGGTAGGAAGTGGAAGTGGGAATGCAGGTGTGTGGAAGCACCCGGAGCAGCTCTGGAAAAGGAGCAGGGGAGCGAGCCGCATTGGGAGACAAGACCGATGGCTGAGCCAAGAGGCACTGCAAAGCGAGTGGCTTTTATCGAGACCAGACCCCATCCCATTTGCTAGCGGAGAGCCTTCACTCCAGCGACAGGAAGGTGGCACTAAGGGACAACTCATCATACGTGCGTTTCTCTTCCCACGTCTCAACAGGAGGGCAGCTGGTGCATGAAGGTGCCCAAAACCAAAGAACAAAACACAACAGGCAGCGACATCCTCTAAGATGTTACAAGCACGGTCCTGAGACAGAAAATCCCTCCCCAATACATATACAATACTGTGCTTTCGGGTTAGAAAAAGCAGGCAGTTCCCTGTCAGCTCAGGTCAGCAGAGGAACGCGCACAGCAACGCAGGAGGTGCAGAGAGCAGGAAAACCCTCGGAGCTCCCCAAGGAAGCAATCACAGGAGAAGGCCCGAGGGAAGATGCACGATAGCCCTGGTCTTGCTGGATGACCCAAAGCACCGGAGCCCAGCTTCGGAGAGGCTTGGACCAGGAACCCGCTACAGCTGCCTGGGGGTTCGTGTCTCCAGCCCATCACCACTGAGCAACCTTTCTTCCTGCACAAACGCCGCTAAAGAAATATCCCTTCCCGTGGTGCCCCCAGGAATTTAGCAGCTCTCAAGGTCCATGTGCAAGGATTTCTCTTCACTTGCTTCTCCCTTGTTGAATAAGCGGTGGCAAATTAGGTCATGTGGAGCTAAATTGAGCATTAACTGTTCTCCCTTCAGAACTACTGCTGCAGCCTCTCCGGGGAAATAAAAACTGTTTCAAAATGTGACTTGGATGAGATTGCTTCCCCTCCAGTGCTGGAAACCTCTGGGCTTTCCAGAGATGAGCGGCTGGGAGAAAGCTCCTGGCAAAGAGCAGGGCTCCGGGGAGGCGTAAGGACGAGCAAGGGCAGGGAAGGGTGTTGGAGCCTCCAACCTGCTCTCGCAACCCGCACGCCGTTCCCCGCCACGCAGCTCTGTGCTGCATCGCACGGCTCTGCAGCCGCCGCCGCCAGCTCCCCGCACACCCAGCGATGCCTGCTCACGCAGAACCAGACCACAAATGGCTCTTCCAGGCCTGCAGAAGTAAGTGTAAGGCAGAGACAAGAGGCCGAGCACGACTCAGATTCTCCCTCCGCTGTGACCTGCCTGTTCCCGGGAGGAGGTGCAGAGTCCCCAGCATCACCGGAGTCATCCTCGTCCCTGCTGCCCGTGTAAGACGATGGGTGTGGGCTGGGTGTGAGCAGCACAGGCAGGCCGAGACGCGGGGCAGGGTTTCGCCTTCGCATCATTTGCTTCAGGCAGCGTCCTGGTCTGAGCTGAGTGCCTGGGCTGTCCTACAGCCTTCCCTCTGGAGAAGGAGTCCTCTGCTTGGGCTTCAGCTCTGCTGTCCCAGTTCGCCCTCTGAACGCGTTGCTGAACTGGTCCTTGACAGCAACCTAAAGGATGCACAAGTGGGCAGCTCAGCGTGGTGGGACCGATCCCCTTCGTGATCTCTTACAGCCAGGCTCTCTCACAGCTGCTGCTGGGGCTGGGAAAAAGCTTTTGGGACGCTGGAGCGAGTGCTCCAGGGGCTCTCCTGCCCCTGGGAAACTTTGCATGGGTTTCACCCGTGCTGGTACCTCCATCCACACCCACCACATGCATCCTGCGCGCCTCCTCATACACCGTCCTGCCCGCGGTCCCCGGCAGCAGGAGCACCAAGGGGCTCTCTGGGTCACCCCGTCCCTCTCTGTCCCACAGGACCACCCCGGCGATGCCTTCCGGGCTCTCCTGCCCCACGAGGGTCCAAAGGAAGTCACAAACAGGAGCTGTGAGCCAGAGCTGCTCTCTGCCACGCTGCCTTCAGATCAGCCATTTCTTCCAGATTAGGAAGAGCCTGTCTTTTGGCAGCAAACCAGCATTGGCAGACAGGAGAAGAAGCATCTGCTAAATCAGACACATGCAAAGCTTTCCATGTGTCGATGATTCAGTCCAAGGCTGAGTGCAAATGCACCGAGCTTCAAAGGCAGCCGGATGGTGTGTCGTGGGACGCGCAGATGGAGCAGTGAGGAACATGTCCTCCTCGCTTTGAAGGCACCTGGGCTGCTGCAGCCTCCTGTCTCTCCTGGAGAAACCCAGCTTGTCTGGCCAAGCCCAAGAACCCTGGGATCAGTATTTCCTAGGCACAGCTCAGGCAGTGATGGGCAAAAGGTGGCAGGAAATTCTTCCTAGGACCTCAGGGACTACTGTGAGTCCAGGAGAGAAGTTTGGTACTGTGTGAAACGGGGTAAAACTTGGCAAAGGCATTTGCCAAGCGCCCGGGAATGGCTCCAGCCGGTGAGGTCAGGCTGGGTGGGACGGAGCCCTGGGATACAGATGCCAGAGTCCCTCTGGGCTCTTTTTTCCTTCCCACTCTTTTCCCAAGCTGCCCTCTCCAAAGGGCCTGTCCTCACACGCAGGTTCCACAGGCATGTTCCAGGTTAGTTAATGAAACCCCAGAGCTGCTTCGGCATCGGTGAAATAACACTCTCCTGTGTGTGAGACGGTGAGGGAGTCACCAGGGTCAGCTTCAGACCGGGCTTCACGCGGGGCGGGGGGCCCAGGGCTCTCTCTGCTCCTAGAAATCCTGCAGGACAGCATCCGCCCGCACTGATAACGGGGCAGAGCGCGGTTGTCAGGATTTATCACGCTGCTGAACACCCCCCTGCTCCAAACCCACCTTCCTGTGGCTCAGCACTGCTCCCGCCGTGCAGGACGGGCTGCAAGCCCCCAGATCGCTGGGTGCCCCCAGATCGCTGGGTGCCCCCGTTCCCACGCTCCCCGCAGGCAGCAGAGCCTCCCCCGGCACAGCACCGGTAGGCAATGGCTAGTTAATGACCTGTAATTTACTGCCCTAGCGTTTATTGCCGGGGGAATTATCCAGATTAATCACAACTGTTACTACAAAGTTCTGTAATAAAACCCTAAATGAAATAAAAGACGGTCAAGTGATTCATTGATGGAAATCCCTCCCCTGTTCCCAATGAAAGCGCTCGCTGTAATCTCCGTGGCATTGTTTCTTTCAGTTCCCTGACTTTAATCCATAAAACACCGTTACGGCTCGGAGCTCTCTTGCAGGGTGGGAGAGCTGGGAAAGGCATCAGTCCTGCCAGGGAAAGGGCAATGAGCCTGTCAGGGCCGGCGAAGCTCAGGGAAAGCTGGACGGGAGCTGGTCTGTCCGTGCAGCGTGGGGGACGTGAGGCTCGACCTCTGGCTTCCCCATGGGGTTGGGGCAGTGAGAAATCGCAAAAGCTAAGCTTTGCAATAAGACTAGAACTGTGTATTATCTTTTTTCTCCTAGTTCTTTTCAATCTCTCTCATAGTATGAAAAGGTGGGTGTTCTTCATCAAAAAGATGTGGGTTTTTGATGGGGCACTTCAGCTTTTCTTTTCTCAGCTTCCAGGCACTTCCCCAGTGACAAGTAGGGGCTGTTAAATCCTTTCCAGGTGGCCGTGGCAGGTTGAAAAGCTCACAGTGTCTGTGCGGGGCAGCACGCACGCCTGCTGGTTTGCTGCTGTGGTCCCAGCCACCGTGCTTTACTCCAAAGGAGCCTCGCCTGATGTCACAGCACCGACGGCCGCAGCACGCTGCATCGCACGCTGCATCGCACGCTGCATCGCACACTGCATCGCACGCTGCGTGCTTCTCCTCCCCCAGCGCCAAGAGCAGCACCCCATCCTGCGCCTTTGCCCTGTGCCAGCACCAGAAGCGGGAGCCGGCAGCACGACCCGGACTCGGTAACTTTAATGTGGAAGGTGAGAGCGGCGGCTTGGGTCCCACACCGGGGCGGCTGAGCAGGAGGTTGGATCCACGCAAGCCACAAAGAGCCCGCAGCTAGCCGGGCTTCGCCCCGGGACGTATCCGTGTGATGCAGGCTTTACTCGTGGCCTGAGATGAGGAACGAATTCAAGGTGTGCATTGGGAAACTCCACATGCTCGGGGGAACCGCAGGAGCCTGGCCGCCTTGGTCAGTGCACTGGGGACCTCTGAGCAGTTCCTGGGAAACCCTCGAGTTTGGTTCCTGCCCTCACAAGCTGTTTGCCAGCAGCTAAGAAAACCCCTCTGCCAGTCAAAACAGAGGACTTCTGTGCTGCACAGGGCAGGGGAAAACCCAGAGTGGTCCAGGTACATGAAGAAACAGCTGATACCCTCTGAAAACAGATTGCATTTCCTCCTGATGCTCTTCACCTGATCCTCCCCTCACTCCCTTTCATTGCCAGCTCAGGAGCTCATCAGAGCAGCACCCCTGTGCCCTTTGTTGGGAATCTGGGAGGTGTTGGAAGTGCTGGCCTGGTGGGGAGGCTGGATGCTCAGGCTGGTGCTCGGTCAGTTCTGGGGGTTGGAGATGGGTGGGAGTCGGTGCAGGGCTCTGTCCCCACATTGGGCTGAGCCACCGTGGGCTCGCAGGCAGAAACATCCCGCAGCCCTGCGGGCTTAAGGCAATTCCTCCTCTGCTCCTTGGCATCTGCCGACAGCAGGAACCTGGGGACTTCCCCAGAGTCCTCCCTTCCTTGGGGAGGTCCCAGCAAAGAGGAACCCAGCGGCTGAATGGGAGGCCGCCGAGGCTGCCCGAGAGCAGGCAAGCCTGGAGCCTGGGCAGCGGCACAGGACCTCTTTGTGCCTCCCAGTCCGGGATGTCTGCGGGGTTTGCCCAGGATGCCCAGCCCAGCGACTCCGGTGCTGAGCAGCAGGATGTGGTGCTGGCAGACGGAGGTCCCTCTCCACTCATCCTGAAAGCAGGCAGTTGTAAGTACCCGGGGGGGCACTACTGAATGTGCGCAGCCGTTTGGAAAAATACCCGTGTTCCCTCAAACACAGTCTCCTGGCCAAGGCTGAGATGTGCTTTAATGAGACTTGAGCTTGAATAAAGCTGGTTTAAGCAGATCGTTGGTTTTACTTCGTTATACAGTGTGATGAATGAAAAAGGTTCCAAGTTTCTGCCAGAAACAAATGTATGTTTGCACAGATTGAAAAGGTTACCTGGTTTCACTCCATCTGAGATGGGTTATTTACCATAAATATGTTTGCACTGGAGTTGTGAAAATTAAGGCATGTTGATTGAAAACCTTACAGCAGATGTTGTCTTAGCATCCCCCAGGAAACTGTCACAATCGTCTTTTCTTAATGTGGAAGTGACACTTGCTTCAGAAACAGTTTGGGAAATGAATGTTTTGCTGAGGAGGGGTTTGTGTTGTGTTGCCAGTGGAATATCGTATTCCTGTTTGATGCATTAAGCAACATGTAAAAATTTAATCAAAACCGCATTTATTATACATGATAGTGGGGAAAAAAAACAAACTGCAAGGGCTTCTGCTACTCATTAACTGCCTTAAAAATGGCTGGAGAGAAGAGGGAAAGTGCCTCTGCTTAGCAAAACCACTTGAAAACAAGAGTGCTGCCATTAACATCCCTGACCCAGAAAGGATTTGGCACGGGACCACGTGTGGGCTCCCACGGACAAAACCTGGCGCCCAGGGGAGCGGTCACGGATGGCCGCGGGGCTGCGAGGCGCTGGGGATCTCTGTCTGCTGGGGTCCCTGGCCGCAGGGCAGCCCGAGCTGCACCAGCCTCTGCCGGCTCCTCTGCCGGGGCTGCCCGCTCTGCCTCCGCGCCCGGCTCTCCCTGCGGTGGCTGCAGCAACGCGGCACCGACGTGGGGACCAGATGGGACTTTGTGGACAGCTTCTGCGCTGGAAAAGGCGGAGGGTGTCAGCAGGCTGAATTAGATGGCGGCAGCTCTCCTCCCTGCCCCGGGGGACAGCGGGATCCCAGGACCACGTTCCTTTGGTGGCACAGGGAGCTGCGAGTGTCTCTGCCTGTGGGTGACCCCCAGGTCCGGGGTCCTCTGATGGCTTTCCTGCCCGCCGCCGGGCAGCGGCTCGTGTCGGGGGGTCAGGCAGTGAAGCCTGTGCAGCGATCCCGGGCGATCTCGCACGGCTGCGCTGGCGCCGCCTCGGGCAGCGGGTCCGACGGTGTCACGGGGTGAGATGCACGTGGCTGACCGGGTGGGGGTCCCCGGGGTGGCATCCACCTCCCTACGGCATCCTCGTGTCTGGGGGGCATGGCCTGCCCCATTGCAGCTGGGCAAGCTTTCACAGACCTGTGCGCGATTACTGCTTTTTATTGCCATTTATTTTCCCGTGGCCCATATCAGCTGTGACTCCCCCATCCCTGGGGGGGGGTGTGGGTGTATTTGGCTGACGGGTGGTGTCAGAGGGATGAAGGGGGGCTGCTGCTTACAGCCCCACCTGAGACCTTTAGCAGACAGCAACCCTCAGCCCCCCCGGGCCGGCAGTGGGTGGGCTGGCTGCTCCTTTCCTGCTTTTAAACAGAGGTTTGGTAAGGGGCTCTGAAACTGCAGTTAGTAACTGTGAAAACAATATAAAACCAGGGCGGTAAATAACTATTATTTCAGAGGTTGCAGCTGCGTGGAGACATGACAGCATTCTTCATCGATGGGAAGGAAAGAAAACAACCAACAGAGAAGATCCAGAATTCATTCAGAACAAGGAGCACCGCAGCAGAATGAAGCAAAGGAGCTGGGGGCCTGGCGAGGGATGAAAAACTGCGTTAAACTGCAGGGCGAACCGCAGTCGGGGAGACCGGGTGCTCCAGGGCAGCAGCTCCGTGAGAGGCGACTGTCCTGGCCACGGGGAGCTGAGCACCATCCAGGTGCTGCAGGATCTGCGGCACAGCAGCGTCCACGAGAGCTGCGGACCCCTGGAGCGTTGGGAAACGGTGTTCTGCGGAGCTGCCTGGGAGTTCAAAGCTGAAGGTGTGGGAGGAGAGATGTAAGCGAAGAGATCTGGCTGTGACTTGTTATTTGTCAGCTAGAAGCACGACTGTGCTGTCTAAAGAGCCCCTTAACCCAGGAGGAGAAGGGCAGAAGAGTAAGAAATCTCCAGCAATGATACTTACAGGAAGGTCCAGGGCAAAGCAGCGCCCAAGGCCAAAATGTCAGGAATTTCGGTCCTGATGGTGAGGGAGAGTATCTCAGGGATGCCGTAGCCCTGGGGCGCAGCTGGAAGGACCGCTGGGCTCGCGGTTCTCTGCTTCCAGCATTGCTTCGTGTCCTCTTCCGAGAGAGGTCCTGGTCTGAGGACCTGCTCAAAAAACACTGCTTTGGAGTTTGCAGTTCTGTTTGATCTTTTTTGGGGGTCCTTCTGAAGAAAGGACCGCTGTCCCTCAAAGCCCTGCCCTTCCCGGTGCGGTGCCGCAGGGCCAACGCACTCATTTGGCACAAGCTTTTGGGAGCGGGGGGCTCCCGGGCAGACAGTGCAAAGGCATCCGAGAGCTTTGTAAAAGGGCTGTAGGCTCAAGAGCTTGAACCGCGGTAGGGCAAGACGCTTGCCGCCTGGCCGCGGGGGAAATGCCGTGCGTGTGCCAGAGGATGGGGAGCACGGGAATTGCTTTTCTCTTGCAGCGCCCTGCCGTGAGGGGCTGGAAAAAAGTGGGCAAGCTTTTAGGGAAAGGGGAAAAGTCTCGAGTGCAGCTGGGAACTCTTTATGGAGCAAATAAAGGGCCCAGACTCGCTCTTCGTGGTGTGCATAAATACTGTCCAGGCTGAGAGTTAAACGCCGCGCCGGGCAGAGCGCAGCTCCGATGGCTTGAAAGAGCCGCGGTGGCTCCGCGCCCTCGAGGAGCCCGTCCGCCCGCGGGGATGGGGCGGCCGTAACGCCACGTACGGGAGTCGGGGGGCTGTCGGAGCCCCCTCGGTGGGGTGGTGATCTGTCCCGTCACCTGAAATGAACCCACCTTCCATTCGGTCGTCTGCCGCCTCTCCGCGGCGCCGGGTTTGGGCTGCAGCCCTGGGTCGGCAATGGGAGCGGGGAGGAAGAGGCTGGTGTCAACAATGCTTATAAATCGGATAATATTTGGAAAAAGGCAAGGCAGTTAAAGAGGGTGTTGGTTTTTTTTTTTTTTTTTTCTCAGCAGTAAAAATTACATGGTAACAAAAAAAAGAAGAAAGAAATGAAAGGAGAAAAGCTGGTGGGAGGAAAATGGATCTGGAAATCAGGTATCTTGGTGTCGGGGGGAAATCATTTTCAGAGAGAAAATTATTGCAAAATACTGCATGAATAGGATTTTACCCTGTCAGACAGAAAATAAGCTAAGGGAAAGGCTGGACTGGTTGCAATTGTAATTGATTTTGACTGTAATTTTGTCAGAGCAGGAACTGTGGGAGAAGGGCCTAGCAAAGACTGAATTCTCCTGCTTGTGAGAAGAGCTGGGTGGCATGCTGCTAGAAAATTACTTATTCCTTGAAAAATGGAGTTTAAGTAAAGTTATTCAAATATCCAAGATAAATTGAAAAGTGTAACTGTTTAGGGGAAAGCTGAAATGCTTAATTTTGAGATTTTTAAAGAAAATAATCCTATTTTTCTTTTCAAATTAATGTTCTGAAATGCAGTGTGAGGGTTTTTTTTTTTCAGGCTAAAATGAAACAAAACCCCCGCAAATGAAATAAAAAAGGGGTTTAGTTGAATAAGGAAATGGTAACATTTTCATTTTGGAGAAACCCTGGATAGTTTTTTTTTTTTTGTTGTTTATTTTCTTGGTTTAATGCCAGGCTGAAAAATAAATACCTTGCAACGCTGTGGTGCGTGCGCGCTGTCAAAGCGCGGGGGGAGCGGGTCAGCTGGGGCTCACTGCGGAGTACGCGAGACCCTTTTTGTACTGAGGGGGAGAAAATGTTAAAAGCAGATGTGTCGAGAAATTTATGAGAGGTTATTTGTCGCTGGCTGGTGCAGGCGCTGGCCGTGCTGCCGAGCTTTTCATTGGGAAATCAATAATAATTGTGTCCCCTACGCGTTAGCTGCAGCCAGTCGGTCTCCGGCGGGCCGGCGGAGATGAGCTGGTCTTCTGAAGTCATCTTGATTTAAACACTTGGGAGGCTTGGGGAAAAAGAACAACTCATTTAAAAGCAACACAAATCATTTTAGAGCGTGGTTATTTCTGCGGGGTTTTTCCCAGCGAAGGCGGTGCTGGGGCTGGGTGTGAGCTGGTCTCTCCTGGCTCCTCCTCGCCGGGGCAGCCGTCGGACGAGGTGTGCGCAGGGCGTCCGGCCGCTTCTGCCGGCGTGGGCGGACGGAAAGAGCGTGTCAGCGTCTGTCCTTGGCCGTGCAGCCGCCTCCGAGGAAAATTTGGCTCGCCCAGATGGGCTCTGGCTGCTCGCTGAGCTGCGGAGTCACCGGGGAGGATGCGGCGTCCAGGCCAGATGTTTGCACGGATGGAGGGAGCTGGGAACAGAGGGGATGGGGAAGGTTCCGACAGAAAACAGCTGTAGAGGGGAGATGGGCAGCAGGAAGGCAAAACCGGTACCGCTTCAGAGAAGGCGTAGGGTAACTCCCCGGGCTAGAAGGTGTTTGCGGTGACACGACTCTGGAGTCAGTCTTGCTCAGGGTGCTGCTGATTCACTTTGCTTTTTAGACCCTTGTTTCTTTCTTTTCCGTATTTTGCCTCAAACCCGCGTTGACATCGAAATGAGCAGTACTTCTTGACAGCTACTGACTTGTATTGTTGTCAGGTTTGCTATTGTCTGTATCTGCATGGCAACGGGTACAATTTTCCTTGCACTTAATTTCAAATGATTGTGCATCTCCACACTTACCCTCCTTTCTTATAATAATAATAAAAAAAAAAATAATCATACAGTTGGTAGCTGGTCTCCAGGGGAGGGTCTTTTAATTCCATTGTGATCTTTGTGCACCCCCTCGCAGCTCCACAGGCACCCTGGATGTGGCATTTTAAAAGCCGTTGCTGGGGTGCAGTGAGTGCCACGCTGTGCAGTGGCACGTTGGTTTTTGCATGCCTGTATGGAAGATTTTTTTTTTTTTTTTTTTTAAGATTAGCAAAACAGATTAGCTTAAATCACGATGAGGGAGTCAGAGAACAGACAAACCTTCACAGAAAATGCCACGTGCCTGGCTGGCTCGCAGTCGTTTTTCAGCGTATTGGAGTTTGCCTTGAGCAGGCAATGATGGGGTGTCTCGGAGAGGTGACCCTCCCAGAACCCATCGCCCTCTGCAGACACCCAGGGTGAGAGCTGGGTACCAGAACCTGCAGGTCTGATGTTGCTTGACGTGATCCGGAGTGTCCCAGTCGGCATCCGCTGCCTTTCCAGGAGCCTTTGGAAATGGATGGGATATCCTGAGGCTTCCGCAATGGCACAGGACACCTGCATTTTGGTACCCAGTGTTTTCTTGGAAGTGAGGTGGCCTCTGGGGACCCACAGAACTTATTCCAGGACGTTGGCTTGTTTACGACTTGCCGCAAAGCCAGGTATTGGTGTCAAGTGGACGTGTTTTGAAAGTGGAGCTAACGCTTGCTGCTGAGCAGTGTTTTGCAGTCACTTTGGGTTTTTTTTTTCTCCTGGAGATGCCAGACATGTTCAGGTTCAACTTAGACTTTGCTCCGTGAAGTCAGGTTTAATACCTATATTTGTTCCTTGTCTTATGAGGGGATGCAGTTCAAGCATGACTATTCTGCCCTGCAGGCTGGTTGTGCTTTCAGGTCAGGTAGTGTCTGCTTTCCTGGTACAGACTGTCCTGCCAGCCTGCGGAGGAACAAGGTCCCGCAATGAGGCAGTGGATTGCCCTGGCTGTCCAGGCTCTCAGGCAAGCCACCCAGTTTGCACTGGTGTGAGTGAGCTGGAGTTCATCTGTAATCAAGGTCGTTATTCTTGCTCAGAAGACAAATAAATGTCATTCATAGCTGAGCTGCTCCTTCTCAGCAAAGCCCCCACAGAACATACAGCACCACGGCGAGCATCTGAGCCGTGAGAAACCCACCTTGGCTCCAGCACGCTCCTGGACACCACGGCCGTGGCACGGGGGCTGCAGAGGACTGGCAGCTCATGGCACTGATGGAGTAGGGGGAGCCCAGGTTCTGCTTTGTTCTCAGCAGCCTCCTCAGAGCTGAGAACGAATCCTGCTCTGGGGGACAGGAGCAATCTCCTTTCTGACCCACCTCTCTCGGCACTTGCCGCTCCCTCCCGTGGGTGCAGCCGCTCTGCACGTGCTGCTTTCTCATTAGCCAAATGCACGTGGACAACGTGGGAATTGGCCATGAACGTGCGAAGTCTTCGGCTTTTGCTGCTCGGACCTGGGGCTTGTGGTTAAATCCTGGCTCCTGGATTCTGCACGAAGCTCTTGTCTGTGTCTTGTGCACACCCACGTGCACGTACGCTCATGGCCTTGGCACAATGACGCTTTTCTGCCATGCACTGCAGTCTCTGGCCATCCCGGCAGGAGACCGTGCCTGTGCCTGTGCTAGGAAGCTGTGATGGAGGCAAGGGATGGCTCTCAGACTGCCTGTGCAGTATTTCCACTTGGCAATCCCATCATAAGCACTGGCTTAACAATGGCATTCTCATGCCTTGTCCCATTAGGCTATCCATCGCAGCGTAATCTGCTGAGCGCGGTAGTCTGGGTGATTTTATAAGGTGCTGCCTTGCTACGTATCATGGATGTGGAGCGTCATCGGTCGCGGCGTAATTCTTCCAGATCTGGTGGGTTGAAACAGATATTGTGTTTGTGCTAGAAAATGTGTGATAAGACATCGCTATTGACCTGGAAGGTGACGGCAATGTTTCACCCGGCTGGTAAATACAGCGCGCAGCACGCTCTGAACCGTACGGCGTTACTGTACCCGTCAAAGAGCCGGCTCTGTGCTCGCGGAAAGATTTCATGGATTTCGCCAACGGGACGATCCTGTCTGCACACCGTTAAGAACGAGCATCCTCGGAAGGGCGTGGATAGGGCCATAACTGCATTGCACAACTAAGATGATGCCTTGCGAAAAGTAACCAGAACAAAATGAAAATTGTGGTAATTCTGGGCTGCGAAGGGCGTCCTCTGTTTGCGGACCTGCGGACCGGAGGCATCGGTGAAACGTTCCCAGCAACGCGGCTGAAATGGAGTTATCAGGGAACTGAAGCTTTCCCAGTTGGCAATCACTGTGGTGGTTGTGCCTGACAAACTGGCAACATGTGAGTAATTAGCTAATTAACCTCAACCCAGCCGAGGCAGCGCAGGGGAAGTGACGCGTCCCTCCCACTTTATTAAGATTCGCTCTGTTTCCCGGTGGATTTTTGGCAAAGGAGAGGAAGACAGCCACCCTCCCGCTACACATGGCAGTGACAGCTGGTGCTCCCCAACGCGGGGGAAGCTCACCGGCACGGCTCCCAGCCCCCTTCCCGGGCCGAGCCCGAATCCACGCCGCCAGCGAGCCGCTTTGGTGGCAATGCCGTACCCGGGTCCTGTGCAAAGACTCACGAGACCTTGTAATCTGAGAGAATAACGGCAGCGTGAAGAGGGCGCGGATGGCATCAGCGGCATCGCGGCGCTGGCCGGGCACTGCGCGCTGACCGGAGATGGTGCGGGAGCAGAAGGGAGCTGTGCCGCGGTCCAGGTTTGCAGGTCCGCAGAAGAACAGGACCAGCTGCGTCTCGGGCACACGAGGCGAGGAGAATCCGCCAGGGTCAGGGATGTGCTGGGTGCGAGCGCTGCAGAGACGGGTAACGGGGGCTCACAGAGACTGAGGGGTCTTCTGGGAGGGTCGGGGGGATTGAGACGGCTGCTGCAGTACGGCCTCACGGGAGGGGAGAGATGGGGGAGGCGGCAGAGAAAAGGCCAAGGCTTCGGCTGAGATGAGGAGACATTCGGGATGGCGGGGGGGCTGCGCAGCCATCGGCTGGGATGCGTTTTCTGCTGGGGCTGCCAGGCACAGGCAGAGATGAGGACGAGAACAGACCCCGTGGGACCTGCCGCAAGGTCAGTGGCTGGATGGGGACGCACTGAGGAGAGGACAGAAGTCAGTGGGGACACCGGGGGGGTCCCAGCAGCTAGAGAGGGCGAGAGGGAAGATGGGCAGCACGGCTGAGGGTTTCGGTGGAGCCAAAGCCGGAGAGGGGCTGGAAGAGGGACCGCGGGCAACGAGATGGATGCGTGCGCAGGAGACTCAGTGGAACGCAGGCACCTGGGGGGGAGAGCTGAGCCCGTGGGGCTTTGACGGGTGGGGTGAAGCTGGAGGTGGTCCTGGTACGAGTGGGGAGAAGTGAAGAAGGCAACGAGCCGGAGTCCGGGTGGCCAAGGGTGAGCCGTGATGCAGGAGGTAGCCTGGCTCCGCATTCAGGCCAGGGCGAGAGAACTAAGAGCTGGTGTAGGAGAAATACAGGGAATTAAATTTTTCATTCTGATGTCTTTAGAAGTCTTTAGTTTACACGCACACATGCACACAAGAAAGCGCTTATATAGAAGGCTTTGGGATTTTCCTTTGCCTTCCTTTTCTCTCTGAAGTGAAAGGGTTCCCCCCCTGCTTTTTTTTTTTTATCCCTGGAGAGAAATGTTAAACATGGAAAGCAGAAGGAAAAAGGAGAGCCAGAAGCTTTTTAGGCATAAAGATGAAAGCAGACGGTATTGTTTTAGTAGAATCATGGAAAAAATCAGAAGCAGACTGTTTGTAGAAGCGTAGGAAGTTCTGGGTGGGACGAGGTCTCTGGGGGTCTCAAGCCCAATCCCCTGCTCGAAGCAAGGCAAACCTTAGAGCCAGGGCAGGCTGTTCAGGGCTTGTCCAGGTAGGCTTTGAAAATGCATTTGTAGGTGAGTGTGGTACTGGAGATCGCACAGTGCTGAGTTGGTAACACTGTGTTGAGCCTACACATCAAGTTTCCTGGCCAGCGGCTGCAGCTAACGCGCTTTTCTCCTCGACCTGCGGTTCTCCCTTGCTTTTCAGGTCCTCTGTGACGAGGTAGGATCTGCTGGGGGTAACGTAAACCTGCAACGTACGGTAGGAGCCTTTCTCAGCCCGTGCCGGGGTGAAGCAGCGGATGTGCAGAGCCCGGCTTCGTGCTTGAGCAGCCAGTGACGTGAGGGACCTGAGGACCTCTCTGCCCAGCACTGCTTCACCACAAGTGATCTCTGACCGGACCTGCCTTTGGTCAGGCTGGGGAGAGAAAGCCGGTTTGGGAGTATCACCCGCAAACTTGGCATTCATTTTGCAGATGTGTGAGCATGGCGGGGCTGGGGGAAATCGGTTCCGAACCCAGCGTTTGGACTCTGAAACACGTGGTGAGAGCCTGAGGTCTTGTCTGCTTGTAGTCGTGCAGCAGCGATGCTGATACGCAGCGATGTGAGGCGGCAAGGTTTTCGGACCCCGGCGCACAGGGGACACAGCACCGTAGCAGCAGAAGGGCTTGTACCGGAGCAACACCTGGGTGGAAAAGCCCTTTTTGTCGGCCTCGCCTGTGTAACATTACAGACTGCGGGAAAAACTGGTTCTCAGAAGGTGATGCTCTCTGCCGGGAGGAGAGAGATCCCCAGAGCATCTCCGCAGGTCTGGGTGCATCAAAGCTTCACTTCCAGAAATGAGGAGCCCTGTGCTAACCCCGGGCAAGCAAATCCCCGCAGAGCAGCAACTGGTTTAAGCAGACCCATCAGCTGTGCACAAACACGCTCGGAGGAGCACGGCCAGAGACTGGCCTGAATGAGGTTGCCAACACCAGCCAGCACTTACAGCTCTGGTGACGCTCGTTAGTGCCCAGTGCAGTGTCTTGCGGTAATTAAAGCATGCCTTCCATGTTGTGATTAATTTCTTTTCTAATTGAGTTACGTGGTCACAACTTGTTATTTGTGGGTAATTAGCAACTCTTCCTTCCTTTGTGTGTTTAATATGTCTTATCTGTGTTTGTGCTACATTTCAATGGCACCATGGCCCCACAAGTTGAAAAATCGGGGTCCTGCAACTGAACAAATGCAGGGTCCGTGCCTGCCTGCACCCCGCAAGTGGCCCAAAAGAGAAGTGCCCTGGCGATTCCTGGAGACAAGGGAACAGTATTGCTGGGCTCCTCATTCGGAGATAAACAGGCAAGAGACCCGTGGAAACCCTGTCGGGTAACTGGTCTGGAGCTGGCTGTGGGGGGGTGGGGGGAAGGCTGTATCGTCTCCTCTGAGCTGTATCCAGGGGAGAAAACAGAGAAAATGCACCGAACTGGGAAAAGGGAGAGCTGGCATCAACACTGCCTATGTATTTCGGGTAGTATATTTAGGGTGACTTGGCGAAGGGTCTTGTGCTGGCAGGACAGCACTAACTTTGGCTGCAGCGTCCTGCCTCACACACTGTTTTGTTAAGGAGCAATGCTGCTGTGCTGCTGTTAAACAGACCAACCAACTCGGAAGACATATCCTTTTGGATGAATAATGGCTACCTGCCCCAAGAGCAGGACACACTCCAGGGAGCAGTCCTCGGGCTTGGTCCCTCTGCCCCCGGCTCCCAGCAGTCACGGAGGGAAGGGACGCAGGGAAGTCTCCGCTCCACCCCCCCGCTCGCAGCAAGGCCAGTTTTGAAGTCACTTTCCGCTTTGAAGGGAGATCCTGGTGCCTGTTTAAAGCCTGGTCCTAAGATCCTTTAATGCATCAAGATCACACCGCCCGAGCTCCGGAGAGCTGCGACGGAGCTGGTTCAGCTGGGAGCGCTGCCCGTCGGGCAAGGCTGAGCAGAACTGGGCTGAGGCAGCAGGTGAGACTGCTTCCCCTCTGCTTCTCCGTAACCTTCCTGCCTAAAGCAGCAGGAAAACCACAGCCCCGACTTGAGCAGCTCAGCTGCTTCCCTCGGAGAAGCCCTACGGCACACTCCTCCGTGCCCAGCGGGACTCTCGCGGGTTTCCTGGCAGAGTCACCGCGGCGTTGGGTGGCCATCAGGCGGGTAAAAAAGTGGGGACCCCCCTTTCCTCATTTTGGCCGAGCGTGAGCCAGCCCAGCCTCCGGCACAGAGTCTAAAATCGTGTGTAACGGGTGTGTTTCTGCAGTGACCGCACACTGGGAACTCGGGCTCTGGGCACGAGCATCCCCTCCTGCGCGGCAGTGCCACGGCAGAGCTGTGAGCTGCGCAGGAGGGGCTGTTCAGTACTGCTTGGGACTTCGGCAGCAAGCAGCGCTTTGTCCTCGCGGCAGAGAATATAAACTCCTCATCTCTCTTTGCCAGACGACGCATGGCTTCATCGGCTCTTCTCCAGCCCTTTCTCATCTGTCTCCCCTCTGAAGGAAACAACCAGTCCTTTCAGACTCTCTTCACAGCAGAATGTTTCTGGACATCTATAGTCACTGTTTTTTTTTGCTCAGAGACATTTTTCACCCAGAGACGTCCCCTCTGGCAAGGGGTCACCCACGCCACGCACAGCATTTTCCCAGGGCTGCCTCCTTGGCTGGGTAACGGCGTTCGACTTCTCGAGGGTTCTGCCATGAAACGCTGCAGAAAGGCTCTCACCTCCTTATATCCTCTCAGACCTCATCTGTTAGAGGCCTCTGGAGTATTTATGTCAGATAGTTTTTAGCTACTTTGCACCCTTCAGTGTCACGGTAGTTGCTTTTCCCGTGGTGTATTATTATTCCATTACGGTCAATAATAGATCAGTGATGGAGCCATTACTCAACGCAGCTGCCATCCAGCTGCTGTGCCGCCAGGCCGAGCTCTCCCCGGCCGAGCTCCCTCCTCGGCAGGTTACGGCGATGCTCCGGCACAGCACCCTGCACGGCAGGCAGCCTCCGGCAGGGGCTTTGCGAACCCAAGTGATGGTGGGATCAGCCGTGACGACCAGAAACGTGAGTCTCGGCACCCTGACCGGAGTCAAACCTTTGCTCCTGGGCTGGGAGCGTCAGGGCACTGAGCCCGTTTCTGACCAGATTTGGGTGCTCGGGGGGGGAAGGATGGACACCAAGTGCTGGTCAGGTTTGCAAATCCATCAATGTGTCTGTGCTGCGGCTGCTGCTGTGCAAGGCAGCCGAGGCTGTCACGAGCCTGGGAGTATAAGACAGAAAATTAGTCTTAAACACAAACCCTTGCCATAAAAGATGAAAACATTAACTGAATGCTCCCAGAAATCCGTGAATATCTGTGTATTTTAATGAGGAAACTTAAAGCTATGGCTCATGTGGAAAAAATGTCTCCTAATTATTTCTGGGCAGAGACAGTGCTTCCTGATCTGTGCTTTTTTAGTTTAAATATGATGCCCCAGTGCAATGTCACCAGAAGAAGCCAGCGTGATTAAAATACATCCAAGTCGCGCTTGCCAGTACAATGAAATTGCCCAGTAATAGCTCCTTGATTTCCTTTCTCTATCTGTGCCTCTTTTATTCATCGTGTTTATGGGGAGGTTAGAGCGGAGGCGACAGCTGCTCCCGAGACAGCTCCAGCGCTGCCTCTCCTCCAAGGAAATAAAAAACCCACCTTTTTTCTTTATTATTCCTCTTTTTGTAAGGAGGAAATAAACATCCGAGTAATAGCCTTCTATGAAAACAAATGTTTGTTGAGCTGGGAGGCTTGGCTCGGTGGTGAACCGCAGCAGGGGAGCAGGCGCTGGGCGAGCTTGGACACGCTGCTGGTGGTGTTGCAGGCAGGAGGTGCTGGGGAGGGTGCTGGTCTCAGGAACAGGTTTGCAGCAAGTCCAGCAGGCAATCAGCAGGAATTCGGGTGCTCCACAGGGATCCCAAAGGGATCTGTAGAAGGCTCATCGCTATTTCCGTCAGTGACCTGTCAGGTAACGTAGAGCCACGCTCACTACAGCGAGCGGCTGATGCAGCTCGTCTCGGCGATGTATGACGAGCGGTTCAGCACAGGCGCAGCGGGACAGTTCGGAGTCCCTCGTACGCTGCGTTATCGGAACGGCAGCACAAACCCGGCACGCAGCCGGGGCTCGCTGGAAAATGGTGAATCTGGAAAGGTTTTGGAGTCGCGCTGAGCAAACCAGTTACCGGGGTTTGTGGTGCAGTGCTGGGAAAAGCGGCACCGGGCAGAGGGTCTGCAAACCTGGGACCGCAGAGGCAACGTCCCTCTGGAGCCCAAGGGGTTCAATCCGGGTGCCGGGACGGGTGAATCCCAGCTGCAGCTCGGGCTGGCTCAGGGGAAGTTGGACCAGGGGGATGCAGCAGAGAGGAGCCGCCCGGCCGGAGCCCATCACCCCAGCGCAAGGCTGCATCTCGGCCAGCCCTGGATTAAGCTTTTCCCCCCTTTTTTTTAACTCAAAAATACAGGTGCCTGGAAATGCGCGTGCAGTGAATCCTCCCCGCGAAAAGCTGCTGAGTGGATAAATGGTTTGGAATGGTTGGTATAAAAACTGGGTCTTGGCGTTCTCAGGAGGAGGAGTCCCAATGTCTTTTCATTTTCAAAAGTGCTTGAAAATGAGTTAAAAGATCAACTGAAACTGAAGGAAAATTGTTTGAAGTTCTCAAAATATGTGTAAGTGTATGTATATATACACACAGAGAGAAAAAAGGGAGAGAGAATTCTGATTTGATTTTTTTTTTCCTTTTGCCTTAGGTACATTAATTTTATTTCAGCTTTTCATCTGGTTTTGTAATAAGGCTTTCTTTTTTTTTCTTTTTTGATGATGATGTTGTTAGGATCGGGAGACTGGCACAAATCTCGAAATGCCCTAAAGCTGGCAATGATAGACAGTACCTGTGCTGATATTTGTGTGTTACGGAAGAAAAGAAAATCTTTGTGCAACACGAGTGTATCCAAAACAGGGGGTTACACAACAGTGGTGTCAATATGTGACTCCTGCAAGTACCCCCGTCAGGGAGGTGTTCTACAGCGCAGGGCTGAGGAATTCTAGCTACGACGTTATTTCCTTCCTAGCTAATTCTTCAGGTCATTAATCTTAACAGACTTTTATCATCACCTGATCTGACCTCCTGTGTAAGGCAGGATGCTAAATCATTCATGGGCAAACTCGGGTTTAGTTAAGTTCTTATTTACTGAACAGCTTCAATTCCCGGGGCTCCCCTCGGGTTTTTCATGCTGTTTGCTGCGAGCATCCGCCGGTCCCCATTTGTGCTGAGCCTTGCAGGGCAGAAAATCACTAACGAAGACTGCGTTTTGCAGACTGGGGCGGGGAATTAATTTTTGGCCGGGTAGCAGTTTCTGCTTAATTTTCAAGACTTTGGCTCTCTGCAAGCATCTTCCGAAGTACCAGGCAGCTTCCCTGTGGCAATTGCAGACCTAGAACTAGAGGCACTAAGCTCAGACTTTGTGTGAGGAAACGGGCAGCTACTCACGCCCATCTGTTCCACGACTGCCTCTGTGGCACCAACACGACATTTCCTCTCCCCGGGCCGTGCAACGCGGGGCTTGTGCCTGCCCACACTCGGGGATGCCTCCCCTGCCCTGCATGCCATTGCTCCCCAATTGCACCATCGCGTACGTAGGTTGAGCAACTGGTGGATGGGAGGGATCTAAGTCCCACATTTTATGGCAAGCTAAAAGGGGGAATGTGCACTGCTTTTTTTTTTTTTTTTTAAGCAAACAAACAAACACCACTGTGATGGTTGGTATCTATTTAAAGCACATTTCTTCCTAGGAAGCCAGCATGGCACGCTGTTAAAACCTCATATCAAGCTTTTAAATAGGGAAGGAGATAATAAAGGAATGTGGACGTTTCCCTGGCTGCCTCCGTTTGTACAGTCCTGCTCTGCTTACCGTCCTAATGCCGTGCTAAACTATTTTACCATCATCTGTTTTCTTCTGCATTATTTCATTTAAATTCTCGGCCAGCGGGTGCTGCGGGTGTATTAAGCACGCCTGGGAGCCTTCTGCCTTTGAAGCTCCCCTCTCCCCCTCCCCAGCGAGCCCCTCTCCCTGCCCCTGGGTCCGGACACGGCTCAGCGGTGCTGGAGGCAGAGACGAGGTCAGCAGAGGCCGGCCGGAGCGGACCGGGGGTAGGAAGGTGTCTGGCGAGGTCGCTGCCTTGGAAGGAGCCGTCTCTCGGGGTGGCAGAGCCCCGAGGGTGCTCTGGGCTCAGCTGCACGAGGGGCTCCCGCTCTCCCAGCCGCGGGGCTCTGCAGGACCGGCCGTGCCAGCCCAGCACTCCTCCTCCCCCGTGCGATGGAGACGACGGCTGATCCCATATTCCAAATGCCTCGTTCCCCTTCAGTACTCATTTTCTTGCACGGGAACATTTACTCTTCTGCATCTATGCCGCATACCAAGCACGCGGCTTCTGCCTCCAACGTATTCAGTTCAAGGTCTTTTCTCTAACAGCCTCAGTTTTACCTTTTCAAAATAGTTCCAAAGAGCTCTTGCTGATGACTTGGGAGGTACGAGGGATGGTGCACAGCAGTGTCATCATGGGTATGAATCTTAATGGCAACCTGCAAGCCTTCAGATGGCTCCGAGAACGGAGGAGATAATGGTGTCCCAGAATACACCCCTCAGCGTTACCTTCCCATTTGCCATTAGCCCTGTGCACGCTTGGAGATTAAAGAGAGACCAGTCTAATTAAAGCCAATATAAATTTGGATCTCCTAAAATATGACTGATTAATAATGTATTATGCTCTAGCAACAAAGAGCTGCAAATTACGCAGGCAGTGGCACAGCCGCCAGCTTGCTGCGTGCCACGCTAAGAGCTGCCAGTAACGCCTGGCTCCTAAATCACGTCTGCTTGGGTTCATCTCCCACAGACGAGAAAGGCTTAATTCTCCGAGTTCAATAAATAATGTGTCTGTCTTAAACGCACCAAGTAATTCACTGCCGCCCGTGTAACTAGTAGCTCAAAGATCTTAATTTAAAGCTCTTTATGGGGGAATGACTCTCTCATGTATTAGGGATAGTTACAGAGTCTCTCATTTTCAAATTACTGGGTAAAACCTAGCCCTGTTTAAATCTGGCCATTAATTAGGGGAAGTCATTGCTGCTCCATGTCTCTTCCATCCCTCTAACGTGAAAGGAAACAATCGTTTTGGTTTGGCCACTGGTGGACCGATGCCCGTGGCACTTCGCTCCGATGGGGTCCTGTTGGAGAAGACGGGGCTGACCAGCAGCGGGGGCTTTCAGGCGGCTTTCACCCCCATCCAGCTGTGACGAAGCCGGTGCCTCAGTAGCTCAGCGAGCCTCGGCACACCCTGCGGGCTGGGGGTGGTGCAGCCCACGTTAACGAAAGCCCTCAATTAGCGCGGCTGCCGAGCTGGGTGGCGATGGCCTGGCGCTCCAGCCCAGGAGTCACCGGCCCCGCAGAGCCCCCGGCCCCGCGGCGGAGGGACAGAGCTGCAGGCAGGTGCCGGGAAGTGTCTGACGGGACCCGCGAAGGGTTTGCTGAATCCCCCCGTCCCACCAGGGTATGTGCCGGGGGAAACGGCACCGGGTCTTTGCCCGCAAAGGACCGTAGTGCACAAGCAAAATTCTGCCTCATCTCAACAGGAGAGCGTGTCACGGAGCCCTCGGGGCGCGGGTCCCTGCCTGCTGCCCCCCGCCATGCTGCGAGGGCCCTGTGCAGACTCCCCACCTGCACCCCGAGCTGCAGATTTCCACCCCGGAGAAGCAGCGTGGCCGGAGCTGCCGGAACCTGCTTGCCCGGACAGAAGATCCTGCTCCTCCGCCTGCTGCTGCACGGGTTTAGTGGCCGTGCCAAGCCCTGGTCTGCCGGGGTCCCATCCTGCTCTCACCAGCGCACAGAGGGACAGCCGCTCTCCGAGTCACCACAGCCTGGTTTGGGGTCAGGTCTCGCTTCCTACAAGGTCTTGCACCGTCCGCTTTTAATTCCTGCGTCCCTGAAAGCCACCTGCGTGCCGTGACAAGGGCTTGCTGCTGAGGAAGAGTGAAACCACCCCGCTCGCCAAGAGGATTTACACTCTTTACTGTCGTGCCTGGAGAGACGAGGGACGAATGCTGCTCCCCACCACGTGTGCACAGCAAACGAGGCTGGCTGCGGATCTGCTGCTCTGTTTAAGGAAGATGTACGCTCCAGCCGCGGGCTAACAGCTCTTGGCTTGGTGATATCCAGAGCCCGAGCATTATAAATAACAGGAGATTAGCAACACCCTGCTAAGGCTTCAGACTCCTCTGATGTGTTTGTTAACGTTGGCAAATGAGCTGTGCTCGAGTGTTTAGCAACAGCGAGTTGCAAATGTCACCAACAGAGAAATCTAAATCTTTAGCTGATTTTAAAAGCCTTTAAAATTGTAGTGCTTCTGTTCACACACAATTCAGAGGAGCGTAAATAACACACAACTTACTTTTATGCTTCACCCTTCATTTGGAGCATGACAAAGGTCTGCACGGCTTAGTGCCGAAACCGCAGGGGAAGGAGTGTTTGAAGAGAGATTCAGCGGGGAGGAGGCACGCGGCAGCTCCTGGGAAAAGGACGCCTGGGCTGCGTGGAGGAGGGAGAGCTGCAAGGAGCAGGGAGCGGAGTGAGCATCTGGAGGTGATGGAGAGGAGCCGATCCCACAGAGCAACAAGACCAAGGAGGGGCTGAACACCTAACGCGCCAGTTGCCTTTTCTTGCCCTACATCCTGGCCGTGGTTTCCCAGAGCAAGGGCTCCCCGTGCTGTGCTGAGTTCAGCGATAACAGAGAGGAGCAAAGGACGGTGTCCAAAGTCCAGTGTCCAAAGTCCAGTCTCCAAAGTCCGGTGTCCAAAGTCCAGTCCAGCTTCTCCCAAAGAAGACATCCAAGATGAGGCAGACAAAGCCCCCCCATGTGTTCCCATCTCCCCCCCTTATGTTTTTTTCTGTCATTCTGGTGTCTTTGCCCCGTGCTGGGAGGCTGTGCCGTGCCAGGGAGAGAGCTGAGCACCTCTGGGAAGGCTCCTGGCCACTAGACGGGCTCCGGAGGGACTCGATGGAGTCCCAGAGGCTGGTTGGTCCCTGGGGACCACATGCCACCCTCCCAAAGACACTGCTCCCCCACTGCAGAGTGCTTCCGTACTACAATCCGGTTCAGGGAGCAACATATTACGCTGGTCAGGTCCGTAGATCAGGCTGCCAGGATTTACCTGCTCTTGGGGGAAAAGGGGGAAGGAGCTCTAAGAGACGACCAGAGGAGGTAACTTTATATGGTTTTTTTGGTTGGTTTTTTTTTTTTTCCCCTCAGCAGCCAAGGTTTCAAATTCCCCCAGTAGCAGAGCTGTGGATTTTGGCACCCACATCCTCCCGGCGCTGGGGAATGGGCAGGAAGGGTGCTGGGTGTGCAAAGCTCTGCCACATCCATCACTTTGGAAATCTGAACAGTCAAACCTGGGAGGCTGATGATTCATTAATGGGGAGTGTGTTCAGCACCCAGGCAGCAGGGAGATGAAGGAGGTCTTTGTTATGGGAAATGACTTCGTCAGTTGAGGTGGGGGAGATACTTATTGGACCAATTTTCACCAGTGGTGAAAATGTATAAAAAATGTATTTCATCATGATCAGGCTGCTGTCTTGCCTTCCTGTCCTGTCACAAGCACACGCTACTGCTGCCACTCACCCTGCTAATCATCCCGCTGCTTGTCAGCCTAGGAACGGCTCTTGCAGCCTGTTCATCTCCGGCGGGCGCGGGGCCCCACCAGCCCTCTGAAGGACCTGAAGGACCGCTCTGCTCAGGGCAGGGTCAGCTGTGGGGTCGGACTGTGTCGCCAGTGCAAGTCTTGGAAAGCAGGCAGATGTAGGACTGCCCTTGGGAAGACAGCCCTGGTCAGCCGTAGCCTGGAGGAGTGGTTTCTTGGGGGACCCAGATTTCCTTGGGTACCTTTGGTAGAGCTGTGTGTGGGCTGATGCGCGACCGGCAATTTGCTGGGGCTTGGGGCTGCAGCTGCTAAAGAGAATGGTTTGGGCAGGGACCAGCCATCACCTTCAGCACTCACCCCAGAAAGTGGCTCAGAGTGAAACGGGGTTTGGCCAAATGGCCCTTCGCCAGCGGAGGTGAGAGGACACTGCCTGGGGATGTGCAGCAGACCTGCAGTGGGAGAAGCGGGTTTGGCATTCAGAATAACCTCCACGTGCTGAAAAAACAGTCCAAAATCAATGATAGAAAACAATAATAACAAGTGCAAAGCACTGCACTTAGGCAGGGAACAAACCCAGTGCAACAAGATGAAAGGAGGAATAATTGGCTCTGCAGCAGGGCTGGCCAGAGAGGGCCTGACCTGCCTTAGAGGATGTCTGGGAGCAGCAAGCTTCACCCGAGGCTTTCTTATCCCAGAGTGAACGGTCCTGTGTGGCAACAGCTCCTGGTTAATGAGACACTGGTGGCTGTGGTGTCCAGCCACGGAAAGGCACTCTGGTCAAGGCTACGCTCCCTCGCGCTGCTGGTGCCCAGGACCGTGCAGGGAAAGCCCTGGAGAAGCGGTGGGAGCCAGAAGGTTTGCAGGAAGGCTGAGAGAGCAAAGCTGGTTTGGTCCAGGAACGCGGCTGGGGAGACCCACAGCAATGAAATTCTACGCTGTCAGTGACGAATTAGTCCTTTTGGTCAACAGGAGCTGGACAAGAGTAAGGACCATCTTTCTCATCGGGGGGCTTTGACTAGCAGTGGCACGGGGAATCCTCTTCTGCCACGGGCTGGGCCTGGCTACAGGGGGGCAGAGGGGTGGGGGTACCAGCGGTGGTCTGAGCTGTCTCCGGGGAGGGCTGTGGCACATCCCGCTGGGGAACAGCCAGGGACCGAAGGTCTCGTCACGGTGTGCTGGTGGGGTGTACGAAAACAAGCCCTATCACTTCATCCACACTTCTGTAGAAGGCGCACCCCTCCGAGTCCCTATTTATTTACATATTTACTGCCCATTTTTTATTAAGCCAGCTTTCCAGGACTGGGGCAGCCGTGCCAGAGGTTTGAACACATGTGGGGGACTCACTGCAGGCCGGGGGGGCCGCAGAGGGGCTGGGGCATCCCCCGTGTCCCCTCCTCCCTGCTGCCAGTGCCTCCCACCCTGCCTTGGGTGGGGGATCTCCCTAGCCCATCCGGTCTGGGCTCCCGCCCTTGGAGGATGGTAGCGAGACATTTTGAGCTGTCGGTCCAGCAACCCACGTTCTCCTTCAGTCTGACCCTGCTTGGATCTCTTTCTCGAGAGCTGACTCAGCAGCGTTGGAAGTGAAACTGGAAAACAAAAGGAGCCGAATGTATCCTTTGAGTGTAGAGACAGTGGACATTTTTCCTCTTTCCCCGGTGAGGAGAACTAGCCACATCCCGGATCGGTCCCTGCGAGCCAACAGCTATAGCAGGGGAACAATTCTGCAGACCGACGGTATCATCCTTCTAGACGAGTACAGGCAGCCCCACGCCCTTCACGCCCAGCTTGGATGTTGTGGCTAAAATTATCTCCAGGCTGCGAGGGAGCCTGGTGTCAGCCCAAAGAAACAACCGGCAGAGCAGAGCCCAGACAGGAGCCACAACTCCTCCTCCTCCTCCTCCTCCGTCGCGCAGTGGGGTGACTGTGCAACGCTGATGAATCCCGGCTGCAGCAATGCAAGCTCTGACGCTAAGTGGAGGCTGGGTTAATGAATGGGAAGCAGGATTCACTGTGCTTTAGTGTCTCTTTGAAGAGTCAGAAAACACTGGGACTATTTAATTGAAAGTAACTGTACAAAACCCAGAATTAATTCTTATTAAACATCCACAGTGACATTTTCTTAAGTGGAAATTAAACAGGGATTAAGGTGAAGCCTCCTAAGATTCTTCCTGTTGTGATCAAGAATATTTTAAGGCACCAGACTATGTTAAATGTGGAGAAACGAGCTGATCTGGATGCACCCTTATGTTTTTCCCTCTCTCTGTCTTGCTGCTCAGACAAGCAGAGGGAGCTGGAAGTACTGGGGTGCTAAGCAGAGATGATCTTAAACTGTGTGCCTCCTCCAAGCCCTGCTGTCCCACCCACGTTTGCAAGCACTGCCTGAGATGGGAAGGAAACAGAAACGCTTTGTAAAGGAAAGCCTAGATAAACCGAGAAAGGCCATTTTCCCCTGCGGTTCCCCGGTGCTCTTGCCCGGTCTCAGGAGCCCACGCTCCCTCCCACCCTCTGGGAAACCAGCAAGAAGTTCATCACAGAGCCGGGGGGGTGGTGGTGGAGACGGAGCTGTTAAACCCCTCACGCCTGCGATGCCAAGGCAGAAAGGCAGAAAGGCTTCCATGGAGTGAGGCAGAGGTGTCCAAAAGCAGGAGGTAAACTGGAAGTGAAACCTTCGTTTCTGTCCCGTAGGAAGCCTTATGCTTCCTCAGTGCGTGTCTGCGCAGCAGAAGCTCTGCTGGTGGAGTTACTTTGGCCCCTGGCTAAAGGTGGTGGTGTACCGCACCGCGAGCATGGGCAAGGAGCAGGCAGCTGAAGAGCCACCAGCTCGAGGAGCCACGTGGCTACCGCACGGGCTGGGAGCTGTCGATCAGCGGTGGGGAGGTGTAACGGTCCGCAGGGCTCCCCACCGCTGGTGTTTCGTGCAGTAGCAGCAGCTGAGCGATGCAGGAAAAAGCATCTCTGCGACAGGCTGGGGCTCCATTCACGCGTGCAGCGTCCGCAGCCGAAGCCTGGTGACAGCACGCAGACCCGCTCCTTCTCCACCGCCTCTTCCCCAGGGCCATTCCTGCCGGCAGCAGTGACACGGCACAGCGAGCTGTCTGGGTATTTTTATCACCCACGTTTCAGCCACCGGCAGAACGACAGCTGAATCTTCTCCAGAAGCCTTCTGCTCCCTGCTCGGAGGTGGTCTGCGGGAAGGACTCCGTCCCCACTGGCCAGGCCACTCTGGAGGGTTTCACACCTCTGCCAGCGTGTCCGCAGGGGCCATTTCCTCCGGAGGCCACGGAGAAAACCTGCCAGCTTTGCAAAGCAGGCAGTGCCCAGCCGGTCCCGTGGATTTGGGAGGTTTGCAGTCAGCCTGGTCTCCGCAGCGCACCGAGAACCAGGGCCTTTGGGTGGTCCTTCCAAGTCCTCCCCGTTCCAAACTCTTCTGGCAGTTACCTTTACTATCAGAATCCTCCAGCTAGTTGTTCCCGTACAGTACCACGGCAGCTCGCCTGGGTGAGCCGACACATCCCACGCGCTGACGCGCTGCTCCCCACCAGCAAAGCCCTGCTGATCCCCCGCAGCAGCGCGGCTCCTGCCCGTGCAGGCAGATGTGTGAGGGCTGCCTGCTCTCTGCCTGCACGGGCAAGTGCTCCTGCCTCCGCCCTGGGCACTCCGAGCTCCAGCAGCCTTTGTAGCTTGTGTAAACCTGGTCAGCCGGCAGCCAGAGTCTTTCCTTGCCCTCTTGTCCTGGAGGATCTGTGCTGCTTTGCTGACCGCACGGGCTGCCATCAGCCCTGCCGTCTCCCACGCCAGCCCCCCCCAACAGTGTCTGAACCCGCGGTCCGGCGTCGTCCCGTGGTTTCCCCTGACGTCGGGTCGGGATGGGAGCACAGCGCAGCAGGGCTTGGAAGGGCCACCAGCCCCTCCGGCCAGCTCAGCGGAGGTCGGACCCCACCCGAGCTGTCAGCATGTTTGGGGATGAAGAGGAGAGGGTGGAAGCGTTGCCGAGAGGGATGCAGTGTGATGGGAAAGGAGCTGAGCACCCTGAAGCCTCCATCCTTCTCCAAGTGCGGGTCGGGTGAGCTCCGGTCGCTGTCCATGCACTGGGGGAAGAGGCAGGAGGGAGCAAAGGCTGTCTTGGAAACAGAAGCGAGATGGAGAGCACTGTCCTGTTGGCACGAGCATAACTCGCTAGAAGATAAAAATCGGGCTGGAAGTTAGAAGTTAGTTCTTGCCCATGAGGGCAGGAGAGTTCCTGTAAGAGTAGTATGGACAGAAACCTGATTTTTTAATGACGGTGCTTATTAGAAGAAAGAGGTTGTCTGACACAGTGCCCAGAGCGGGAGGAAGAGGACTGCCACCAGCTAGCTCTTTTCAGTGCAAGGCTCCTCCGCTCCTCACTCAGCTTCCAGGTTTGTCCATCTCCTCCGCTCACCCAGTGCACTATTCAATTAATTAAATATTCTCTCCTACAGATTGCTGGCTGAGGGTGACACACGTTTAATGAACAGCTGCAGGTCCCTAATCACATTGGCAATTAGGAATGTAATTAGAGCACTCGCAAATGGTTTTCATGCTGATAAAACATGACAGAATGGAGCGGTTTCACTCACTGTCAGCTGCCAGACAATCTGTTACCCATCTAATGGCAATTTAATTACAAATTCCTTCACTACCTTTGTTTCCGATTGCTCAAGTCCACGGCTGGACTGGGCAGCTCTTGAGTTCAAGCGCAATGCTCCCCGACACCATGGGTCTAGAGCTGCGGATGGAGAAGCCCCGGTTAAGAAGAGAGGTTTCAGGAAAGGAGACCCAAGAAGCTGTTCCCCCCTGACCGGCCGCTGCTGAGCCAGGCGAGAGCCGGTCCGGAGGGGCAGAGACGTATCCCAGTAATGGTTCTTGACAGGCTGAGCTCAAAACCCCGTGGGAGCCACTTGGGGAGCAGGTCCTGGCTGGCGTGGCACAGGGAAACCCCCCCGCCGCCTGAGACGATGCTGATGCACCCCGGTGAGAAGCATCACGCTGGCGGCCCCTCAGAGCAGCCGGGAAAGACTTTCGTAGGCACATCACCAACAGGCGTGAGACCTGGCTCTAAAAGCTTTCTGTTTCGGTGAAGGCTCCCTTCATTTCTTCTTACCTGGCCTCTTTTGTGCGTTACCGGAACCTGCCCCTCCAACTCGCAGTCCCTCACACCGCGCTCAGGTCCCGGGCGAGGGCTGCTCAAGCCCCTCCTGCCAGCCCCCAGGGGCTCACGCCTGCTGATCGCACGTGGCTTTTTTCCTGTGACCCCATTTTCAGCTCCCGAACGCCCTTTGCTCTCCCGGGCTTTACTCTGAAGTGCAAATCCTGCTCGCTGTGAGCTGGCGTAGCCACAGGACAGTCTTTTTCTTCCCAGGCAAACCCCCGGCTGAGCTGAGATGGTATTTGGAAGTCAGAAAGCTCCTGAGCCAGCACGTGGTACCCCCAAACCGTCTGACCGCGGCTCTCGATCCGTCGTGCCCCGTGCAGGGGAAGGCGAAGCCGCAGCCGCACAGACCTTCACCCGCTCTGAGCTGTGCTCAGCCCGGGGGCCACAGCTCATAAACCTGAAAAGCCGACCCTGCCCCCGTGGTGTCCCGGCATCGCCTTTAGGAAAAACAAACGTCCTTTGTTCCTAAAAGCCTGCCTTGAAGCAGCAGCTCCCATTTAACTGGCAGGTCAGGAAAGAGAAAGCGAGGATGGTGTGGCCAGAAGGGGCTCCCATTGTAGGGGGTTAAGGAGAACCCCAGGTTAAACCCAGCGCTGCAGCCTGTTCCGGATGAGGCGGGGGCTCTTCTGGGCAGCTGCGGAGCTGGAGGGCGGGTGGGAAGCTGATCCCAGCGCCCGTGGAACCGCCTGCTTGGGGGATTTGCTGACCTCGTCTCCACAGCCCAGGGGGAGCGTCCCGCCCGGCCGAGGAGCCCGTGAGGATGATGCGAGAGGCATCCGATGTGGCCCTACCGTCAGGGATACTTGGCAGAAAGGCTCCCAGCCCATCAATCCACCCCAAATCGCTCCCGCGCCGCCTGTCCTGGGCAGGCACGGGATGCAGTAAAACAGCAGGCAGCATCCCAACCTCGCCCACCTCCCCAGGCCAAGCCGTGCTCGTGGCCATTTCCACACCTGATTTCTTGCACCTTTGTGGTGGTGACTTAACTGGGAGGCGCGTGCGGCTGTGGGCAGCGATGTTGGGGCTCAGCCGTGCCGTGGGGCCACCGGGCCAGCCTGGCTGGTGTGACGAGCCAGGGCTGCAGAGCACAGCCGGAGGGGCAGAGCCGGGGGGCAGAGCTGATTAGGATATAAAATAAAACAAAGTCTGGAGAGGACGGACTTGTAGAGACAGTGCGTGTGTGTTTTCAGTGTGCGTGGGTGCGGAGGGGAAGGGGGCTCAGGCTCCATCACAGCGTGAGGATGAAGGCACAAAGGTGTCTCAGTTGCCTCAGGGGATGCTGCTGTGTATTTGTGCAGTCGCCGTGCACTGCCGAGCTGAAATAACACTGTAATTTTGTCGTCAACAGCACTTCCCCTCTCTTCTCAAGGTGCTGTGTAAATGTTAAGAGTGCGTTTAATCATTATCAGGTAGAGCAGGATTAAGAAGCCCATTTTACAAATGAAGACACTCCTCGAGAGAAGTTATTCACATCAAGGTCGCGTACCGAGACGGCTGGGAACGGAACAGAGGGCTTTCAATGGCAAGTGAAGGGCACAGATCTCACAAACGGCTGCCACGTTTGCGGTACATAAAGCGTCAGAGCCCAAGTGTCATCTAAAACATTGAATCGGCCGAAAGTGGTGATGCCTCCTCGTAACCGCTGGTAAACGCAGCGGCGGCATTCACAGCTCTGACGGGCCCTGTAGAAAGTCTGCAGGTAATTTTCTCACTGTTCTCAGGACTCGCAGCTGTTTAATTTGGCCGTGTACACGTTGCTCCCAGCCCACAGCGTGGGCACCACGGGGAGAGCTGACGCTCCGCTCTGCCGGCCCCACCGTCCGGGGGCTCGTCTCCCTTCAAACCCGCCTCACCCATCGCTTCTGCCCTGCCAGCTCAGTGCTGGCCCCGTACCGGCAGGTAATTAACGCAGCATCGGCACGGCAAAGGCACCCGCACGTTAGCAGCGGGGTAATGACGAAGCCTCCGAGTACACAGGCAAAGGCAGGGGCTGCATCGCTCGGCTCCGGGCTCGGCACCGCTGCATCCGGCTGATCAAAGGCCGCGAGCCGGGGCGGCACAGACCCGGCCAACGAGCGAGCCGTGATGAGGAGTTTCACATGGGCGTCCCCTGCAAAGGGAATCCCTGGCAAGGGATGTCAGCCTGCTGATCTCTGGAAATAAAAAAGGGCCACATTCAAGCCAGGAGAGGCAGGGAAGCAGGGCCCACGCGCGGAGAAGGCGCTTGGCTCAGCGGGGTGAGAAGCAGCGGGAGGGATGCGCTGCTGCGGCAGGGTGCTGCGGGGGGATGTCTGTGCTCACGGCCTCGGTGCTGTGCAGAGCCCTCGCTCCGTGCAGCCGTGGGCGTGCTGTTGCACGCGCCGACGTGACTCCTCTCCCTCGGGCAGCGCTGGACGACACTCGGTGGGAGCCGTGATTGGGTCTGGGGGTCCGAGGTGCCCCCCCCTCTCCCCGGGGCTCTGTGTGCCTTTCTGGCGGGGTGTTTACTTTTAAAACTCCTGGGAGCGCTTGCCTCCCGGCATCCTGCGGCTGACCCAGTTCTCACGCGTTGCCATGGAGAACTGGACTCGTTTCCACCGAACCGTCTCTCTGCTGCTCCTGCCTTGACCGCGCGGACCAGCGCCGGAGCAGGGAGGATGCTGCGACGAGCCGTGACAAGGCGTTCCCAGGAGAGGATGCCGCTTTGCAAATGCCGCCGAATGGCTGGGAGACAGTTCCTGGCTGCCCGTCTCCAGGCGGGTGGGCACGTGGTTCTGCGGCTATCTGTCACGGCGGTAACGGCTCCCAGCGTCTGCCACCGGCGTGTCCTGCCGTGGAACCCGCACGGCCGATGGCTGCTGGCTTTTGGGCTGGTGCTTCTCGGTGATGCTTGACATTTCGTTTGCACTGCCCTGGGACCCCAAGAGGAAAATAAACATCTAGCGGCTCCTTATGTTGGATCAGGTGATGCTTCGTGGCTTGTGATCCTCTTCCCAAGCAGAGGCCAGGTCCTGTAGCATTGTCTGCACGGAGGCATCAGCACCGGTCCTGTGCCAGCCTCTGCCCATCGCACTCCGCACGCTGGGACCCGCTGGCGGACGCTGGGATGTGCCGGTCTGTATGAACAGGAATGCCGCTGCCCAAACACTCCTTTGTGCCCCCTCCCCTTGGCAGCCCCCGATGTCCTCACCTGTAGGTGACAATCTCGGTAAGTCCCCGGTTCAACATACCCTTTAAAATTCAGAGACACTTCCGTAAAGGCTTTCTGGGCTCATTTCAGGTATTGCCCGTCATTCCGTAGCCAGACCAAGAGAATATTTCTGCAGAGCTCTGACGTGTGTAATGATCAAGAACAGTCAATTTTAGGGGCTGATACTTCAGATGAGTATTTAAAATCTCAATTAGAGTTCTATTAAGGAGAACTAATTTGGGGCCAGTTCAGACAATGTAGCACAGACACTATAGATCATTTACCCCATGCAGTCTGTGAACAGCTCAGGGGTGTAATTTTCTGTTCTGTCCATTTATTAAACTGTTGGGGGTTTTTTTTTTTTTTTTTTTTTTGTTTTTTTTTTCAACCTGAAGTGAATTCACCAGTTAAAGGAATTTTCATTCACGGATGGAGGGACTGCAGCTTCGTGTTCCTGGCTAGGATTATCACATCTCAGTGCAAGCCATTGTTGTTAGCAGACAGGAACAGATGAGGCAGTCTTTTGATGTCACTCGCTATATAAAAATAGTAATTTGTCCTGTCTCTTTGCTTTGCAGCTTCCCAGAGGAGGGGTGAAGCCCCGGGGCCCCCACGAAGTCAATGGGATTTTTGAGCTTTGGCAAGGGAGGTTTTCTGAATTGCCTGTTTCATGAACTCCAGAGGAAAAAAAAAAAAAAAAAGGCCAA
>VXBL01002388.1:142823-236292 GCA_013400195.1 Aramus guarauna | reverse complement strand
CTCCCCCAAACCAAAGCGGAAACAGTATGTTACATATGGAAGAGGGGAGTCTGGCGGGTGGCACGGCAACCGGGAGTTCACCACATCCCAAGCCTATCCAACGGACTCACCGGGGCAGAGGAGCCGGGAGCACCCGGGAGCACCCCCCGGCCCCCCACCCGCCTCCTGCCCCCGCGGGGACCGTGGGAAATGCGTTCATTCATAACCCAGGGTGCAGAGCCTGGCGGGGCTCGGATTGGCTGAAACCAGTGCTGCGTCATCATCNATATATATATATATACACATTAACAAAGAAGTTGCAAAAAAACCCCAACAAAAAAAGGGAAAAAAGGTGACAGGAAGAACAACCCTCCCCCAAACCAAAGCGGAAACAGTATGTTACATATGGAAGAGGGGAGTCTGGCGGGTGGCACGGCAACCGGGAGTTCANCCCCCCCCCCCCCCATCCCGGGCAGCGCTCGGTGGCTCTGGCCGCTCCGGCACCGGGAGAGGGAAGTGCGGGAGGCCCGGGCAGGGCTCCCAGCGCCGGGCCTGCCCACCCGGGGTGCGGGGCTCCCCTGGGCACGCGAGCCCCCCGCTTCGTCCTCCTGCCTGGCCGGGGGCCGGGCCGCGTGCGGGGCCAGGGGGATGCGGCCGCGATTAGTGCAATTTCATCAGGTGCCAACGTCACCTTCGTGGCTCCTGGGCTCTGAGCTAGGGATGCGCCGAGTCCTCCGGCAGCCGAGCCAGCCAAAGCGGTGCCGGTGCCGGCGGGAGGTTGGCACCTGGATTGCAAAGGCTCAAATCCAGCTCCAGCGCTTGGGCGTTTGTCTGAGGTTGACGCTTTACGAGCAGCCGCGGACGGGATGGGCGCACGGGGAAAAGACTTTAATGACAGCCCCACGCGGCTCTGAAAAAACATCCAACTGAAAACGGCAACGTAGCCTCTTAAAATTAATCGTGTTTGCGTGCTTAGCTGCGGGGAACGGCAGACGCGACCCCGCTGCATCCCCACCCGGCGCTCGCGCACGCCGGGGGCAGAAGCAGCAGATAAACCCGCTCTGTCCGCGATGCACCACCCGCCGCGAGCCCCTGCCAAGCACCACGGGAAGGCAGCCTGGACCAGAGGCAAAACCACCGTCCGCTGGGCAGTGCAGGTGGCGGATCCCTTCCCCGCGGGTGACACCAGCCTCCCTTCCTGCAGCGTCAGGCAGCCGGTCACCAACAACATCGCCCAGGTGAAGCGGAGGGATGCTGTGCTGAGAAACGGGCTCTTTAGACCCGCTCTCCCCAGACAAAGCCATCGCCTGGCAGCTGCCACCGCCAGACTTAATGACGAGCGTCACCCTGGCCGGGTCGCTGGCAGGGAGCACCCGCTTTTGGACAGGGCCAACTGGCCGACTTCAACCAGCCGCTCCTGCAGCCCGTGTGGGACGAGCCGCTGTCACCCCGTCCGAACCGGCCACCTACCCCTCTGAGGCTGGGCTTTGAGGTAGTTCCCTATCAGCAAGGTCCAAAAACCCAAAAGAAAAGGCTGGCAGAGCTCTCAGGAGGTCTCAGCCTGACAGTCCCCACGCAATGCCACCGCGGCATCTGACAGCACCACGTCCAGAGGAGTAAAAGGAGTTTTCAAACATCACGGACCAAAGCTCAAGCCCTGGCCCATCATGGGCCCCCGTGCTGCCTGACCTCCTCGCCACCCCTGGCATCCCTGCCACGCCGTGTCGCCTGCCGACGGTGTGACGTGGACATCCGCGTGCCCACGACGTGGACATCCGCATGCCCACCCGCCCCGAGGCGTGACACGGACCCCGGCTGCAGGTGCCCACGCTGGGTCTTTGCTCCCTGCGACACAGGGCCCGGTGTGCCCAGCCCGGTTCCTCCTGGCTTTTAAGCAAACATGGGAACTGAGGCTCGGCCGGGGGACTTGGTGCTCGTGGTTACTGGGAGCACTGGTGGCAGCCGAAGCGCTCCCAGTAACCAGGGGCTGGAGCCCCGGGATGGATTCAATCCTTTACCACAGAGCAAACAGGACAGCTCCGCACTCACGCCACGGTGATGGAGAACAAACCAAGAGCCAAGATGTGGGGTCATAAATTGCGATACTGGGTCATAAAGCACAGAGACGGTCTTTGGGCAGGACTTGACCCTCTGCTCAGCACGGGGAGATGTGTTTTTTCTGCAGGGACACCAGAGGTGAAACCAACGGAGGTGTACACGCAGCCGCACGTGGCGGGGCGCAGCCGGCCAGACCCTGTGTGGGGAAGGAGCATCTGCCAAACCTCTGTGCCGGGGGCAAGATGCACCTCGGCTTACTCCTCAAGGGTGGGTCCTCCCTGACTCCTGGTGAGCTCCCGAAGGAGCAGATGTGGTGGGGTGGGGGTGTGCGGCTGGCTGCCCTCCGCCGTGGGACTGCAAACCCAGCCAGGCACAGGGAACACGGCCAGCAGCAGCACGCACGTGGCCAGGAGAGGCAGCGGGACCGTCCTCAGCGCCGCCTGCGCTCTGACAGACCATCCACCACATCACCACCACCCACCACATCACCACCACCAGTGCTCGCCGAGCACGAGGGGTCCATGCAATTATCTACCACACCAGAGAAGCTGCCAAACTTCAGCCAAACAGAAAGTCCCTTCCAGAAGATGATGCTCAGGTCCCACCCGGCTCTCGAGACAAGCCACCAGTGGGCTCCAGAAAGCCAAGCCCTCCTGCTCCGACCTGCACCTTGCGGGGATGCACGAGACGACCCCCTGACCACAGCAGCGCCTCGGAAGGTCACCCGAAAACCTGCTCCGGCCTTTCCAGCCCCCAAGGGAAGACAAAACCATCCAGGTGACAATCCGCTTCGGGAGAGATCGGAGCACACCACCAAGGAGTTGCACAAGCCGCACTCGCACGCAAGCGGAACTCGCCAACAGGAGTTTATTTTCAGCCGTGGTTAGAGGTTGTTCCTCTTTCCCCTTAAAAAAAAATAATAATTGAGCTGCGTGTGGGTGGGAAGGCTCTCGCTTGCTGGAGTGTTATGGCTGCACGGCGGCTCTCCGGCACGGCTGCCGGCAGGCTCCCGTCAGCCGACTCCGACCGCCGGCACCCGCCGGCATCACCGGTGCCACCGCGGGGCACGCGCAGGGCTAGGGCAGCCTAGTGACAGGCTTTCATCCCTGATACGTACGGGGACTCCTGGGGCCTGCAGTTACACTCCTGCTGCTCTGGGTAATCTATGAAGTCCGGGGCGGGCAGACCCGAGAGGATCATCAAGGATTTGTTCCAGATGGTGAAGGTCGGACACACCGGTAGGATGAAGGAGACTTCAAAGGTGTGGAGGTGCAGGGAGTTGGCCGGGTCGTAGAAGGAGAGCGCGTTGTTGTCATAATCCAGGAGGATGCCGAGGCGCTTCATCTGCGGGTGGACCTCCACCAGCATCTCCTTGTTGTTGTGCCTCACCACGAAGTTGTTGTTGCAGCGGGAGAAGACCCAAGATGAGGAGTTCTTCCCGATCCACTCGTTCTTGGGGGCTGACTTGTAAGCCACGCCGATGGCGTACCTGGAAGGGAGGAGAAGCTTTGCTTAGCCACCTTCAGCCTCGGCACAGGACAAAGCCCAGCCCCGAGGGCTGCTGGCACCCTGTGCTGTACAAGTCCGCCCGACTGTGGAAGCAGCACGGGAACAGCTTTCCGTGACTGAAAAGCCGCTTGCAGAGGCTTGGCTGGGGAAAAGCATCGCTCCCTCCCCGCGCAACCTCCTGCTGCCAGGGGGGCGAGAGGCGGAGGTGGCACGGCTGGGCGCTTTCAGCAGGAACCGGCCGTTTCAGCCCCGTTGTGCTGCACAAGCAGCTTTAACAAGGGCAGCTTGACGATGCTGCTGTAACGCCTCCCGGCTCGGCGGCGGAGCCTTTCTGGGGATCTGCCTGGTAGGGGCTCTCTCACAACACACCCCGATTGTGTCACTTCTGAGCGTGCTTTGTGCGAAGGCATCTTTCATCCCTGGGGTGGACGGGAGGCTGAGCCGAGGCGAGTGAGCACTGGGAGCGGTTTCGGAGCTGGGGCTGTGGCTGTGTTTGCTCCCTGGGCCCCCCTTGCCCAACAGAGAGGGGACAGGCTCGGCCAGAAAGCGGAGCCAGCTCTCTGGGTCAGGACAGGACAGGGGTGTTCTCTGTTAATCACCCCGAGCATCAGCTCCGGTCTTCTGCCTCAGGCAGCAGCTGCAATCACGGGGTTCAGGGAAAGGCAGGGAGTGACACCCCTCTCCTCCAGACCCCCAGGACAAAAAGGCTCCTGATCGGCTGCCCCTGCCCCTGCAGAGCTGCCGGCACACCGCGAGACCTTCCCTCCTGAAGCCCCTGGGAGAACAGCGTCATTCCCCTGAGTCCCACATTGGGGGGCATGAAAAGAGCCACGTCTCTCTGGGCTTTGGCTGCTGCCACTCTCTGTTCTCAAAACCCCTCTGGTCAGCAGAAGAGCCAGCAAGCTTGGGTCAAGAGTGACCGGCTGGGGAGAGCAGGATGGGGGAGAGGGGCAAAACCAGGTGACGATCTGTTCCCCAAACCAGGCTGGTGTGCTCTGCGTCCCTTGTGGATCTTTTTGAGGGAGAGGAGCCATGTTTTGCACCAGCACTCAAATACCAGTTCCTCCTCAGCTGGAGCTCCCAGAGACACATGTTGGTTTCTAGGACATCCCTGTCTCCTCTGCTTAGCCCTGGCCCCCCTCTGCTTGGCCTTCCAGCTCAGACTTCATAACCACATCTGACCCAGCTAAGTGGGACCTTAGACGAGACAGCCCAGGGGAGGGCACTGCACATGGGAAAACCAGCAGATTTAAAGCTCTGTGGCACCTCTGCCCTGCTGTCGGGTGAGATTTGAGCCCTGGCAGGCATTACCAGGTTCAGCAGATGAGGGAAATGAAGATACAAGGTTCACCTCGCAGCCTGACTGGGTCAGACCCAAAAGCTTCTGGCAGAGAGGAGAAACTCATAAACCTCTTGAAAGCCACAGCCACCCAGATTTAAGGTCTCGACCACTTCCCTGCCCATGAGCAGCTCTCCCAAAACCCTGGCCTTTAACCCTAGTGTGTCCCACAACATCTCGGAGGAAACCTGAGGGTCTCTAGGAGAGGGAGGGAAGACAACGGTGCTGCCTACCAGGTCGAGGATCCCACCACCACCTCCCAGTAGTGGCAGCCACTGTCAATGAAGACGTTGCCTGCTGCGCCGTAGCATCCTGTCCCACTGAACCTCTCGGGCGTGTGGCTCTTCTTCAAGGAGCTCTCGTCCTTCTCCATCTGCAGCCCGTCATTGGAGATCTTCAACTTCTTGTGAGCCATCTTGGGGTCTAGCTTAAAAGGCTGACCTGTTAGAAGATGACACACGGATTAGGATTTATGTTTGTTACCATCGTTGTGCAGGCAGAATGTGGCAGGAAACGTCTGCCCAGGCTCTTTGGACCTCCTCCATGGGCCAAAGGTTCCCCCACCAGCCAAGGACACTGGATTGCAGACGCCAAGGCGCACCCACGTGCCTTGTGTATCTATCCTCACGGGATGATCCGTAAGCCATCGGCCCCTGGGCTGCTCCCGTGCCCCTGGCGCCTGCAGTGGCTTCCCCAGCCCTGCTGGAAGGAGAAAGTGACTGCTGCCCGTGTCCACCACCACCGCAGGCACCCAGCGAGACGGGGGGGAGCAGGGGCGAGAGCAGCACCTGCACCTTGGGCTTATTCCCCAGCCCGGGAACCGCTCGCCTTCCCGGACCAAACAGAGGGAACGGAGGTGAAACTGGAAAATGCGGAGAGAAACGAGTTGAGGAGAGCGAGGTCTCTGCCCCGCCGAGGATCCGGACTGGAGCCAGGCTGGCAGCACGTCGGGCAGCGCTGCGTCGTCCTGGCAGGGATCCTTAAGTGAGGGGCTGGGGCACGTTCGGGGGCTCCTGACTGCACATTACCCCCTTCAAATGCCTCATTCCCCATCAGAACAACTCCTTCTCACCCTCTGTGATACAAAATGTCACGGCAGGAGGGGGGATGTTTCCAGGTAATGGAAACGGCACTGAAGATGCCATCAAGATGCACTGCGAATCAAAGCTAGGCAGGGCATAGAGCCTGGATTCCTGCACGGATCCATTCTCTGTTAGCAGTAATGGGAGTTATACGAGCACAGGGAAGGGCGAACAGACCCTTAAGTGCTCACACGACAACACTGAATGGCAGAAGCAGTACTGCAGCATCGAGCACGTCCCCGAATCCCCATCAGCAGCCGAGGCAGACTGCTCCCCGTAGCGCACAGGCTGCTATTACATGTTCTAGGAAGCACGCCCGAGGTTTTCCAGTGCTTCTCCACGGCCAAACGACGTCTCACTGCTCGGAGAAGACAGTCCGGGCTGTGCAGGCGGCGGTGGAAGCAAATCAAAGGCGTTGGGTCCAGCCCATGTTTAGCAGCGCTGGAAGGGAGGTGTGAGCACAGGGCCAGGCAGCGAGCGCACGCCCCAGGGCTTCCTCCCCAATTAACGGAATGGAGCTTGATGGATTTTGCAGATCTTTAATGCTGGCTTCAAACCCAACTGCAATTCCTTTGTAACGTTACCAGCACACGGGAAGCCAAGTGCCGGCGGGACTGACACGCACCGGCTGTCCTGCTCACTCTGATAAAACGCGCCTGAGATCCGCAAGGCCAGGGGAACGTCTGCCCGCCCTCGCAGTGACCAGCACCGTCTCTTCTGGGCACCAGCCGTGCAACACATTCGGCCGGATGGCTGCGGCAGGAGCCGGCTCTTCCGAGCCCAGGCAGGGACGCCAGCAGACAGGCACTCTGCTCCTCACCAGCGGGGAGCCCGACGGGGCGAGGGGCCGCACGGTGCAGGCTGCTGCGTAAGGCAGCAATAGCAGGCATAAAATTAAATTGCGCACACAACTTAATTCTGGTGCTTTTTAGATCCTGTGCTCTTGCCTTTGCAAATTTAATGGTGTTTGTGGCCCCCCCCCCATCCTTGCCCCACTGAGTCTTTTCCATCGGTAATTCCCTACTTTTTTCCTGAAGGGAACTACAAAGCAGAGTCCCAATACATTGTCAGCTGCACGTGAACCCACACCAGCAGCGCAGCTGAACTAAAGCAGCTGCTGAGCAGCAGCGACAGCGATCTCCTTCCCCCGGGACAGAAAAACATCCTCCGTGCTCTGTCCCAGCCCACGTCGCTCCGGGAGAGACGCGTGAGACGAGGGGGCTGCGTTCAGCTCTGGCCGCACAGGTAACCCCGCGCGGCGCACACCTTGGCCCTGTGCCTTCTGCAGGGCCGGGCAGCTGGCGCAACGAGCCGTGCTCTCCTGCGTGCTCCCGCTTTCGGCTACGGACACCGAGACTGGGCAAGGAGAAATGCCCACGCCAACGCTATGTGGCGAGGGGCTTTCCAAGCCGGGGCTAGGAACCGTTGCAAGCAGCCGGCAGCATTATCTACGGCAAGGCTGGAGAGCTTTCAAGTGCAGCCCCATAATGGAGCTCCTCCGTGCTGCTCTCCGATACCTGATGGTAGCTCGTGTTGATTTTCCTCGGAGCCCAATTTGCTAGATAATTGAGCGGAGAGGCCTGAAAGTAAAGCTGGAAATTGGGAGTGACCCCCGCCTCCCTTTCCTCTAGCGATTTTAATATTTCTGTAGCCATCTTTTTCTGGCGGTAATGCAAAGAGACAAGCTCTGAGGAAGGGAAGTATAAAAATACTTGGCTCCGTCAGGAGCGAGACAGTCACAGCCCTTCTCACAAAGACGACCCCTTTTTAAGGTCAGGGTGAGCAACGGGAGTCCAACCCTTGGCGCTGGTTTGTGCTGGCACCTCCTGGCCCAGGGGCTCGAGTGATATCTGCAGACAGCGCGCTGTGATGGGCAAGACGGGAGTTAGAAAATACACAGAAAATACACAGGCTGGGCTGCAAAACCTCACTCGGACAGAGGGTGCTTCAGCGGACACAGCTGGGTGCCTGCTCCCACCTGACCCCTTCCCAAAATACCACCCCGGCACTGGGAAACAACACAGATTTCAGAGTCTCAATGGTCCCAACCTCAGCTGTCTCAAGTCCCCGCGTGGCGAAGCTGTGCTGGCCAAGGGGAAGGAGGACGCGTGACCCGAGGACATGGCTGGGAGAAGCAGAGGTCCCTGACGTGGGGCGGGTAGTGGCAGCGGGGCTCGGCGGCCACGGGAGAGCCCAGGCAGGCGAGGGGGCTGCCCCACTCTGCGGGATGCCCCCAGCTGCACCCCCGTCCTGGGGCAGCACCGCCGGAGGTGAAGGGCGAGGAGAGCATTTCATTTTTCACAGGCAAGGGAAGACACAGCGAGAGGAAAGAATTGCTCGGTGCTGCTGGGCTGGATGGAGATGCGGGGTGCCAGCCAGGCTCCCCCCACGAGACGGACGCTGCTCTGCGGTGCCTTCGGGGGGGCTTCGGCTGCGCAAGGCAGAGCGTGGGCAGAGCAGCCGTCAGGTTCCCGCTCCCAGCCCAAAGCCTCCGTCACCAGCCCCTCTGCTCCCAGGTCACTGCACCTCTCCAGCCCCCACACAGCCCCCCGGCAGAATGCCGGGGGGGTTCGGCGGTTCCTCCCGTCAGCGTTCATTAACGTACACATCCGGGGCCGGTCACTCAGGTAGAAGTTATCTCACGAACTCAGCTGGCTGGAATGTTCCCTAGAGCCTTTTCATCCATCCATGGTGCCTGCCCCGGGATTCAGAGCCGTGGGAAAACAGCCGGCTCCAGCGCTGGACACAGCAAGCTGCACCCTCCGGGGCGTTTCTCAGCTTACTGGGCTCCCAGCAGAGAGGAGGAAATCCTGGCTGGCCTGGGGGTGCGGGAGCAAAGAGGGAGGAGGGGGCGGCCGATGCTGCCGCTAGGAAAATCCTCACGGCTGGTGAAGCAGGTCAGGGACACGCTGGGAACAGAGACGGGCAGAGGGGAGGTGCTGGCATCCCTGCCGGCGGGACTCCCGGCGTCCGCTCAGCTCCCCTGAACCTCGAGGCTCCTGCTGCCCACCGAGATGAGTGGACACACGGGCTCTGGATGCTCCCGGCTGCCCCTTGCTCCCGGGAAGAGGGGCAGGAGGGAAGCGGCGCGGAGGCAGGAGCACGTGAGGCTCACTCATCCTGGCTGCAGATAAGAATATTTAGTTTTCTACCTACCTCAGCAGTAAGTTGTCTGCAAGACAAGGGCTGTTAATGGGGCAGCTACACTGTCAGATTTTCTTTTCCTGATGCTTCATGGAAGGAATCAATTATGGTGAAGCTCAGCAGGTCCTGCTAACCATGCCAGCTCCAGTGCATCAAAAAAAGCCATCCAGAGGGACAGCCAAGACAGGGCTGAGTGTTGGTTTACATAAGAGCTACAGAAACCACTGGACTGAGGTCAGGAAGAGACAGAAATGTGAGTGAGAATAAGAGCAGTCTGCACCGGTCAAGGCAAGGACCATAAAATCCACCTTCCCTGCACTTTATTTACTACCAGAGCTGGGGCCGTCCCTGTATTCTGGCACTTTCATCCACTTACGGACACTTGGTAATAAATAAGACCTACTCAGGCCTTGACTCAGCAAGGGAAGGTTTCTCTCTGTCACTAAACCAGAACTGCTCTCCCAGGCTCTTCTCCTCAGGCCGTCTGGGAACGCAGATTTAATGCCAGCACTGACAGCACTGGTGCTGCAGAAATCAATACGTGTCCTGACACTGACCTTCTGGCGATGAAGGAATCTCTCCAAACATCACTTCAGGAGCAGAAAGAGGGCTGTGAAATATGCTAATTGGCCCATCTCCTCGTCGAGCTGCTGGCATTTCCACCAAGGTTACAGCAGTGGAAAAGTGTGCGCTATCTTCTGACGGCCCACTCGGAAAGGAGAAAACCCCACAACGACAAGCACGGGCGGGAGAAGCGGCCAGCGAGGATGCGCTGGGGATGCAGCACAAAGCGGTGGCACCTTCAGCCGGCACCACCCCTGATGGTGAGCAGCAACACCCCAAAGCAGCCCTTGTGCACCGAGGCTGGCCACGGAAAGGCAGTATGTATTATATACACAGGCACTGCTAAATCGAACAGTCAGTAATTCAGAAGTTTCCCTAAACGCTGCTCATTGCGTGCCCACCCATGCCACACGCCTCTCGCCCCCGTCGTCTGAGCAGGAGGTGCCGGGATCGGTCCCTCGGTCGCGTGAAAGGGGCCCCGGGCACACGCAGAGCTACGGTCACACGTAACAATTCCTGCGGCGCTTCGGGTGAGGCTCGCTTGAGATTTTAAATGTGTGGAAAGCTGCTGCAGACACATCCCTGCAACAAGGGGAGCTCAAAACCTGATTGGGCTCTTATTTAATCTACTAAATCGAGTTCATCTCCGAAGAGGAGCCCTCAGCAGCGTGCCGGCATCTCTGATGACTGACACGCAGTTATAAAAACAAAAGAGCGAGCCCCGTTCCCCCGGGAGCTGCTACCGAAGCAAACCACCCTTGCTCCTCTCTGGGCGGCTGAGTCGCCCATCGCTCTCGGCTTGCCAAGCCACCCATTTCTTATTTCCAGAGCGAGCACCTTTCTAAGCACAGGGAAGCTCTTAAAAACAGCAGCTGCAGGAGGGATACATTTTTAATAAACAAGGCGGAATTGGATTGGAGTTTGCTTCTCAGCAGCTTCCCTCCAGCCCCATCGCTACACCGCCTTTACTTAATTTCATTTGGTTTAAAGTCATGCAAAGAAAATCAGGAGGCGGAGGCGATAAATCATCTCGAAAGCCTCGTCAAGGCAGGAGCGATTGCAACGTTGGAAAAGGAAACAGAAGGGAGGGCTGCGCTCGCCGGGGCTGGCAGGACAGCCGCGACAGCGTCGGGCAGACGCGGCCACGGAGCAGGCAGCCTTGGGCAGAAGCCCGGAGAACCCACTTCTTATCCCCGTCGGCATTTCGGGCTGTCTCTCCTGTGACACCCCCCAGGCAGCTAACGGCCCCGTGGATGGGAAAAGGTTTCCCTCCTCCCACTGCAAACCCAGAAACTCCAGCCTTGCCGGGACCGGTCTGGCTCTGCTGCCTTCTGATTTTTGATCAAATCTGAATTCCCCAAATATATTTGGCTGCCCCTGGGGCGACGTGAAGCGCAACCTCCCTTCTGCCTTGCGTGCGGCTGCAAAGCCCCATCCGCTACCGCAGAGACACTTTTCAGTCTCCTGAACCCCTGGAACCACAACCCTCTGTGAGCAAAGCCACGCACAAGCGCACAATCGCCCCAGGACTCCAGGCATCGGCCCCAAAAATCCCAGTGCTGTAAAGTGACTGGAAAGATGGCCCTTCATGACCTCCTAAAATCCCAGCTGGCCCAGGGACCGATAGGGATGGGCGCTGATGGGAGCAGAGAGCTGACGGGAGCCCCAGGCACTGCGTGGGGTAGCAGGAGACCATCCCTCCGGGCAGGAAAGGAGCCGAGACATGGAGCAAGACGGGCACGTCAGTGATGTGAATACCCCGGGGACTCCATGGCTCGCGGGGAGCGGCTCAGCCACCCCCCTTTGGGTGCAGCCGAAGCTGCTCTCCCACCACCATCGGTGCAAGGGGAGCACCCGGGCACGTACTGTTTGTCTTGAGCCTGGCGGGCTCGCTGTTCCGGCTGCCCGCCTGGTTTATGGCCTTCACGAGGAAGATGTAGCGGGTGCCGCTCTGGAGCCCGTGCACCGTGTAGTGGTTCTGCTTGATGTTGGGGACGATCATCCAGCTGTCCATGGAGTTGTAGAGACCTGCGGTGCGGGAGAGGGGGGGGGAAGATTTATTCACAGGAAAGGACAGAATACAAAGACCACCAGCTGCTAACGCAGAGCTCACCGACCACACACCCCACAGGCTGATTTACTGCCTGCCTGACGTTCGGAGCACCTCCAGGAAAATTTCCATAGATGATCAACCCCAGCAACTCAAAAAGCCGTTTTTATTACCACAGGAAGGCAGTGCGTGGTAAGGCAAAGCCAGGGGTGGGACGCTGGTGTCTCAGGGTGCCGCCGCGGGAAGTGATGGGGAAAGGGTGCAGAGAAAGAGGAATTCAGCCGGTGGCACCTTCCAGCCAGGGCGGATGGCACAGGCAGCTGCTGGGGCCCGGGAGAAGGAGATGCTCGTCATCATCCTCTCTCGTTTCTCCGCTCCTGCAGGACAACTTCCCTGCTGCTCTGGGGGCTGCAATGTGCAATGCCGGCAGCAGGAAGGGACACATTTGCACCCCAATTCTCCCCCTACGTGGCACTCAGCGCTCCAGGGCAGGAAGCAATAATCCATGCCCAAGGGATGCTGATGCTTTGGCTCCCTGCGTAGACTGGTCTGCAAAGTGAGTCAAAGAAAATTACAGCTCCCAGAGAAGGGAGCGGGATCCGGATGCCTGGAAAACATTCAGGAGCCTAAACTCTTTCTGGAACTCGAGAGGAATCAAGAGCCCAAAGACCTTGGAGGCACTGAGCCCTAACGCTGCAGCGGTTTGTGCCGCAGAGCCCAGCACGCACTGAGAACGCAGTGTTGTACGGAAGGTGGGACCACACGGGACCGCTGCTTTAAACCGACAGACGAGTGAGGAGGAAGCTCAGGAGCAGCAGCTGGAGGCCCAGCGGGTCTGGAGGCGAAAGCAAGATGATCCGTGAGGAGCGGGTTGTGAATCAAGGGCGACGGGAGGAGGGCTTGTAGCCTGCTATCGCCAGCGTACGTGTGCACGGCTGGAAGGCAGGAGCCTGGAAAACGCTCCACACCTCCTCCTTTACGGCTTACACCGGGGTGTGTGTTTATCTCTGGGGGCTCGCTCAGCCGGAGGACAAGGGCAGGTTGCAGTTGTTGTCAGTCTGGATTTGGTTTAAAATACATGTGGAAACGGCCTAGGGGAGCAGTGCAGTGTTATTTGAAGTAGAAAATAAAACAGATGTGATACCGATTGCATCCTACTCGCAGCGCTGCTTTCATCAGAGCGCACGGCGTTCAGCCAGGCACGGGTAAGTGTGACCTCCCTGCAGACAGGGACCCGCTTCGGATCCTTCATCAGAAAGGACAAGGTGGCTGAGAGACGACAGCCTGAGAATGATTTGGCCTCCCAGGAAGGTTTCTTTCCCAAAACAATCAAGAAGGGGTTGGCCTTGAAGACTGAGGGCTTTTATCCTTGCCAAAGTGTTAAAAAATCATTTTTACTGCAGCTTTCGTCATCCATAAAACTGTCCGACCCCTGCTTAGCTCTTGGCTTTAAAGAGAGCGTGATGGGGATGGTTTCCACAGGCCAACTGTGTGCTCTTAGAAAAGGTATTTCCTTTCACGGGAAGCCTCTCGTGCTCCGGCCAGGCGAGCCCTAACGCACCATTTCCAGCGTCTCTTCATGGATGGGTTCAGCCAGGACTCAAACGTCCTCATCACCCAGACCTGACCGTGTTATTTCAAATGACACTATATTATTCATTTTTCTCCTCTGAGATGTTAACTGATGATTTCCTTACGCCTCCTGCGAGGAGCTACCCAAGACGGCCAAGGAGGACACTGCTGACCTGAGCCCCTCCGGGCTCTCCTCCGGCACGGCCCTTGTCGCCCTGCGGCTCCCGTAGCCCTGGCCCTCCCAACGCCTCTGCAAGCCCACACAGCCCCCGCGGGTGGCTGGGCGACTGATGCCCAAGCCCCTCGACGGACCCCCAGCCACAGCCCAAAGCGCCCTGCGGGGAGAGGTGGGAGCCAGACCCTTCCCCGACGGGCAGGGGCACAAGTTGCAGCGGGGGAAACCCTGGTCAGACAAGGAAAAAATCCTGTCTGAGGGTGGGGAAGCACCCCGAGAGCTGAGGACTCTCCATCCTTGGAGACTGTCAGTGCTCAAGCAAGTCCTGAGCAACCTGACTGAGCTCTACGCCAGCCCGGCGTACGCAGAGCTGGGGCAAAGACCTTCAGCTGCCCCTGCCCACCCGAACAACTCAGCCATTCCGGCATGGGCCGTGACTCCTCCTCAGCTGGCAAGCGCTGGGGAGACAGATGGAGGCTGGAGCCGAGCGCTGCTGAGCTCTCCGGGGCTCTCAGGGAAGCCCAAAGCGCCGCAGACAAGGTGCTGCGGCTGGGGGAGGAGAGCAGAGCCGGGCAGGGGCATCTGGCTGCTGCGGCTCCGGGTACCCATAGCTAACCTCCGACCAGGAGAAATAAATCATCTTGTTTTCCAAAACGAGGGCAAAGGCTGGGGATGCGACTTTTATCCGCTTTGAAAGTCACAAGCCGTAACCTTCCCTGGCAGCTTCCTGCATATTTCAAAGTGCACTTAACAGCCTTCCTGTGCTGCGACACTGCGCTTCCAGCACCGATGTCTTCCTGACCGGGGAGATAAACTAACAGCAGCCCGAGAAGTCCTGAACTCCGAGGCTTTTTGTCAGCGTTTCCTACAACAGCAAGTGCTACCAAGGAAAACCAGGAATAAAACTTCCTTGCACGAGCCATGCTGTGGGGATGCTGTGCTCTTCCAAAGCGCTACTTCAGGATGGACAAACTAGGATTCTAGGATTTAACATTTTGATTGCAGCCCTGAGCGGTGTCCTCATTGTGGTTTCCTCCCCTAACTCCCAGCCTTTAAACCTGCTGATTCTCCCCAAGAGCCCTTTCCTTCCCCAGCTGGACCACAGTCCCCCAAACTGAGCGCAGCGACTTACTGATGAAGTTGGCTTGGCCGGTGAAGATGGTGTACTGCAGCTCGTAGGAGCTGACGCTGAACTCGTCCTCCGAGATCCAGTGGACCGTGATGGTGTCGTGGGAGGCCGTGCAAAGCTCCTCTCGGACAGACGGTGGGTTGGGCGCTGCGGGAGGTAACGCACCTCAGTCAGCCTGCGCTCTCTTAGTATACCTCGGACTGTTTTTGGTCTCGTAATGGTAGAGGTGGGCTCCTACGGGGAGCAGAGTGTCTCGACACAAATGCTCTCATTTTACCTGTCATTGTGCTTCCCGCTTAACTAAAGATTTTATTGCGATACCAACATATCCAGGGGCCAGCGTGCTTTCAGGCGTGCCAGAACGAGGGGTTCTCGCTGCTGCCTCCGCCAGGTCTGACACCCCCACCCCGAAACAAGCTGAGAAGCTGCTTCAAAATCCACCTATTTCTCAGCACTGGCTGTGGAATCAGTATCTTGTCCCCTAACTGTTCTGGACACACGGGTTTTGTTAATCGTTCATCGAAAGCTGATCTGCTTCACAATGAAGAAAACTGTGACATCCTTGCCTCTCCAGACATTTCCTCCCTGCCCCTGGTCTCGCAGCACACGGCACGGTCAGCAGCGGTCGGCTGCGGCAGGGCTGCTCCGGGCACCCGCATCGCCCCGGCCGAGGCTGGGAGCAGCGTTCAGCCTGTGCCACGGGCATCGAGGCAGCGCCAAGAGGCCCAGCAAGGTCTCTGCCCACAGCAGCTCATAATTTAGCACCAGGAGACCCACAAAAAGGGCAGCAAAAGGGAAATGCTGAAGCGTGCAGTGCATTAGAAGTACACTAGTCGGTTAATTCACTGTTCCCTCTCTGTAATCCACCTTCTCAGATCCTTACGGGCATCAGCCTCCTCCCCGGGTCATGGGGACCATCGTTTCTGACCTGCTTTCTGAACTCTTCCACCTGCCCCCGGGAGAGGCAGTGCCGCAGGAGGACGGGGACGTGGTAACAGCACGGCCTCTGCTCTGCCACTTTTTACGGGTCAGCACGAGTGGCAACCCAGTTTGCTTTAAAACACGCCTGCCAGCCCTCGGCGGGCCGCAGGGGAGGGGGGCTGCGGGGAAGACGCGGGGTGCGGGCAGGGGGGAGCGCGCCTGGGCACTCACCGGTTAGATAATCCAGCCCCTCCAGCAGCTTCTTCTCTCTGGAAAAATCTAAAGCAAAGTTTTCAAAGGCGTCATTAAAATTGATATCTGGTATCAGAACTTGAGAGGATGCGGTTGCCATGGCGACCCTGGAAGAAAAGATGAGCCCATCAATACACATCAGGGTGCACACTGCTCCCGACGCCCAGCAGCGGCAAGGTGGGGGATTAAAAGGGTGCAAGCAGCCTCGTGGTGACACTACACACCGCTGGAAAACCGGCTTGCACCTACTAACCACCGCTGTGCCCCAGGAGGGTGGCCCAGCCTGGGGACAGGTCCCCAGAGAGGTGGGGGTGCTCCACCCTTGGGGGGGTCCCAGACCCATCTGCCCCCTGAGCTCCCTTCAGATTGGCGTTTCCACCACTCTCCTGCCCAGGGAACGATGTTTGCTCCCATAGCAGATGTTCGGCTTCCTTAGGACCTGCCATGCAACTCCTGTCCTGCGACGGACGGGAACCGGTGACAGCCCTGGCAGGTTTATTTGAGCGCAGCACGCTGGAAGGCTGCAGGGGGGAGGACAGGGCGTCCCTGGGCAGGGAGCTGTGACCAGGGGACAACTCCAGCGACATCCCACACATCCCACACATCCCATCGGCATGCCGAGCCAGGTGTGCCAGCCCACCTCTCGGCCACGTTCCTGGCTGTCTGCAGGAACCGCGCGTGGTCGTTCTCCTTCAGGATGTGCTCTGCCTGGTTGATGAGGACCGTCGAGCGCTCGAGACACTGCCGGCAGTTAGCGACCTGCTGGGCCAGCTTCCGCAGCTTCATCACCTGCGGGAGGAGCAGAGGGAAGCAAAGGTGCTCAGAAGGCAGCACGCAGCCTGAGGAAACAGAGGAAACCCCATCCATGTTTCTGTAGGGTCTACTGAATTAAGGGCTACAGCTCTGGCAACAAAATAATCGCACTTCTTTCCCTCCTGTCTCCGCATGCACACACACATACACACACGTGTGCAGCCACCCCGGCACTGACTTCCCGTCAGACTGCACCCAGGTCAGATTTGGTCGCCCTGGGGCTCAGAGCCTGCAGCATCCCTTCATCTCCCAAAGAGCACAGACGGCACTGGGCGGGAGGCAAAGGGCTGGAAACCCAGAAGCGATGGGGACTTGTCAGAGACCGGACAGCTTCGTGCTGGGAAGGGGAAAACTCAGATGTGAGCCAGGAGCAGAGCAGGTCAGAGGGAGAAGGAGGTGACAGAGGAGCCCACACAGATTTTTGGGGTAGTCCTCCTGTTTAAGCTGGGAGCTCGGGAAAGCCTGGAGCCGGAGGTGGCTGAGGTCAATACCGTGTGTTTAAAACCCACTGTACCATTGCTCTGGCTGTCTGACGCTTCGCCTGTGCCAGAGACAATATTGTGATTCAGGAGGAGCAGTCCTGGGTCCTACATTGGCTCCAGCAAAGACGCAGAAGAAAGGAGGCGAATCAGCACCCTGGGAATTACACTGACAGCCAAGCTGGAAGTAATTCTGTATCTGGAAAAGCATCTTCAGAGGGGCAGCGAGGCACTTGCTAATGAAAGGTAAATTCCCACTGCCCTGTTCCTGCGTGCATCTGCAGCCAAGGACCCCACAGACACCCAGGCGACAGGAAAGCAAATTTCAGCAGATGAAGTTGGGCTGGGAGCACCTTAAACAGCAGATTCCGAAATGATAAATCCCACCTCTGTCCCCTGCCCTGTGCCCTGCGGCCGTGTCCCGCACCAGGCTCTCCTGAACAGCATCGCACAAATTTATCTTAAAACGAAACGAGCGGTGCTCCAGGAGCGTGCCTGTGGCACCAACCAGACAAACACCATTTCCTCTGGCTTACTTAGCAGACACTGGCAACCAAGCATCGTGCTGGACTCATCCTGCGAGAACGCAACGGCAGAGATTCAGCCGTGTCCCCTCTGCTCCCCGCGACCCCTCGCAGCTCTCCCAGCCCACCTCCGAAGGGAGCCGCCAGCGCATTGCGCTGCTTGTCTGCACGCCTGCAGATGATTTCCTTGTTTCCTTTTTTTAACGAGGGAGCGGGACATTTGCAAGCCTCACGAAGCTGCCGTGACAGCGGCTCCCAGAGCTCCTCGCTCGCCGCCGCTGCCCTGCAGCACGCTGTCAATCCACCTCCCCGTCTGCGGTTTGAAATCCATCAGGAAGCAAGAGCAGGAGCTCCCAGAGGTGACGGGACGCTGCTCGAGCTGCTCCTCTGAGGTGCCAGCACTGTCAGTGCGTTCACAATTAAGGAGCCTGCTAATCCCCCAGCCGACAGCAGGGCCCTGCTCCCCTGGCACGGCCGCGGCCGTCCTCCCACAGCCCCTGGCGCCTCCGCAGCAGCTCAAAGCAGACAAGACCAAGGGTGAAAAGCCAACAGATGAGCTCCGAGCACCCCGAGCCAAGAAAAAGCCGTGACTTTGCGCTCCCCCCCTCACACCTAAGGGTTTCCAACGCACCCTGCGCCATGGCTGGGTGCCAGCCGGAGGAGCCCCGTGGGACCAGCGTGGCACCCACCCAGCTGCACCCGCTCCAGCACCGGCCACGGAGCAGCACGCTGGGCCGCAGCAGGAGGGGACCTCAGGGAGAACCACCAGCAAGGTGAGGACGCTTGGCACCCTCCAGCCAGCGCCACGAGCTCTGCAAAGGGTGAGGCATCCCTTGGGAAGCACCCACCGGGTGACAGGACATCGCCCATCGGAGGTGAGGACACCCTCGGTACCTGCCTGCTCCGTCCATCGGCAGAAATACCAGCCAGACCCCGGCACCCGTCCCGTGAGATTTACTGCCCGGAGCCAGCCGCGTGCCGGCTGCAGGCAAGCAGCGAGGAAGCTCAGGTTAAACCTGGGAGGTGACGACGTGTCACGGCTGTTTGCACAAGGAAGCGACTCTCCTGCTGGGGCTTAATGGGCTGGTAGATGGTTCATTTTATGACCGGACTTGTCAGAAAAAAAATTATCAAAAGGAGAATAAGGAAGCGAAATAAGATGACTTTTGTTTCGAGGGAGGACTCGGTGAGCTGTCACTCCCAGGAGCTGCTGGCGTGCCCGGCCCCAGCTCTCCTCGGCCACGTCCCTGCAACAACCGCAGCCTGCAGCATTAATCCCGGGCAAAGCCTCCGCTCTGGCCAAGGGAAAAGGAGATGCAGATGCCATGGCCCGCGGCCAGCCGGGCTGGGCTGTGACACCGGCACCTGCAGCGCCCGAGCAGGCGACGTGGGTGCTGGCACCCGCCGGCCGGATCCGTGCCGTGGCAGAGAGCTCTTCAGGGCAGCCCAGCTGCCCGCTTCCCTCCTGCTCCTCCTCTCGCATCCTCCCTGACGCCTTCCGCTGCCTCCCGGGTCCTTCCCGTGTATCCCACCACCTCGGTGCCACGCTCGCCACAGGGAGCTGCCCAGTCCCATGGGCGGTGGTATCGAGCCCCGGCAGAGCACGAACCCGAGCCCTGCAAGGTGCAAGCCCCGCCTGGAGCTGCACGTGGGCTCCTCAGCAGCTAATCTCTGGGGAGTTTCCAACGATGCGTGTGTGACGCATCTGGGAAGAGCTCTTTTTTGGGATTACTGGAATAAAAGATACCTAAAGGCTGGGCATGGTTTCCTTACGGCAAAGGTGGATTGTCCAGGGGCACGGCAAGCGTCATCCTCCGGACACCCTCGCTGGGCATCCCTCGCTGCCTCGCAGAGGAGCTCCATCCCGCAGCCCTGGGACCGAGCTGCCAGTTCCTCCCCGGACAGCACTCCGGCTGCGGACAAACCACTGCCTCGGCATTTTTGCCTCCGTAGACTTTCCTTCTCAGGCCCGGGCTGCTGTTCTTTCCAACGCTGTGCAATCAGGCTGCTCCATGCATCCGTTGGGCCATTTGTCAGGAAAAGCAGCCCAGAACAAATGGAAAATGAAATGACAATTCAGCAGGAAAGCAGTTATTTCTCACTCCGTAGTCGGAGCGCTTCAAACCAGCCGCAGTCTCCAGCGCTTCCTCCTTTCTTTTGTGTTCGGAGCTTTTTAAACTCTCCAACGTTTGCGGCTCCTTGGAAAGGCTGCTTCCCACTCACTCTTGGAAATGGTTGCTCAGAGGTTTCGGCAGCGGTGGAGGAAACCTGCCCAGGCTCCCCACAGCTACCAGCATGGGGGGCTACAGAGAGGCATTGCAGTGCTGCAAACCCGCACGTTTCCATCCCCGGCCCAATTTCACCGGCAAAGAGGTTTATTCCAGTTTTCAGGTAACTTTGGAAACCAAACCCAGTCCCCTCCCCGGTACTGCCAGTCCCACCGTCCCCAGATCCATCTCCCACCGTGCGGTGCTGGGTTTGCAGCTGCACGGGCACGAGCTTGCTGCTCCTACCCTGGCGATTTCTAGGCAGCTGAGCGCTGCTGCTGCTGGTTTTGGGCACTACTCAGGCCCCTCTTCTCAACCCAGCTGCCACTTTGTAGGAAAATCACATCTTCAAGCCTTCCAGCTCCCTGCCAAGTACGGCTGAAACTGGACAACACGGTCAGAAGACGTTAGGGGGAGAGGGTGGGAAGCGAGAGGCAGACAGACAGATGGACCAGCAGAAGGCACCGTTACATAAAATATGTTCCCTGAAGTGCCTGGGATACAAGCAGGCATTTTAAAGCTTCCCCTCCTGCCGAGGGTGTCCGAGAGGCGTGCTGGGTGGCTCTCTTGCGTACACACGCGGCACAACCCGCTCCCAAACCTTTGCCTGCAAAAAAATCCATATCCAGGGTGAAGCTGCTCCCTGGCTCAGCTATCGGCACCACCGTGACGGATGCAGAGCTGGACCCCGATGCAGGTTCCAGCCCGGTAAGAAAGGCAAAGGGCTCGTGCCCTGTAAACTCCCGTGGGTGCCACTCAAAGCTACAGCCGACCCCTCCAGCCTCTCCCCACCGCACAGAAACCGCTGGGAAATGCCTGGAACCCCTGGAGGGGGTCCAAACACCCCCCAAAGAGAAGGGTGAGAACCCAGCTCACCTATGGCTATGCTGCAGTGCGGAGTGCGGAGCCTTTCCGTTATCTGCAGCGCAGGGCTTGGACGGCCCTTCAGTATTAATTCTACATTATTATATTAGCACTGCAGTGTTAGCAAAGCCCCGAGGAAGCTGTCTGGACTGATCCAAGCAACCGCGCCAATTTGTCATGCTAATCAACACACCTTCCCTCCTCCGGCCACGCCAAGCACGCGCCTTGTCCTTGGTGGAGGAGCCCTGGGGACAGCAGCAGCGAGGGACACCCGGACTCGCACGCGTTTGGGGCGGCAGGGAGGCGAAGCTGTGTGCGCCGATGGCTGCCCAAAGCCATCCCTTCACGGGCAAGGCCACGCACGCCGCTAGCAGCCCCTGAGCTGTGCCCGGAGGGGAAGGACAGACCCTGCAGCAGCCACCCCCGGGGGCAGGAGGGGATGCTCAGACCACGGACGCACGAGCCGGCCCTCCTTACCTTCGTCTCCTTGATCTTGACAGCGATGACCTGCTTGCGCTGGCGGATGATCTCCATGAGCTCATCACACTCCTCCATCAGCTTGGCCTCATGCATGGCGGTGTTCACCTGGCCAGGAACAGCAAAAGCACGCGCCGTTAGGAGGGACACGCTCGGCCCGAGCCCAGCAGCCCCGCAGCTCTCCCAGCTCAGACCGGGAGAGATGTGACACATGTCCTCCGTGCTGGGCCCTGGCTCTGCTGCGCCGGGCAGGAGATAACAGCCCTGCGACACAGACGGAAGCGGGCTGGCTCGCCTGCACCCATTGCCGCTGCAGCTGGAGGAAGGGAAAAGGCTGGGGAGGGGTGCGAAGCCCATGGTCAGCGCTGGGTGACGGGGCCGTGCCGGGTGGCTTGCGGGGCACAGGCTCCACCGGGTTCTGCCCCGTCCCTGGGACCTGGGGCACGTGCTGCGGGGAGATGGCAGCCCGGGAGCAGCGAGCCCCTGCGGCCACTGCCGCACGGCCTGGCACAGCCCCGCCGGGGTGCTGCACCCCGCAGCCACGGCCGCATCGCTCGCCAACAAAGGCTGGGCACCGCCGGACAGGCTGACACCCAGCGCCAGCTCCGCACAGGGATGCTCAGGGATGTCTCCATCTCCCTTCCCTGGGCAGGCTGTACGTTTTGGGGTGCTCTGCACAGCCACGGCCGCACTGCTCCCAAGTGACCCCCATCCTGCCCTCAGCCCTGGTCGTCCTGCCCGTTGCGTTGGGCAGCGCAGATTTCGGTGCCCTCTCCTCCCGAGCAGAACTCAGAGCGCTCTCAAGCACCTGCACCGAGGCAGAGCCCGTGTGCGAGCTAAAGCAAGAAGTTGTTGAACAATGAATGAGAGCACCCTGCTTGGAAGAGCAAGGGTGGCCGTGACTTCAAAGCATCTGCAAAAATGAGACCGAAAGCAACGGCTCGGTGTGGGCAGAGGGAGGGAGCGCGGGCAGAGCCCGCGGGGGGCAAAGGGCACATCGGGAAACGCTGTGTGGGATCTTAATGAGAGGGCTGAACCAGCTCAAGGTAGCAACAACTACGGGCAAGCTGGGCTGGTGTAGCCACCCCCACCCTGCTCCGGCCGCTCACGGTGCCGGGCTGCAGCCCCGAGCTCTGCAGCGTGGTGCAGGGCCCCGGCGAGGAAAACCCTTCCCCCTCCCGGTGCTGCAGGATGCTCTTGGCAGGGCCAAGATAATCCAGGGGCTCCAGCACCTCCTCGGAGGCGGCTTGTGGCCCACGAGCAGGGGAGCACTGCCAACCCGCGGGCAGCCGCCGGCTCCACGGACACTTCCATTACCCCCACAGCACGGGGGCCGGTGGCCACGGAGCGCTCCTCGGGAGCCCCTCTTTGAGCAAAGCCTTTTACAAATAGCCATCTTCCCTCTAGAAAACCTAAAAAAGTACCAGATGCTGCTGGCAGCACCTGCTGCTCTAAAAAGCCCCGTTTCTTCACAGCGCGAAGGTTTGGTAGGATGGCTGCCCAGACCACAATAAATCCTTCAGCTTTCTCAAGGCAAATTTCTTACTGCGCTCGCAGTTCGCTTTCTAAACTGGGGCACCGTCCCCTAATGGATTTTGCTCTGGGCCCACGAGGAGGGGAGCCTGGCGATGCTCAAACCCGTAATCTCCTCCCTACGCCATCCCCTCCTAACCACGGCTCCCAACACGAGACATGCAGCTTCGGCTGGGCCGGTCCCCAGCGGAGTAACGAGTGAGCATCAAACAGCACGTTCATGACCACAGCTATCTTCCAGGCTGCTGCTGCTGTTCCTCCCTCTCCAACCTGGTATTTATGGTTCCGTGGCGAAGAAACACAACTTGCTACATGGCACAACCAGTCCTTCCTCCCACCCTGCCTCCAGAATCACTGCACCAAGAGGAGGGACTTGAGCCCGGACACGAGGAGACCTCATGTAGACCTGGGCACTTGAGTCCGTCCCAGTGGTGGACTGAAGACTGGCCAGAGCTTCCCCAAAGTCACCTTCAGGTCTGACCAGCTATTGCAAGCCGCCTTGGGCAGGATCTGGCCTCTTCCAGATCACCTCTGGTCTCCTTGTGGCCTCTGCCACGTGGACGGTAATTTTGCTACTTAGCGTCTACCAAAACATGACCACGGGGAGATCACAGATGCTGTCCCTGCCCTGCTGAGGACCAGATGCCCACCAGCCAGGCAGGGCATCACCAGCAGGCTGCACGGCTCTCAACGTGCCTTTGGGGAAAGCAGCAAGGAGACACTCTAGCTCCTTGGTCACGAAGGGGCAGATGCTGCAAACACAGGAGACCAGCACGTGTGGCTCCTCCATTTGGTCTGGACTCTTGAGCAACTGATTCTGAAGCTTTGCTCTGGAAGATGCTACTCAAGATGGCCCCCTCACCCTTGGAGAAGGGACCAGTAAATGCTCATTACCCCGGGCTACAGAGCCACGTTCCCTGGATGAGACACGGGTGGGGGGCAGCGAGAGAAGGCAGGAGGACACGATGGTGGACCGGTCCCATAAGACTTCAAAGAAGAGCAGAGAAGCCCAAGTAGGACAGGCATTGATGATTCCTTCTTCATAGATCTCCCAAGGCCATCGGTCCTTCTGCGTGGATGTCACTGCTGCGCCCAGCCAGGCTCTGCCACGCAGCTGCCAGGAGCCTGGTGACCGAGAGCAGGAGCCCTCCCCAGGGCGGTCAGGAGCGAGATGTGGGGGACCTGTCTGAACTGCAGCTCCCCGGGCTAAACCGAGCTGGTGCTGCTGGCAGGGAGGTGGAGCGTGTGTCCTTCGGAGAGACGGGATGATCAGGATGCAGGTAGCGGGGGGTCAGCAAGTGGGGGACACGTGGGGCTCCCAGCCTGCCCTCGAATGGGCAGAGGTGAGCACAGTGTCAGCCCCAGAAGGAAACAGTGGCTTGTTTCTACAAAAGAAGCTGCATGTGTCCTGCTTAATTTAGGCTAATTAATCCCTGCTGGACCTCCTTTTCAAGCTTCAATTACACAGACTTTTTTTTTTATGTTAAAGCTGAAAGGCAGGCATGCAAAGAGCAAAGTGAAAGCACAGGCAGAGGTTTCAGTCCTCTGTCCTCCAGGAAAGATCAGCATCCGTGGGGGGGATGGAGAGGAAAGGGGGGGATCCACTTTGCAGAAGGGGAATTGAGCCCTATCAAATTAAACAGCGTACTAGAGGACATAAATAGGTTTTTCTTCATTTTGTACTCCAAGCTATGTGGAAAAGTCTGAAGGCAACCCAGAGTTAAACACATTTGAGACAAGATCTTTTTTTAAACCTGGCCAGCAGATTATGCAACACTGAAGTGGGAGACAGCTGATGGTCTGCAAAGGCAACTCCACTGAGAAAAAACAGCGGATAATCTTCCAAATCTGCTGCAAGGTAGCGGGGGGGAAGTCAGACCAGGGCTGGAGCCTGCAGCGATCTGCGCTGCCTTGCAACCCGGGCTGTCGCAGAGGATGCTGGCAGCCCACTCGCCCCTCGAGGCGCGAGTGCAGACAGAGATGGCCATCACCCGAATTTCCCAGGAGCACAAAATCAGGGCTGCTGGCAGCGCCGGTGCTTGCTATTGCTGGCAGGAGGGAGGTGCCAGGACTGCAAAAACTACAAAGCAGGAGAAGGGGGGATGTCCTTTAGCAAGTGCCACGCTCCCCTCCAGCCTGGCACGCCAAGCAGAGATCCTGGGCTCCTGGTTAATTAAATCCTCAATCTGAAAACCTGCCCAGGGCACGAGACCTGCAGCTCAGCCAGCGTCCACGCTCTGGAGACCGCAGGCAGACGAAGGCACAGCGGCCACCGCAGCCCCTTTGCCCAGCTGCCGTCTGTCCGAAAAGGGCCAGGGTCCCAGCCCCAAGGTGCCAGCAGAGCACAGAGGTGGGATTTCAGACCGACACAGCTCTGCTGGCTCAGGCACGGTTAGATACCGGCCAAAGTGCTCTGTTAGGACGACCCAGACCCCAGGTAAATGCTGCAGCTGGGGGGAAGACTCAGCGGGCGCTACGACTGTAGGAAAGGTGGGCCGGGGGGAGAGCGTTTAGACACACACAGGGACAATCCAGCCCTACGACAAGAAGCAAATGGTAAAACTCAAACCTGGAAAGAGCTGGCGCTGCAGCTCGTGGAGGGATGGGGAACATCATCTCAGCCTGAGGCGTGATTCACGCAGACAAACCTCCTCCTCCACACCCCGGCAGCAGGAACCCACCCCCACAGTGCCGTCACCCCCAAAACCATCAACAGGGTTTTGACCACGTAGCAAGGCAGCCGTGCCCCGGGGGACACGCACCGGTTTGCACCGAGGCCGCTGCCATGGCGCAGAGGGCCACCACCCCACCGCGCAGTGCAGCTCCCCGGGCAGCACCTCCCTGCTGGGACATCGGCGTGGGGACCCTCTCTGCTGCCCACCCGCTATTTTACAAACTCTCAGCTTCTTTCTAGGGCGGTTACCTGCTCCCTTTGGCTCGCGTCTCTCCTGCGCACCGTACGGGGGACGCTCACTCCGTGCGACGGCAGCGCGGGCTCGGTGGCTTGGGGACGCTTGTGACGCTCTCCTCCGGAGTGCCAAACTCCGCACCTCCGGGTGCTGGCGGCACGGCTCCCGTGGCACTGACACCGAACCTGCCCTGATGGACGGAGTATGCGGGGATCGCACGTGCCTGCCTGTGTGCCCTGTCCACAAATAGCTCGACAGCAAATTCCCTACATTCAGACTCACGGGGAAGCGTAGAGGGGCAGAGATATTTTCTGCTTCACACTTTAATGTGCTCTCTGAAAAGGTGCCTCTGAAGGGCAGGACTGCATATTGAGTAAGGCTGAGAAATGTATTTCAACTGTTATTTTAAGCAGAACAACTGGCAAAGCTGAAGACTCCTAAACTATGTAGAAAATGACAGCTTAGAGATCTGAAACTTCCAGAATCAGAAAGAAATCCCAGATAGCTTTCGATTCATCACAGGTCAGCTCATTAAGGTGCTGGAGCTGGATTCAGAGGAGGAAGAGGTTTGGGAGGATATCCCGTCATCCTGGCACATCCAGACGCATCCCTGCCCCATCCCTGGTGAGGTCCTGGAGTCAAAGCGTGACCTGTAAGAGCAGAGAGTGCTGGTGACCGTCACCAGGGCTCTGCAAGGACCTTCTGGCTCCTCCTCTGCCACCAAGACATGCACTTGCCATCTATTTTACCGTAGGCACTGCAAACACGCTTAACCCTGGGGAAGAGACAGCCCAAGGAGACACCTCTGACAAAAGCCATTCCCACTGCAGAGCCAAAAATCCCCCTCCCCACCACGACGCACCGGCAGGGAGAGAAGCAGGACAACGCGAGCAACGCAGGAGCATCGGCGCAGCCACGCTCGGGAAGGTCAGCAGTGCTGCAAAACCCAGGTGTGATTTTTCTGGTCCCTATTTCAGTGTGGAAACTCAGAGCACGTCTCAGCTCCTTCCTCCTCGTGCACCGGCTGTGCCCAACGGTGACTTGCAGCTGGCAGCACACACGGCACCGCTGGCACTCTCAGGAAGGGGGTTGGCACCCTCCAGATCACCAGGACAGCAACAAGAGCCTTCTCAGCGAGCAAAGGACAAAACGCGGATGCTGCCTGCAGGAAGCGTGGGGGTTAGGAAGCACCTTCCCAGCCTGAGAGCCCCAGTTGCTTTCCGCGATGCAGATGGTGAAGAACAAGCTGCAGCTCCCCGAGCAAATGCATCCCCGCGTGCTTCGCTACGGGCAGACGACTCCAGCCAGCACATGCAGCATGCCTGCCTCCCTGCTGGCTGCTCAGCCCACGGGGCAGCTCGGGGCAGTGGCGTGGGAAGCCGCAGGGCTTGTACCAACCCCCCCGTAAGGGCTGGAGTGACCAAGGGCGAAGCAAATCACCATCATGTTTGCTCAGGCGCTGGCAAACTCCCCCCCGAATCCACGTCAGCAATCCCTGCAGCAGCCTCGTGTCTTTATTCTCTGGAAAGGTGCTGGTTCAAGGAACCGCTGCTTAATTTAGCAACCAAAAAAATCAATAGCCCATTAAGAGGAAACTAATTGCAACAGCCTCTCTCCATGTATCACTTCAGTAAACAAAGCTGCAAATTAATTTGCTATTAATTGGTACGTGCACTTTGAAACACCAGTAAGGTATTAACCGCCGCCTTCCTCTCGAACGTTTTCCACGGGAGCGCATCGCTTATGAACTCCTGACTCCGGAGCCGCAGCCAAGAGCAGCGTCAGTCTGCTGGCACAGCTCTGCCTGCGCACAGCTCGCACAAACACTTCCCTCGGCGATGCAAACAAAAGATGCCTGATTGCACACCGGGAACACAAAGAGTTTTATAGATCAAGTGGTCAAAGCAGCAAGGTCAGCAGAGTCCCTTTCTTCAGCAGGATTAAAGGTGATCTCTCTTCCTCGACACTTTCTGTAATCCCCTACACAAAGCCTTTCACTGGCCTAAGCCTGAACGTTGCTATTCTGCGGCAGAATTCAGGGCTCGGGCAGGAGCGATTGCCATCGCCATCTCCGAGCGCAGGAAGGATGCAGGGGGCAGAGTACGTGTGTTTGGAAGGCGAGGAGAAGACCAGCCACCGCCAACGGGCGGAAAGGCTGGGACCAGCCTTGCCCTGCAAGGGGAAGCTGCTCTCGTGACAAGCGCAGAGACGACGTCCCCACCAGCACCGAGGGGCTGGGGATAAGTCACTGCCTACGCGGCCGGCGCGAGGCCGGCCCTGATCCCAGAATGAATGAGAGAGATGAGGAAAAGAGCCTGACCGAGCAGCGTGAGGTTCGGTGAGGGCCAGCGCAGTGCGGAGAACAGCAGCCAGGCAGCCTGCGGAGAGGGTCGGAGGTGGGATGGATGAAAAACTACCTGGGAGACACGGGTGTGAAAATTGCAGCCACTGCCCTGGGATACAGAAATGGGATTACAGCCTGGAGACAGCCAGAATCACTGATCCCTCTCTCCTCAGAGCGCTGGAAGAAGAGCAGAGCATTGCCTTGGCTGGGAACCGTACCAGTTCAGAGCACCGCTTCTCCAAGAAAGCGTGGACAAAAAGGGACAGTCTGGATTGTAGAGAAACTGAGAACAGTGCTGTGAAGAAATATGGAGGAAAAAACCCCCAATAATAAAAATATCTCAGCCCAAAACAAAAGAGAAGGGAGGATGGGCTGTATGTTATAGCCTGCTGGAGGGATGAGCAAAATAACTCTCCCCCTGTGCCCAGAGCGAGAGGACAGGGCAGGGAGCTACAGGCTGAACCTGCAGCAGGGAAGTTTCAAGTTGGCCTTGGTGAAAGCTTCCTGGCACGCCAGATGCCACGGGAAGAGGCAACGTCTCCATTGCACATTCAGCACTGGGTGGGACGGCCATCGTCAGGATGCACCTCGGGACAGGCACCCCCAGGGGATGGTCCCTGCCAGACCTCCTTGCTGGGACCCTCCCGCTCCACATTCAGGTCACGGAGCGTGTGAGCGGCTCAGGGAAGAGCCGTGCTTTGGCTGCAGCAGATCCCCATCCCAGGAGCGAAGCCAACAGCTCAAGACAGCCCCGGTGAGAGCACCCCCCACTCATTAAACGCTTGCTAGCGGCTGCGGGGACTTTATACTGCTTCCCTGCCAGCACCTGCAGACACCCTCTGCTTCCCTCCTCCTCTCCCTCAGGCTCTGGAGGGGACTTCTGCTCAACCCAGCCCAGCGTGGTGGGGTCCCACCCTCTCCTTCCCAAGAGGAAAGGGTTAAAATACAGTTATCACAGTAGAAGCACCCCGGAGCTGAGAAGGACCACTGCGACAGCTCCCACGCCTGCCTGGGCAGACGCAGTTTTGATACGAGCTGCAGGTACGTGACCACGGCTCCCTCCTCGGGCTGCTCCTGCCCCGGCCGTGGCTGCTCCACGCTGCTCTGCGGCACAACTAGCCATTTCCTTCCGAGCTTTCCCGGGGCGCTCACCGCTTTGATAATATTTGCAAAGCACTTGGATAACTTAATTTCCTTTAACAGCACCCCTAGACAAGAAAGAGGAGGTGTGACTAGCCCAGAGTCCCACAGGGAATCTGAAGCACGGAGGCATCACGGTCAAACGGATTTGTTGTTTCTGGGAGCGCAGCTGGAGATGCCCCGGCCTTTGAAGGCAGGGTGGGGGTTACAGCACGCTGAGCATCCAAAGCAAACTCCCACTAATGCCTTCCAGCTGCAGGCGAGGGTTTGCAGCGCTCAGCCCCACCGAGTCCCACCGCGCGCCGACGGAAACAGGAGCTGCTGGCAAAACCGCACCTGAGCGCAGGAGGCAGCTATGAGAGGGGCAGCTCTGCCTCCCCCTCCCTGAGAGCTGAGCTGTGTTTGCACGCCCGGTGTCACCCGGCTTCAACCAAAAGCCCCCTCCGCCCCCACGCACAGAGCGGACAGCAGGTCCTCCCTTCCTGAGCCAGCCCCGCAGCCTGTGTCCTTTCCCAGCGACTCCCAGTCTGTCACCATCTCCTCCAGACCCTGCAGACCCCTGGGAACCAGCCCCGCGTCCTCCATCCTTTGGGACTAAGCTCTCCGAAACAATTCAGCCTCAACAAAGCCTCCCACTAGCCCCTCGGCGTCAGCGATGCTTCCCACCACACACCCATCTCTGTTCCCCGGGCAGCCCCCAGCAGACGGACACGGGAGCAATCCCATGCATCCCGTCACCCGAGCTGGGAGGTTCCCCGTGCACCTTCCCCATCGCCCCCCCGGTCCCCCGATTGCTCTCACCAACCTCCACTTGCTGGCAGATCTGTATCAGCTTGGCCATCTGGTTTTCCAGTTCGCTGTTGCGTTTAACCAGGTTGGTGAGATTCGTCTCCAGGGTTTGCTGGGGGTCCAGAAAGAGGAGGAGAGAAAAAGAAAAAAAAAAAAACCAAAAAGATCAGCAAAGCCAGAGGACTGTCCCCATTCCCCCATTAGCAACCGAGACCATTTGCCGCCCAACACGCTGCCTGAGGGAACAACAGCTTGAACCACGCTGGGCAGAGGCTCTTGGGTTTCTGGGCAGCTCCTGCCCACGCTGGGTTCTGCCAGCGCTCGGCCCGATCCGGGGAGCCACCGGCCCCGGCCCCGCGCTGGCCGCGAGCAGGTCAGCAGCCGGAGGGGACAGCGTGGGTCTGCCCTTTGCCGCGGCTCCCTGGAGACGCTGTGAGAAGCCGGGTGGGTTGTGTTCCTGAGACAAAGCCGAGTTTCTCCGGACTTCCCTGGAAAACTTTATGGGCAGCTGGAAAAACATCAGGAGTATCTAAGTTTCTCAGAAACGTTCTCAAACCACTCACTGCTGCTGAACCCTCTGACAAGGTGGGAGAGACTAAACGTGCCGCTCCCGGCTTTTCTACCAGGAAAGAAGCCAGCACGGCTATTTTTGTCATCGCTTTTGTTTTGCTCACGGTGAGGAAGCCAAACAAGAGCCTGCTGAACCATCAGAGAGGGATTTCTCTCCTTTGCAAAGCACCCCTGCCAGAGCAAGGCGGGCACGGGCCGGGAGGACGACGTGGCAGCTCCCGACGGAGCCATGGGGACAGGCTGGCCGCTCCGTCCCACCACGTCCCACCTTTTTACAGGCGCATAAAGAGCCGTCCTGCTCCAAGGGCCAAGCCTGCCCGCTCTGAACGACTCGCTGCTCGTCCCCGTCCCCGCTCTCCCCTCCTCATCCTCTGCTGGCACCGGAGATGAGAGGCCCCAGGAGAAGGTTGGGGTCTCCACATCTCCCGTCCCCGCTCCCCGGCCACGCTGCCTTTCGCCGGTGGGAGCGATCCCCGGGGATGTTTCGGCACCCGCAGGCTGCAAAATTCGCGGAGCAGAGCAGGATCCAGCGGAGTGCGGAGAAAGAGGCTGTTTGAAAAGATTTCAGTACTTGTGGACACACAGTGGACTGGCATTTTTTGGATATCAATAATTTAAGTGACACCACATTTCCATTAAAATACGCGGCTCCGCTAAGAGGAAATGTTTTATAACAAAGTGCTCGCTACCTGTTGCAACACTTGTCGGGAAAATGATATCCTATTAATATTTTAAACTTCAGGGCTGGAAGAGGATCCCTGTGGTGTTTTATTCATCCTCGGCTAGAAACTGCAGTCCGAGGCTTTCATCAAGGCTCCAGCAGACCCATAAACACGGCCTTTCTCCGCACACACAGATAATTTGGGGGCTAGTTAGCCAAGAGAACTTGAATCATAGTCCTGAAGCACAAGCAAAGCATTCATTCCTGAAAAACCACTGGCTCCTAAAATACTCTGAACCCGTTTGCAATCCTGCAAATTGCTAGCCACCGGCAGGTGAAGCAGAACACAGAAACAGGCTTTAAAAATGAAATGAAACCCAGGGTGCCTTCATTAAGTGGAAAGCGCTTTGCACAACAACGCTGTATCGATAATGAAAAAGCCAGCTGCTAACAGTTCCTGCCACCCACTTTCCTTATAGCTCAATATTATTAAACATAATTTGACGAAAGCATTGAACATTTAACTTGCTAATTATCTTCCTCATCACCACCTCGGCTGCACTGAAGTCGCAGCTTTGAAATTGCAGCCGATCTGCTTTAATGTTCCCGGGCCGTTGCTGGAGGGCAGGGAGGGAGGTGAGCTGGAGATACACCCTTTGAAGCACACGAGTCCCAGACGCGTTTGCAGCATCCCCACTTTTCCAGGGGACAGCATCACGCCCCCGTCCATAAACATGCACAAAACCAGCCCCTGAGCCGTTCGTTAAGCGTGCGCCGATACCGCAGCGATGCTGAAGCAGGCAGCGGGGTTTTGCTCGTCGTAATGAGGGCTGGAGCAGCAAGCACCCCCCTTTGCTGCTCCCCGGTTCCGCAGGGCTTCCTTAGCGAGGCACCTCCGGCTGCTGCAGACCCTTGTGCTGCACGTGAAAATGCAGATGGAACCCTTTCCTTCTGTTTGATTTGCTGAAACAAATAAAATGTACCAGAAGCTTTGATTACACCAGCTGGCTATTCTGTAGGTATATATAAATTACAGCAATTATAAGGGGTGGTTTTTAATTGCATTATAACATGCTCATAATCTCCCCAAACATTCACCTTCTGGCCTTAAATATTGAATAGTTGATTCCTCTACAATTGGAAGAGAAGTGAGCAGAAGAGATAAAAAGGCAACACCGCCATGGCCTTGGGCAGAAGCCCTTGGCGCTCGGCGAGATGAAGGGGCCGGGTCGCCCGCGTGATGGAAACCGGCTCTCCCGGGGACGGCAGGACCGGAGAGGGAGAGTGCACGGACACAGTCACCGTGGGACAGCAGCCGAGCCTTCCCCGGCCTGAGCTGGCAAAGTACCCTGCCAGGATGAAACCCTCTCTGGCAGCTCAGCAACTGCACCCCATTTACCTGCCGGTGACCAGATGCAAGATAAATATATTTGGCACCCAAGCGCAGGAGCTGAGTAACACGGCACTGATGAGCAAGCGCTGATGTTCTTATTTTGTTTAGTTACGTGCACGATGAGCAACAACATCTCCATTTTCCTTTTTCTCCAAATATCAAACAAGCAGCTGAACTAAACATGAATTTCTCTGTTCCTGTTTGAAGACAGCATCAAGGCCGGGTGTTCAGGACAAGTTCAGGAATTATAAATGTCAGGTTTCCTCCTGGTCTATGGCAGGTTCCCCACCTCACCCACCAGTCTGGAAGTACTGGGAAACAGTCAGCCCGGTGGCTTTAACCAGCTGGGAGACGGGAGCAGAGCAGCCTTTGAGCCCACGCAGGACAGGGGAAGGGGTCCCCGCTGAGCCGCCCCGAGCATCGCACAGACCTGGTCTTGCTGGAGCCGCCGGGCGATGGGGGGTCCGACACCCACGGCACTGAGCCACGCGAGCCTCAGGGGGCTTTCACCACGTGAGCCTCAGGGGGCTTTCGCTGCTGCTGGTCTGTGCCGACGTTCACTCGCAACCAGCCCCGGTGCTGCTCCGATGGGCGAGAGGGCTCACGCTGGTGAGACGGCACGGGCAGGTGCCATTCGGCTCTGCCTTGTTGCAGGACTGGCTTTCCACACTCATCTTCGTGCAAAGGCAGCCAAAACTGCAGAGTGTTTACTTACAGTGATTTATTTAGGGCTTTTTTCATTGCCCTTGTTCATTTACAATTGCTTTCAGTAAAGGACACAGAGCCCTGGAATGCTCCCTCCGCAGACCACAAACACAAACCACACATGTGCACAAACAGACGTGCATGCACGAGAAAGTCAAACCGGTGCCCAATTTGGGGCAGCACAGGAAAGCCAGATGCCCCCAGTACCTCACCCAGGGGATCTGGAGTCTGCCATGATCGCTGGTCAGATTTTAAAACCAAAATCCAAGTTCTTACCCTACCGCTGCAACGCTGCAGCAGCCACGCAAAGCCCACACCCGTGTTCCCAGACGGCCGCAGCAGCTGCAGCCAGGTCCCAGCGGGGTCGGTCCCGACCCCATGCACCCCCCTCCGCGGTGCATTTTGGGGAGGGAGGGCGATGGGGCGGTCGTGCAGCATCCTCCCAGCTCCGCTAACCACGGCCGCCTCCGCGCTGCCAAACCAAGAACCTGGTACTGGTGAGCGCAGCGCAGGGCGGCTCTTCCCTTGGCCACGGCACGTCCGGAGCCCCGGCACCACCGGACGCTCCCGCTCCCACCCCCCTCCCCGCTGGGCAGCGAGAGGACTGAGCACGGGGCCCACCCACCATTTACCACCATCAACCCTGGTAGCGACGCATCCCTCTGAAATGATGTTTATAATCAATTCCCAGCTCCCAGAAAAAAAACCAAAATAAAAAACCAGGGAGAAAATATGATGAGCAAGTCAGCTGCTGCCTTTGCTAAAAGCATTTCCCCAGACAATGGGACAAGTGACAGAAAGACACGACTGAGACGCCGAGCGGCTCCCGCCCTGTGACACTAATGCATTTTAAGTCGCTTTGGAGCAAAACATACTGAGTAAAAGCTGAAATAAACTGCCAGCTTTCAGTGCCTGGTATCACCCTAACCAGCAGAGCTGACCTAGAAAATCAAGTGATTTGTTACGGCGAGGTTCTGACGGTGTTTTTAATTGTGCTGGAGAGAGTCTGGAGCAGGAGCCCCGAGCCGGGCGCAGAGGCTCCGACAGTTCTCCCACCCCTCGGCCCCCGGCCCGGACGGGGAAAGGGACCCAGGGAAGCGCTTGGCCCACAGACGAGGATGCACGTGGGGGTGCAATTCAGCACACCGCAAAGACAACTTCCAACATCCCCCTCCGTGTCCCCTTCCCCGTCAGAGCAGCGAGGAGCTGCTCCGAATCTGTGTATCAGGTTTAAACCCTGACCGGCTTGCTCTGTGCTCACCGTCCTGCTGGCTTGGGAAGCGGCTCCGGAGGAAAGCTCCGTAGGGAGCAGGGCTGGGGGTGCAGGGGACACGGCGGCAGGCGTGCCATGGCACGGGGCTCCGCACCACATCCACCCAGCACCTCCACGAGTCCTGCGGAGAGTCACCCGTGCCGCTCCGGCGTGCGGTGCTCGAGCCACGTCCCCGGTCCCCAGCCCATTGCCCCGTGCACAGCCAAGCACAGAGGTACCTCAGCCCAGCAAGTCCTGGGGCTGGATCCGGCCTTCGGTGGGGCAAATCCACCATCCCAGTGGTCGTGCTCCAATTTGCAGTGAGATAAAAGAGAGGAAGGAATCGGCCCAGAGGAGAAGCTTTGCTGGGCTGAGCAGGGACACGGGTGCGGAGGGAGGGCAGGCAGGATCAGAAACGAGTGCTCCTCCACACGGCACTTCAACGCAGACTGCATTAGCACACACTGTGTCTAGTGTCTCTTTGGGAATCTAAATTTATGAGAGGAAAATAAAAGAAGAAAAAACCCAAGTAAACAGGGCTAACTGAATGGAAAATTTGCAGCTGTTTGTTGTGCCGCTGCCTAATTAGCACATACTGGTTTGCATCTTATCAGCTCTTCTCGAGCATCTTCTTTTGGACTGAGCTAACCAGCGTTGCCTGAACTCATCCCATCACGGGCAGCAAACCCCTCTTCTCTCTCGCCTCATGAGCCATAACAAAACACCCCGGGTTTGTAACGCAATCCCTCCCCACGCCGCCGGCTTTGCGCATACCCCCACATCCACCCCCATGGGACACCATTACAGGCACGGCAGGGTCCCAGCAGCGCTGGCACTTAATTACTGGTTTGTCCCAAAGCCAGCCTAATGAGAGCAGACGAACCCGTGCAGAAATCTGCTTAACCACCAAGGCAGCACCATGTTATTTACTGCTCCTTCCCACGGCAGCTCTGCCAAAGGGCTCCATCCTTCGGTGCATCCACAGGGCTCCTGATCCCTCTGCGGCTGCGAAGGACGAGGAAACGACACGCTGGTGCTGGAGGCCATGAGGGTCTGAGCTTGACTCTTCTCCCCACCAGGTTTCCACAGTTCCTGGCCCGGCACTGGCACACGCAGCCGGACTCGGCACGGGTCTCCTCCGGCAGCACGCTGGGCAGGCAGGCAGCGCCTGGCTCGTGGGGGCAGCTCTCTCGTGCACCGCTTTCTTTTTATTTCTAGCAGTATCTAGCGAGCACTGCTTTGGCCGCTGGCTTGTAACATCCAGAGCTTCTCGCCACAGAGGATGCAAGTCCGTCGCTGAAGGAGGAACAGGGAATTGCCACTCAGATGGCAATTTCTTGCTGGAGAAAGCGCCCAGTGGGCAATCGAATGTCCTGATGTCCCCGAAACAGGAGATGTCCCCGTTAGCTGTGAGCTAAATACAACCGGTTGGAGTGAGGAACCAAAGGGGCGACCCTCCGCCCGCTCACACAGGTGCTGCCCAGACCACGCCAAGGGGCATCGCTCCGGGGACGCGGGGGCAGGAGCCCGCGCTGGCAGGGACCTCCCCGCGCACAACCTGCCGCATCGCCAGCCCTCGTTGCCGTAAGCAAGGCTGCCAGGGGCTTCTCTTGCCAGGCTCCCTCCAAATGAGAAACGCATTTCCTCCAAGGGGAGGCAGCCAGGATTCTGCAAAGCCATCACCTAAGGAGACAGTAAGATTTTTTTTATCCTTCACATAATTGCTGTGGGTTTTACTGCTCTGGACGCCGGTGCTGCAGGTGATTTTCTCAGCAGCTCCCCCAGGGCCTGGCTACACATCAAGGTAAAAGTCTTCATTAGAGCCCAAATTCCTTTGCCCCGTTGGTAGGAAGGGAAGCGCTCCTTGCCCAAGACGTGCAGGCAGGCACGCCATCACACGCCCGACGGAGCTTAAGAGCAGCAACATCAAAATGTTCGGAGACGCGCAGCCCCCCTGCGACCTGCCCTGAGCCACGCACCAGCAGCCAGCGGGTGCAAGGCTGCGGCAACAGCCCGGTGACCCCAAAGCACGGCGGCCGCAGCAGCTGCTGCTGCTTCCCAGCCCGCTGCCGCCCCGTCCCTGCCCTGCGGCGGGGCAGGACTCAAGGGCAGACCCTGGGGGGGACCACGCGCCCCAGGGTCCCACCCCGCACCTTCACCTCATCTGCATCCCTGCCAGCGTCCGCGGGTAGCGGCCACTGACCGGAGGCGAACCGAAGGGTCCGTCAGCGTGCGGGCAGCTGCCCGAGTTACAGAGCAACTAACGAAGCACGAGCAGAAAATTGCTTCGTTAGGGTGAGGGACTCGATGCCAAAGAACAACAGAGTCAACAACGGCGACGTGACGGCAGCAGCTGCTCCTATGGGATATGCCAAGGGACGGGAGGAAAGCAAGAGGAGTGGCCAGGGCTTCTCCCCGCGCCCTGCCCAGGTGCTCCCGCGGCCCTGTCACTAGCCCATGGCCACTAACGACGCTGCAGGCGTCAGGGGCTCCTAGGTAGGGGAGCGGGTAAGCCTCCCGTGCAGCAGCAAAGACCTGGTAGTGAGAATGGCTTGTTTATCCTTCTCAGGAAATTCCTCTCCTCCCATGGCTTCACATGAGCTCTGGCTTTTGGCATGATGGGAGGGAGGATGGAAACCGTACCGGCATCGCTCACAGGGAGTTATAGCAAGCCTGTTCGATTTACACAGATGTGGTTCATGACCACTGAGGCAGCTGGAAAATCCTGCAGTCGGAGTGAAGAGGCACTTAAACTGAAAGGACACGTCGCATTTTTGCTTGCGCAGGTCAGCTTTGTGCGAGGACATTCATCGCGCCGCTGAAGCAGCCCCAGTGCCACGACAGCTTTGTGCCTCACAGGGAAAGCCACGTCCTGCGCCCGCTGCCCTGCGAAGCGCCAGGAAACCTCGCCTCTTCCAAGATTTATACCCACTTCTGCAAGCACATCTCATCCTCCTGGCAAACCCCCGCCGTGCTAGAGAGAGGCCCACGAAAGGCACCTTTGGTTTTTGCCACCGAGGCACCGACCGCGCGCCCTCCCTGCCGACCTGCCCCGGCAGGTGGGACACATCCATTGGCAGGATCACAGCCGCCTTCCACAGCTCTTGGGCATGGAAGCTCCTGGAAAAGGGACGTTAAAGCCGAGACACCCCAGGATATTGCACTGCAAAGGTTTGCAGGCTCCAAAGCACCTCCCGGACCTTTGCCCCAAGCTGCAGCAGCTTTGTCAGGGCTCTTCTGCTCCCTCTGCCAGCAACCTTGTCCCCGAGGGGGACAGCACCTCCCACGAATGACCAGCTCCGTAATTGCACCTACATGTCTTTCTGAAGCCCACCACACTTCTCCTAGAGCTCATCCCTCTGAACGTGGCAAACTGCTGGACCTCTGTGCGGTCGTACAGCCACCGGGTCTGGGACCGCTCCTGAGCATCTCTCCATCCCTGCGGCACACCCTCGTGTACCACGGGGACACGGCTGAAGCACATCCTCAGCTACAGCAGAGACTTCAATTTCTACCAACACACACGTACGCATGCGGAGCTTCTGTCTTCCCAAGGTACATCTGGTTTCTCAACTAAAGAAATGAGAAGAAAAAAAATGGCCATGGGTAAAACTCGTTGCCTGTCAGCGGAATGACCCAGGGTCACGCTTGCCTCCTCCCAGGAACTCATTCGTTTGGCCCCATTTCCCCAAGAAAAATGACAAAATGTTTCTGCTCCTACAGAACTTGAGGAACGGGGTGGGGGGAGCGCGCCCGTTCTCTTATAAATCAAAGCTGTCCTGCAGAGCCAAGGGAGATGGGGGGCCGGCGAAATGACTTGAAATATTTTACTGTTGTCATTTCTCCAAAGCTGCTGATTAGTTGCAGACTTGGTCTGAAGCACCATTTTGGCAAGTTTTGCCGTCTGGCTGCTTAGCGTGCATCTCGAGGACTTCCATCTCCCGTTTGCTCTTTCTGTCCCTGCGCTACTTCACAGAGACAGGGGCTTTGCTTCCGAAAATATTCCTTCAGGCAAAGATCCTGTAAGAGCCCCAGCACCTGCAAGTCCTTGGCGTGAGTCGTGGTCCTCACCGCAGAGAGAAGAGGAATGGCTTGCTGGTGACGGATAACCTCTCGCTGCTGGAGCTCATCCACACAAACACGTCTCCCAAGGAACGAGCTGTTCCCTGGCAAGCCACGTTCATCCCTTTTGCTGGGTAAAACAAGAAAAAGGACGAGGACAAGGCAGCTGACCCCCCGCCCTGTCACAGGGTGACTAGACCTTCTCCGAAGTCACCACCGGGCGCGAGGGCTCCAGCAGCAAGCCCACGCACCCGCAGCGCGCAGAGGGGAAAGCCCGCCGAAGCACAGCACGCTCCCGGGCAGCCTGCGGCTCTGGGCTCGCGCGTGCCTCGTCCTGCGAGCTGGAGGAGAAAGCCAGGAGCTGCCCGAAGGAGAGCTCAGCTGTCACGCTTCCACCAGACAAACTCCCAGCAGAGGCTGGTTCCCTGCATGCAGTGACGGGGCAGCGCAGGGCACAGCGCAGCAGCTTTTTGGGTGGTCTCTCTTCCGCATCCCTCATCACTGACTCAGGCATCTTGGGGCAGATCTTGTGAACGCATCTCCTGCCAGGCTACGGAGGGGCAGGGACGCCTGGCAGCTCACCTCCAAGACCCCGAACCCTCCGGCTGTCAGGGGGTGCAGGCTGCCCGATGGATGCGGGAGCACCGACCGCAGCATCTCTCCCAGCTGCCCGAGGCCGATGCGCGGGTGGGATCACTGCTGCCTGCGGCCAGAGTGACGGCACGTCTGCACCTGCAGCCTCTTCGAGCCACTTTTGGGCAGACCCTGACCAGAGATGAGCCGGAGGAGAAGGTGTCCCCAAGGGCTTTATCCCTGTGCCCAGCAAGGTCCGAGAGGGCCGGTGACATTCCAGGCTGGACCACATCCCTTGAGCCGGTGCCAGCTGCTTCCCTCGCCTTCCAGCCTGAAGCCACCCGGCTGCAGAAAGGAGCTAACGAGGCACTACAGAGCTTGCGTAACGAACGCTTCTGCAAAAATACAGCAGAAATGCATACAGCTTATTTAGGTCCTTCAGTGTTTACGTCCTTTAATCTTTTCAAAGCAATTCTTCTAATGTCCAATATTATCATGGTTTTCTGTATCATCGCAGCAGTGCTGAAAATTGTTTAAATATTTTATTAAATTCATCCTGACTGTGACAAGCCAGTTTTTATTCCTGAAGCCATCTAACCATTATCTGCTTATCTGAGCTGTCCTATTTAAATACTCCGAGAGTTTACTCCCTGGTTCAGGCTGCGTGCTTTTCAACTTAAAAGAATGTGATTTTCAGACATCTTATTAAATTTGCTACATTTGATGTAAAAATTCCCAAGCTACAGTGAGTCCTGAGCTTATTTGTTTATCTTCCACTACTTTTATTTATTCCTTTAAAAAGACAGAGCCAAAAGGAAAAGCTTTCCGCTGCTCCAAGCAATGGCCATTTCCAGGAATTTTCCTCTAGTGAGTAATTTCTACTTTCTTCCAAACCAGTACCAGGGGGTCTAGAGGGGAAGGGTTACGGTGTGCTAAAGGAGCCAGCAGCAGCCCCAGCATCCCTCCCCAGCCACGGTCCACCCACACCAGCCCCAGAAATCCCCAGGGCTCATCTCAGGAGAAACTCTGGAGGTGGCTCTGATGTCCCCAAGGGGAACCGAGCATCGCCTGCATCCCTGCTTCACCGAGAAATCCCATCTGTCAGAATAATTAATAACTATTCTGTTTTATTCTGCCACAGTTACGAAACCACGAAAATTGAGGAGACAACACACAAAAAAAGAAAGACGACACTGTGAATGTCCACCTGCTCCTTCAGCCCTAATTTTTCAGCCTTCAGACCTTTCGGGTTTCTGTCTCCCCGACGCTGCAGAAGTGACTCCAGACCCAAGCATCCTGGCAGAGCGATCGGCAGGACGCGGCGTGGACGCGGCCGCGGGGCTGGTTCCCACCGGCCACCTCGTCCCCTGCACGCACCTTCAGAAGAGCAGCCCCGAGCTCCGGCCAAGCGCCTGTTTATAGCTCAGGGAGGTGTTACCAGACCTGGACAAGCACTAGGGACTTCAAAACCTTTCTGAAGCTTCCTGCAGCTCTTTGTCTTCATTGGGGTTAGCTAAGTTTATCATCCTTTTGGGTCATCGTGGCAGAAAGCGCACACAGCCTCGGCAACGATGCTGCAAGCCCTCCCTGCGACGGTGCACAGGGGCAGGAGGCTGGAGATGAGAGTAAATCAGAAGGTTTGGCCAAACCAAATGTCTCCCACAGACTGAAATGAAAATGTTATTTCCATTTTAACCCACTCTAACAGGCAGAAAGGGTGGGAATGAACTAACCGGACCTTCTACAGCTGCAGAAAGTGTTTGGGCTTCCCAAGTTTGTAATGGTGAGAAAGAGATACCATTAATAAAAGACCAATCTCCCGATGCATGACATCAAAAAGGAGTCAAGCATACTGTGCTTCGGAAGTACCTCTCTCTCCACTGATGAGAAAGGACATCCAATGGATTGCCTTGGATACAAGCATCTCCAGCGCATGTGACTCCAGGCTGGGAAGACAAACCCATCCAAAACTATTCAAAATTAGGAACATTTAAGGTCATTTCAAAGTTCTTCCTCCTTCTTAAAAAGTCACAGGTACAAAAATACCCCAGCAAAAATGCTTCACTAGGAAAAAGGTGGGAACCTTCAAAATCAAGTGACTTACCCCATGCCTTCTCCGTTCCAGCCTTCCCCGACCTCCGGGCACTGAAGCATGCGGCCGTGGCACCCCAGCAAGCGTCCGTCCCCTTCCCTGCCTGCTCACGCCGGTGATAAGATGACAAATCTGACAGCTTCCTAGGAAACTGTCTTCATGTAACCAGAAAAGCAACAGCCTGATGATTTTTCTTGATTGCTCTCCGGAGGCTGCAAGGGAACAAGCTCCTTTCACCTCTCGGAGATACCGCTGCATCGGAGAGGGAGGATTTGTGCGCTGGCAGCATTGCAGATTCCTTCCTGAGACACTCAGTGCTTAAAGACACCTGAGGTGAACAAATCCAGCTTGGCAGGGCCTGATAGACCTCCCAGGGTCTGCAGGACCCCGGCGGGGTGGGAGGCTTACATGGCCCGGAGACCGACACCAGCAGCATCTCACGAGCCAGACGGGGGAGAAACCCACCCGACACGCGGGTCACGCTTAGGCAGAAGTTACACACCCAGCCCTCGGGAGGCAGAACCTCAAAGGACTTGCAACAAATCACAGCCCGTAATGTGGACTAACAACCTCAGACACGGAGCGAGGATTAGAAACCAGAATACTCCGAGCGTCTGGAGGAACCCTTCTGAATGCAAAGGAATAACTAGAGGACAAAGCCAACAGCAATGCAGCTCAGCAGCAGATCAGACCATGAGAAAACACAGCCTGCACAGCCACTCTGTTTTACAGCTGAGGAAGGTCTGTCAGACATGAAATAGGAGTGGGATCGTAGCTAGCGGTACCCTGTTACCGTTGGCTTTGAAGCCAACAGTGAACAAAACTCCTTTCAAAGCATAAAGGATAGACAACACAGCTCCACTCCCATAAATATGTATATCCTTGTGGAAGAATCGAGTGGTGGAACAGAAGATCCGTCCTTTGAAGGATTTATGTGAATACATGGTAGGCAAAGACAAAGAAAACATAAAAGTTGCCCTTAGAAGCTGCCCTGAAAAGGAAGGGAAGGGAAGGTGGGTGGAGACCAACTCCAGCGAACAGAAGTCTTCATGGCTTCACTAATGATAGTGCAATTATGTTAACGACTCCTGCTGCAGCTAATGGTATGGCTATGAAGAGCACTTAAGAATATTCCTACGGGTATGTGAGAATCTCATCCGGAGATGGGATTTCCAGGAAAAAAAGCCTGACAAATACTGATCTGAGGCACACAGGGAGCATCAGAATAGCAGGAGACTAAGTGTCACCAATAATGTTTGGGATCAATTATTAAAGACAGAAGACGACAAGCTAACTAAAAGAGCATCAACAAACATTTTTGCCATTAAGGTTTCCTAAGGGTAAAAATAAAGACCATAAACATCCCTGAACACAAAACACTACAATGAGTTTGGGTTAGGAGGAAGAACAACAACACGCGGAGAAGATTTAAGGAGGAACTGCAGGAAGCCCGCAAAGGGACGAACGCAGTCAGCAAAGTGGGATCCCAGCGGCTTAGGTGTGGGCAGGACAAGGCAACAGGCCTGGGCCAAGCATCCCTCAGCGTCTGTCCCTACAACGTGCGAACCTGTAACAGATGGGAAACACAACCGTAACGAGGGGCATAACCATCATGGAAGACACGGAGGTTTTAACAGAAGATGACGTAGGAAGTCCTAATGTGAATTATGAGCAATAGCACCAGCGTGCCCTTGACAAACAAACAAACAAACAGGAGTGTACGGGTTGTTGGAGCAGCAGTATTGTGATAAACTGAGAACTTTTTAAAACACTTGGAGAACTGAAGCTCCAAATCAGAGGGTGCCCCAGCTCCGTCCCTCGGGCTGCTCACGCCGGTGAGGTGTCCCTCCCCGCTGGAGGGTCCCCAGCGGGCTTCGCTCTGATGAACCGTTCGGGTGCTACCGAAGGGCTCGGGTGTTCGCTGGTCGCTTCCCGGGCTGCCCTGGCTGAAGACGCCCATCGCCCTTCACCTTCCCAAGCTCTCAGCGTGATTCACAACCGAGAAAGCTTCATTAGTCAAAAGCTCGCTTGCATTTACTCTCTTGAAATTGGAGAATACAGTCACCTGGGCAGACGCGTTAGTAGTGTACCTCTTTCATTGTCATGACCGAAGGATAAACAGCACAGTGCCTGCAGCTCCTTCCTCAGCAGAAGTTGTAAGAAGTGTATAAAGTCACAGCAGACTGCATCAGCCCTTCAAACACGGTCTGACAGCCCAAGTGGCCGTGTGTGCATCCCAAGGAGCTACAAAACCATCCGGCGGCCACTTGCATGGGAGGCTCAGAGCCTGGCTTGAGTTTCGAAAGGTCTGACGGCCCTTCCAAATTATTGGTATCATCTGAAGAGCTCAAACACCCCATCTGAGGTGGCAAAAAGGAACTGTGGACTTTGGCACCTCATCTACGCAAATCTGTATTTGCACTTAATAAACAACCAAGCTTCTGTTGCAGAAATGAAGCGATGAAAAAAATTCAACAAGTAGTCACTCAACGGAAAGTTTAGGGAAGTGCTAGAGAGAAATTCGTGGAAGATTCATACATTTCTGAGGAACATCTGGTTTCCATTCAACAAAAAAAAGACACTTTGTGATTTTCACCAGATAAAGGTGTTATCAAAGATTCACTAATTACTTCATTCAATTTCTATCGCACCTCCCAAACCAAATTAGTGAAATTCAAGCAAAAAATAATGAAAAATTGCACGGAAGGTACCTGTTATACCCACTTCTCCTTGCTGCCTGGTCTGCGTATCAATATTTAGATTCAGCTGTTCCAAAACTGAATATGAAATGCATAAAATGAATTAGAAGTAGAATTCATGCCTAAACACTGGGGAGATATGTTTTGAATTACAAATACAAAATTAGCTTGAAAGTGAAGCTAAAGCTCCTGCATTTCAAATTATTGCAGAAAATATATTGAATTCTGCAGAGATCAGAAAGATGCAGCATCAGAGGTCGATGACAAATGACAGGGGAGAAATCAATTCAAGGGGAGCTTGACTTGTGTTATGACCATGACCCAGAGTTTAGCTTTACTAAGGCAAAACACTGCAGAACATGATTTTAATCTAAAATATTAATCAGCAATAAAATGCATAAATTACATCTGCAAATGGCTCATTCTCCGGATTGCCTGTTACTCCCACCTTGTGCATTTATTTGGTCTCATCCTCCTTGCACTGGTGGGTTTTACTGTCTTCATCACCATTTCTATCCACCACAGCACGGGCATTTAACTCTTTTCCATACAGGTTACTGCTGGCAGTTCCTCTGGCCGGAGCGGGATACAGGCAGAGCCGGATGGATGGAGGGATACAGGCAGAGCCGGATGGATGGATGGAGGGATGGATACAGACAGAGCTGGATGGAGGGGTACAGGCAGAGCTGCATCCAGCATCAGAGGGGTCCATGCTCGGAGGGAGCGAACGCTGGAGGGGGACGGTGGGATGAGGGTTTAGGAGCAGGACAGTGCTGGGAAGGGCTGTGAGCACTCGGTGCCCATGGCCAAGGATGGGCAGAGCGGCAGGCTCATGCCAAGGGACGAGCCCAGCGAGAAAGCCAAGAGGAAGGAATCTCCCTGCCCACGCAGGGGGAAGGAGAAAGTCCCAGTGAAGCTCCCAGATTTTATCCTCTCGTGTGACCACAAAGCAGAGGCAGCTCTGGCACCACACGCGATGCCAACCCCTCCTGCCACAGCCCCCCAGTTCCAGGCAGATCAGAGGGGTGACTGATGGCTTGGCCGGGTCCCCCATCGCATCCCACCCCAGCCCCAGGCGGCAGGACCACGCACCAGCTCCCACCTGGAGGGATCTGACCCACGCCAAGTCCCCAAACACCTCTCATCTGTCAGAATAGGTCAGGGCCCGTCCCACCACAGGGCAGGAGAGACATCGCCAAAGCTGTTTAAATATTTACTGCTCCAGCCCCCTTTTCTCCTACCCTTCTCCCTCTTTCAGGGTCTCGTGCTTGAGATGGGGCACCGAGACGGCTGCAAATGAATGATAATGAAATACAGAGCCTACTAGTTGGTGCTTTCCCCCTCCCAGCATGCCATAAAAAACTCCAGCTCTGAGGATCAAACAAGATGATCAAACGCTCCAGCAGCTGGTTTTTAATTCCCCATTGCTCCAACTCCTGCGCACGCTCAAGAGCCTTCCCCCCCCCCCCCCCCCCCCCCCCCCCCCCCCCCCCGNCCCCCCCATGTCTCTGCAGCAGAAATAACGGGAGTTTGCAGCCACGGAGGAGAGCAGGCTGAGGCACGAACAGCAGCAGCGAGAAAGTCAGAAATCAACTGCATCTCTCTACCTGCCCCTACAGCAAAGGATCTCTCTCTGTTTAAAACCTTCTCTGGCAGTGTGGATGGGCTGGCCCTGGGGGGTGGACAGAAACACGGGTGGGACCTGGCTCTCAGGTCCTCAGCACCCAGATGAGGATGTGTGCCTGCAGCCCGAGGTTTCCCCAGGGGCCCTCCTGGCATGTGGCTTCCCAGGAGGTGAAGCCTCGTGCACGGGGTTAGATGGTTCGGAGCACTGCGGGGACCTCAGCCTCTGTGCCCGCTGCAGCCCAGCATCGCTCCCATGGCACGTCAGCGCCGGAGGAGCCGCAGGGAGGAAAGGCTAGAAACCTACCCTGATGTTTTAGCCATTTACCATTATTTTAGTCCCGAAATAAATGTATAGGCACGGCGCTCCATGCTCAGATTTGCAAAACTGTATTTTTAGCACTGGGAGAGGATCTTCACACGTGGCAGGTGGTGGTAAACCCCTCTGACAGAAGGCACGACGGGAGCAAGCAGGAACCCTCACCGGCTTCAAACGGCCGCACGTGCCTGGCCTGTGCCCCTGAGGAAAGACCAGCGTTGGGAGGACGGTCCCTGCTCTGCACAGCCCGGCCACCAAACGCACCCGCCAGCTCCTGAGCCAGCCGCTTGGTGGGAGAGAAGGAAAACCCCTGGACAGCCGGTAGACAGTGCTGTAGGAGAAAGGATGGAAGAGTTTCCTTAGAGTCAGGTTCCCCACACTTCAGATATATTTCTCCTCAAATTTGGAATATTTAAGCTCTTGGCAGGGGCAGAAGGGGAGGAGAAAGACCAGAGAAGCTCCTACAGACCCCAGAGCAAAGATCTACTGACTTCATTTTTGGGAGCAGGATTTTCCAAGGGTTCCCATCCTTCCAAGGGAGGGCCAGATGGACAGGGGACCCCAAAAATGGGGAAGATTTCACAGGGAAAGGTCCCTAGGAAAGTTGCACCACTTGGTGGCATCGCTCTCAAAAGCTTGGGCGAGTGGGGACAGTTTGTCTAATGGGTATCGCAGCGATTAGAAGCATCAAATTATCTTCCGCAGCACACAACAAATAACGCTAATGGTAGGGATAATGTCAAGCAGAATTACATTGGATTTTAAACAGCACTGATAGCACATGTTAAGCAGACATATAATTAGCACTGTGGCGCCTTGATAATATTAATAACGTAGCTAATTATACTGATATAAATAGCAAGATTAATTGTCACAAAACATCAGTATCAGGCTGTGAAAGGCATCCCCAAACCTTGCGCTGTTTGTCAGCACTCGGGCACCGGGGCCGTAAGAAGCAAACCGCTCCCAGCGTTTGGCACATCCCTCACCGAGGCTCCTTCCCGCCGGATGGCTCCGGCTCCCCCGGCACCCAGCCCAAGGGAGGGGGCCGGGGCTGCCCACCCCGCGGGGCACAGAGATGGCATTCGGGGAGCCAGGCAGGGGCACGTCCATCCCCCCGGCCCTGGACAGGCCACCGGCCGAGTGGCCGTCCCGTCCCCCCGTGGCACCAGCGGGGTGGGGGTCACGGCCAGGCGGCTGCCCCAGCCCTGCACCCGCCAGCACCCGGCCCCAGGCTGCGATGGAGGGAGCCGGCGCGGAGCCGGGCACGGCGGCAGGACCAGCACCAGCACCAGCACCGAGCGACACAACGTCCCCCCAACCAAGAACATGCCTGAACACCCCGAGGACGGCCGGGATGTTCTTGGAGCCTCTGTGCCACCCAGCCCTTGCAGTCTCGTTTGCTTTAGATTTACCTCGCCCTACCGAATGGCTTGTCTGGAGGAAACAAACCCGGCCGCTTTCCCTTCTGACAACCTGCAGACAAATGAAGAGAGGCTCTGTAAGCCACCGCGGGAAAATGTGTTTGCATCGGGGTGTGTGCTGCTGTTCGCGGGAGCAGAAAGGGACGCCGAGGCCAGTTTGGAAACCCGGATCCCAGCGAGGACAAGTGGGAGCGATTAAGCACAACGTGCCCTTTGGGAGACTTACCCTCCCATCCGCAGTTGTTGTCTCCTGCCATCGCTCACGTGGCAGGGCTGGCAGGGCGCACGGCACCGCTGCCAGCACAGGAGGGGCTGAAGGGCGACCATCGCAGCCTAAGGTCCCTCCTCCTCACCTCTCCTTGTGGAAGAACAAATTTGGACAGAAAAACTGGGATGAGCTGGGCAGAACAGGCACAAAGGTAAAGCCCATGGAGGCTGCTGTCTAAATAACTTCTCTCCAAAAGTCCTGCTTCGTGCAGGACTGGCCTGCGTTGAACAAACTCATCCACCTTTCTGGCACCAGCACGTGAAAGGCTCCGGAGGCACGTTCAGGACGCCCACATTTATCCGGGCAATTCCCCACTGCCCTGAATTTTCTCCCTGCCTCGCTCCAAGCCACACCGTGGGGAGAAGGAGCCGTCCGGCCGCGCTGGCTTGGAGGATGCTCCGGGCTCCCCCATCCCGGCACCTGGCTGCGGGGGCAGAAGCCGGGGCCACGGGAAGGCTGAGCACCGGTGCTGGGCTCGCTCCCCGGCTCCCATCCACGTCAGCCAGCCCAGCAAAGCGTTTGCTGGCAGGGCACAGCGTGAGTGTTGCCAAAGTGGGAAGAAGGATGCAAACTCTCGGTTTTCTCTTGGAAGCAGATACAACGTGCCAACCAACTGCCCGGGATGGGGCTTATTTTGGCTGATTTGTTGCTTGTGTTAAGCCACGGTAAAACTGGAGTTGGAGATGGTGAGATAGACGCACACCAGTACAAACTCAGCCTCAGGGTAAACACACTGACTTCAGCAGGGTTACGCTGCGAGAAGACTTTAACTCCTTGTGCAGATGCAAGCACCAGAGTCCCATTCCTTCTGCCTGCTTTTTCCCTTTGCTGCTGTTTTGCTGCTGGAAAAGCAAACAAAATGCCTAAACCCACCAAAAAGTCACCAAAAACATCACTAAGCAACGGGACAGACAGCGCTTTTGGAGTTTCTTCTGTGGCCAGAGCCCTAGTGCTGCCTGCGGATCCCTTTGCCCCTGCAACCTGCGGGATGCGACAGCAGCCTTTGTCACGGACGCGCAGGGGACGCTGCACTCGCAAAGCTCGTGCACCCAACGGTCCCGTCGGAGCAGCCAGCACCGCGGCTGCTGCAGCAATGCCGGGCAAGCAAGCTCACCAGCAGCAGCTGGGGCGAGCAAAGCCCCTGTGCTTCCTCCAGCACCGCCAGGGCCGTGCAGGGATGAGTCCGACGGCCGAGCCTGCAGCCGTCCCCGGCCAAACGTCGCTGCCAGCCCGGGCCACAGAGCGCCTGCGTTTTCAGCTTATCTGGCAGATCTCAGGCACCAGCCCCATGGATTACACAAGCTCCGACGTCTTATAGCAACGGGCACGAGAGAAAACGTCTGAACAGGCTTTTCTTCCTGGAGAAAACAGCCCTGCTCGCTGCAAGCTGCCCTCCCCAGCCTGCACTGCCGCTGCTCGAGGGCTGGGGACGTGGCGAGGTGCCGGCAGATCCCCCAAATGCCTGAAAACCAGCGTGTTTGGGCCGTCCGAGCAAAGCGACCGTGTGCCCAGCCCTGCCTTCAGCCAGCCCGGCACCTGGCTCATCTCTCCAGGAGCAAGACCCCACGCCAGCCGGCACGCTGAGCACCCCGGGAGCTCCCCACCCCGCTCCAGCCTTCTGAATGAACTCCACTAAAGCCTCTCTGAAGGCCGCCATAAGGGGAAAGGCCAAAACCCAAAGACAGACTTTTCAAAACCTTACAACATCTGGAAAGCAGAGGGGAGGGACCGCTGGAGCCTTCAAGCCAAGCGCAAAGGTGACTCCTCATGCCAAAACCTGCTTCAGCTGCTTTAAACTTGGCTAAAACTTCACCCAGTGAAGTGTAAAGTTCCCACCAGTCCGTGTTCCCTCCCCAAGAAAAAAAACACATGTCCATCTATGATAATGAGAAAAGGAAAAATTCTCTTTCCTCCTCCACACTAGGAGGGAAAGCTCTAAAATGTCAGTTATTTCCCTAGAAAACTCAAAGGATCAGTGCTCTTGGTCAAGGTTGAAGTTTGGAGGGCAGGATTAGCTGTTCTTCTGGAAATATCCAGATGTACCTAAGCGATGAGCTTCTGCGAGGCTTTGGTGCATCTCCCAGGGATTTTTGGTGAGTCCTCTCAAACCCAGCCACCCAGGCTTTGCCATCCCAGTGCCACCAGTGCCCTCACCCCAGTGCCACCAGTGCCCTCACCCCAGTCCCTCCCGGCTCAGCTCCTGCCTGCCTCTGCTCAAACCCGGCAGCGAAGAGCAGGCAGGACGGCGAGGGCCAGCGCAGGAGGGCACAGACACCCACCTGCATCGCCCCGCACGCCGGGGCACGGACCGCCTGCGCAGCACCAGGCACCGCGAGGGAGCGGAGGGCCCAAAAAAGGGACCTGGGGAGATTTTGGCTGCTGGGACCACAGCAGTCTCCAAGCACATGTCGCTTCAGACCTCACAAAAGCCCAGGGATGGAGCAGAACAGCAGAAGGCTCACAAGACACAGGACCAAGCAAAACCGGTTTTTGCAAAGCAGGGGGCTCGTCTATAGAAGAGGTATCTGGATTTATTTTACCTGTAACCGTAACTGCCTGTCATAACCTCGGTCTTCCTCCAGCCCTATTCTCTGATATAACCAAATCATTTTACAAGACCACAGAAAGAAAAGAACCCACCAAAACTCAAACCCAAGAAGCCCACACCCAATTTCAGCCTCTTACACTGGAAAATTTCGCCTGAAGAGCGGTGATTTAGCGAAGTTACCACAAACGCCATCTAATAAAAGAAAGAAGCAGTGTTAGCCCCTCGCCCAGCAGCATGTGCTGCTGCAGCCTGGATGCACGCTGAAAAGGCAAATGCCTTTTTGTACGGCTGTAACAGAGCTGCAGCAGCACAAGGCAGAGGCTTCAGATAAAGCTGCTGAAGCCGTGCAACAGAGAAGTACTGACTGAGTAGCAGGTGAGCACCCGGAATAAACACAAACCGAATGCCTGGGCTTGGACCTGCAGCTGGGCTGACATAACGCATCAATGCGACGCATAGATCTTACACTGCATAATAAAAGCCCTACGGAAAGCATTTCGCCGCTATGTGCGGCACCGGATTTGGGAAACACAAAATCTCAGCGAGTTCAGAATGGAAAAACCTGCTGAATTTCACGTGCAGCCGAGGCGGCTCTGGAAGAATAAGCGGCTGATGAAAAACTGCCAGCAGCATTCATCTCCCGTACAAAGCCATCCACTGTGCTTCAGCTAAGCAAGTGCCAGCCCTTCGCAGCCTCTGCTGTGCGACGCAGCAGCACTCTGCACTGAAACGGGGTTAAGCGTCGTACTCTTTCCCTCACCTCCCCCCGACTGCCAGCCCATACGCTTGATAACCATCAGCCAAGTGTCCCCTGAACCATAAGGCTTACAGAAACCTGGCATTCTTCTTATCTGCTTCCTGTCTTTCCAGTCTGTAAAGGTCACAAAACTGCGTATTTAAAAAAGCAAGCTGAGCTTCTCCTACAGCCCCGGGATTCCCATGGCTGCAGACCTAAGAATAACACAGATGCCCAGAGATGTGGGGAGTGGAGCACGATCCAGCAGACATCCCCCCATCACCTACCAGATTATCCCCAACTGTGCTGTTTCGGGTGCCACAGCTACATTTCGTCATGCCTTGCAAACCTGTTTCGGGGCACTATGGGCAACGCACCCACCAAACAGCACGGACAGCCGCTGCAGACCTGCTCTGCTCCACGCTGACCTGCTCAGGGGCTGCAACGAGTAGTGGCATTTCCGGCACAACTTCCCCCCGCAGCACCCGGGGAGCCCCAAGGCATGCAACAGGTCGCACCCACCACCTGCCCGGGTCCAGTTTCCGGCTGGTGGGCAGCAGAAACCCACACGAGGGCTTCTGACCCAAAAGCACGGCCACGGCAGGTCCCTCTCATCCCGGTCCCCACCACCGCAGCATCCTCCTGCCCGGTGCGTGCCGGCTGCTGAGCCAGCTGCAACGCTCCTCGGCTGCGGGGAGCACAACAAATAAGTAAATCACGCTTGTTCCGCAGGACACAGCAGCTCCACAATGTACTATTTTTATTGCCCGAGTCGGTGGCTTCGAGAGCAATGTTTTTCCAACGCGGGCTGGCTCCTATCACTTAAATGAAAAACAGGCCTCAGTGGAAACTAATACAAAGGGAAAAAAAGCAACAGCACCTTCCTTTGGTTTTGCCGAACTGACACGTAAGCTGCACTTGGCAGCATTCAAATCACAGCTCAGCAAGCGTGGAGGGGGGAGAGGGAGAGCGTGCACTTATCTCCCTGCTGTGTTTGTATTCGGGTGTTTATCAGCAGCTCGGCAGCTGCTGCGAGCAGCCCCACGGAAAGCCGGCACTTCCAAACGGGGGACTTGCGAGCGATGGGGAACAAGGAGCACTCACAGCATCCGCAGGCAGCGCACTGGGAAGGGACGTCCAGCTGGCCCCCGCAAGCAGAAAAAAGGATTCTTTATGTTTCGCTACTAGCTTCTGGCACGAAGGCAAGAGCCCAGCCGCAAGCTCTGCCCCGGGGTGCCGCAGATCCGGGCTGCTGGCGTCTCCCACCGTGTTTTCAAGTGGCGGTTGTGGCTTCCAGCTGCCCTTGGTGACGGGGCTCTACCGAGCTCGGAGGGAACGTCCCCCCAGGGAGCAGCCCCTGTGCATCTTAATCCATGGGAAAGGCCTCCAGACAAGGCTTGCGTGGCAACAGCTCTGCTCTTCCTCTCTCCTCTATCCCTGACCCAATACCGGCATTACCCCTCGCTGCAAACCGTGCCTTGCTTTACCTCCGAGACAGGCACGCCGTCCGCCCGCACTCACTCCTGAAGGTTTCCCTTTGCTCCAGGCTTACCTTGCCAAAGCAATATTTTTTTTTTAAATGGTCTTCTGTGTGCTCTAGCGATCTGCAGAAGGCTGCCATCAGAAAAGCCTTTACTCGCAAACCCAAGCGCCAGGCTCAGAAGGCCGGGGCAGGCGTCGGACCAGAGCCTGCCTTCTGCTCAGCCGCCAGCGCTGGAGCCCCCGCTATGCCGGGGTCGGAAAGCTTATCATTTCCCTTTGCAATTTAAATCCCAAAGTCATGCTGATTATTTCTCAGAGATACTTTCAAGCGGAAAGGAAATAGATCTGCTTTCTGGCACATCATGGGCAGGGGCCCCGGGGCCACCCACGGACCCCCGGGTGGGCTGCCAAGGGGCGCAGCATTGCCCCCTCCTCACCCCCTCAAACCCTCTCCCCGCACACAAGGTTTTCCAGCGTGGACCGAGCGGTGCTTCGAGCCTCGGGCAGCCAGCTTTTCACCTCGTGAGCTCAAGCTCAAGCACCCCAGGGGCCGGGAAGCTGATGCAGGGCCGAGCCTGAGCGAGCATCGCTTGGGTCCAGCAGCGAGACGAAAGCTTTCGAAGGGGCGCGCAGCTTCCCCGCACGCAGCTCCCTGCCCCAGCAGCTCCGGGACGGCAGCAGAAAGCCACAGGCTGCCAAACCCAGGCATTCAGCTCGGTGAGTCAGAGCCCGAGCGAGTCACGAGACTGGCTGGAAAATCCCAAGAGTTTCAGAAAATAAATAAATACCTCGTGGGTACTCTTTACTTGCCTCCTAGTTCTTTTTTTTTTGCAAGCCTTTGGAGTGGATTTGAGTCAGCTTTTGAGCTTCTCTCCAAAGTCTCAGAATAACACACAAACTGGCCCCGTGATGCTTTATTTGACACGAAGTCTGAGGCTCTCACATCCCCTCTCCTCCCCAGGGGTGGGCTTTCCAAAGCCCCCCAGATAACTGGGATCAGCACTTGCACCAGTGGCACCGTTTGCCCCAGCTGTATTCCCACTGGGGACTGGGAAGGCTGGAGCTTCACCTGCCTTCGGCACAGAGCAGCGAGGCACCAACAACCCAGGGAGAGATGCAGGGAGCTGCCGCAGAGCATCCCGGCTCCTCGCATCTCGGGCTTGGTCCCGAACCACGACGGGCACGGAGAAGGGGCCAGGCGAGCCCGAAAGCTCCCGCAGCGGCTGCGGGAGGAAGGTCAGCAGCAGAGCAGTGACTTGGGAGCACTCTGCACAGAGGGAATAAGGAGTTCCCAGAGCCAGCAAAGTCGCAGCCCGGCCTCTCGGCACCCTCTGCCCGGGGACCGGGAGCACAGGAGCGGTCCGGCCTCGGCCGTGGCACCCGGGCACCTCTGCAGCAGATCCGCGCGTTGTTACGACGAGACGCTGGCACGGTGAACGCGCTCCCTGCCCGCCCCCTCCCTCTCCAGCGCCTTCTTTCCTGCACATCCACCAACGGGTCAAAAGACTCTTTCAAAATTTAGCAGTGTCAAGGCACAAAAATAAAACCACCGCATTGATCTTCCTGGCAGAGCCCTCCACAAAGAGGGTTACTCAGAAAACCTTTATCTAGTTTTCTTTTCGTTCCTTTATTTTTTTTCCCCAGTCCCCTCATCTTTCTTTAAGAGCTAATCTTTGCTAACGGGAACTTTTTGTTCCCTCTGACACTGCTAATATATGTGTTGGCAAGCATGTCTGCGAGCATACATCTTCTGTAAGAGGCCTTGTCACGGGCTTTGAAACCAGCCCAATTAGCATTTTATTTCTATTTTTCGATTGCAGTGTTTTACAACAGTTTAAAAAGCAGATATTGAGCACTAAATAACTCTCACCAACAGATATTATTATAGGTGTAAGGGATTTTTTCACTTACCCACAAAGAATTACCCAAGGTTAAACAAAGCCCAGTTGTGGATAGCTTGGAAGATAAACTCTCTGGTTGGGCACGTCTCAGATTTAAATTATTTTAAAAGCCGTCGCTTTTATCGCTCTCTGTTCTCCTCACTGTTCCCCGTGCTCCGGTGCCTCTGCCGAGGCCGACCTCTCCGGCAGGACCGCCAACAGACCCTGAAGCCTACGGACCCATCTGCCATTGCCGCAGCACCCCACGAACAACCCGCAAGCTCTGTAGACAGTAATTACAGCGATTTCAGACCTAACAGCCTCTCCCCGCAACCCCAGCCGTGGATGTGCCGCCACCCCAGCGATGCTCGGAAGGAACCACCCTTCAGCCGTGCTGCAACCAGCAAAGTCTTTCCCAAAGCAGGAGCTTTGCTGAGCCGAGTTACTGATCCGCAGCCCGTCCTGCCCGGCGGGTGCTGCACCCTGCCCCGGCCGAGCCCTGCAGCCGGCGAGCGCCCGGTGCTGGTACTGCTCACAGGAGGCTCTTCCCAGCGAATTTCAAAAGACCTGCCGGGGAAGCCGCTGTGACCCAACTGCCCAGCGAGGGGGAAACCCCGGGGCTCTCCCGCTGGGTTTATCCAGGTTTTGGCCCCGTGCGCAGAGCCCAGGTAGAGCTGGGAAGAGCTCTTCCCTGCCGCAGGCGCCCAGGAGCTGCCGCCTGCACCCCATCGCTGCCCCCTGCACTGAGCCATCCCCGGGGGCTGGCAGCACCCATCCTCAGGGAATTTCCCCCAGCTCCATAAACCCAGAGGCCAGCACGCACCCGCAGCTTTGCTGGGTCATCCTCCAGCTCCAGCACCGTGCTGGGCAACCGCGGCGGCACAGCCAGCGCTGGCTTCTCCTGCAGCCCCGTTAGAACCTTTCTGTGCACGCAGGCATCGCGCTTTAAAAAGATCGCCCCATTTAAAAACAAAACAAAAACCGCACAGGTTCCCGGGTGGGGGTTTTGGCATAATCAGGATTTGATGGAAACGCAACACACGGGTCGGGGCAGTGCCTGGCTTTAGCTTCTGCCTTCCCCACTTTGCTCTCGAGAGCAGCCAGCGGTCCCAGGGGACGTTCCCGCAGGCTCCGTCACGGCACAAACAGATTCAAGCACCAAATCGTGCCCAGATCCTGGTGCAAACTCATTTTTAATTCTCTGCTTTGCCTTCCTCACCAGCAAAGTCCCAGGGAGCCTGCGAGAGTTGCTCGAGCAGTGGGATGCTGCCAAAGTCCCTTGCCAGAACTTGGTGAGACTGGCTGCGTGCAAGCGGAGCTCCCGCACACCACAGATTTGTACAGGCACGCGCTGGCCTCAGAATAGTTCGATTCATCCCTCCCCGTCCCATTTTAGGCAGAAAAAAATGGACGAGTTTTGCACCAGGACTAACATCCTGCTCCCTCCAAATCTCACGCATGGTCCATCTGCTACAGAAACACAATGTTGAGAGGGGTCGTGGCACGCTGCCTGCACCCTCACCCTGCCCTCTGCTCCAGCCACGAGCAGAAAGGAAATAAGGGAGAAGGTTCTTGCGCTTCCATAAATAAAGCTTCAAAAGAGGCCCAAACCTCGCATCCCATGGGAAAGCTCTCTCCCCCGGGGAAGGAGAGCTCGGTCCGTCACAGCAATGGAAGCTGAGGCCATGCTCCCCCGTTTCTAACCCGCTGCCGAGCCATGCCTGCACACTGCTGCCGAGCAGCGGGTTTCGTCTGCTCCTTTCAGCACTGAAGCAGCCGGGTTTTTCTACGCAGAAAAGAAACAAAGCCAGAGAACCACAGTGTCCCTGGGGAAGGAGGAGCAGCCACATCCCGATACATCTTCCCTTCTCCTCCTTAGCAATATGCAATTAAAGTCATTACAGCTTTCACGGCCACCCCCCCGTAACGCTTCCCCAGACTGCACCCTGCGTCTCCCCATCCTGGCGGCTCCCAGCAAACACCTTCATCCCCTAATTATACACGCAGGGAAGACTCCGCGCCACCTCCTTATCGAGGCAGGCTCGGATAGGGAAAGGACCCCTAAGTTGTTTTTAAAGGGTCCACTGCAAATGCAAATGAACTCACGCTAAGGACACTGATTCATTCATGAATGCCCAGAAACTGTGGCGTGTCCAAGCAGCAATTCTCCACGGGACACGTCCTGCAGCCAAGAGAGATGTTCAGCTCCCCCCAGCAAGAGCACATGCTGCTCCAACAAGCTTCTTGGCAAAGCCCCTTGGTAAAAAAGAAAAAAGAAGATAAAAATGCAGGTGGCTCTAGACGCAGATCGTAACTGCACTGCTTTGGGTGGGACATTTTGCTATGTTTCAAAAAAATAACTGCATATTCACGTGAAAATCCCACGTTGTCCTGCTGCTCAGGCCGGCCCAGCCCCGGCCACCCCATGGTGAAGCAGCTCTGCAGCACAGCACCTTCCCGCTCTGCTCAAACCTGAGTTTTGGTGAAAGGGGGGGGAAGCCCAGCCATGCCCACGCCACCCGAGCTGGGGTCAGGCGAGGCTGCAGAAAGCCCACTCCTACCTTCATGCTGCCAAAGGGGATGGGGGAAAGGGGCTGGCTCCCACACCAGCCTTCATCTTCCCTTCCCAAGGCTCTGGTCAATATAAAAGGGGCTTTGTCCGTGCTGATGTACTACAACTGCACAGCTTCCTTTGTCCGGACGCCGCCGAGCAATGCTAGAGCAGAGGAGCTAGTTTCGTTGATAATTTATGAGACAATTTATTTCAATGATGCGCTTGAGTGCAACACCTCACCGGGGGCTGCCTGTTACCAGCAGGCTGAAGAAGCTCCAGGACCCATTCAAACCCTGCAGCAAAGGATAAAACACAGAAATAAGGGCTGCAAAGCAGCAGGGAGATGAGAGGAAGGCAGCACGGGCAGGCTCCAGCATGCCGGAATGGGACATTTCAATGGCTTGTTGGAAAGGCTGGCCCATATTGACTTGCAGGGGGAAGGTTTGGGTTCCCATGTGAGGAGCCCACCGATCCCAAGCACATGTGTCCTCCAGCAAATCCCTCCTGGGATGCACAGAGATGCTCTAACTGAAACCCCCCTTAGCAAGTGGTACAAATTCATCACATTGAAACCCCGTGCTCAGAGTTTTGACCCAAAAGCTTTGTCCACCTTGTGCTCCACCAGAGCAGTGTCACCAAGCCAACACTTACCATCGCCCCAGAAGTCATGACCCAAGGGAAAGCTGATCCAGTGCCTCGGTGAGCAGAAATGTCCACTTTTATTTCCATCTGTCAAGGGATACTTTCTGCTTAAGGATGCTCCTCTCTGAAACCCCAAAAAAGCCCAGGGGGAGAGCCTGAGCCCAAAATAACCCACACAGCAACGCACGTGCACCTCCTGGCTTTGGGCTACGACTCAACCAGCAACGCACCCGACGCGGCTCCGGGGCAGCCTGGCGTGTGCCGCGGTGAAGGAGATGCAGAGCCAGGCGCCTGGCCATAACCCCCACGAAAACCCACCCCGCAGCCACCCCCCTCCCAGGCAGCACCAGCTGCGACCCGGCCGGCGGTGAGAGGTGCTTTGCCTTTTCAGCCGCTCTTCCCTCCACGCGGAAAACGCGGCCTCGGAGCCCGTTTTGGGGGACGTTGAAAGCACTCCATGCTGGGGAGGCCGCTCTCTCCAGCGGCTCACAGCAGCAGCGCGGTGGATCCTCACTCACGTCTGGGACGGCGCAGGCAGCAGCATCAGGAAAAGGCACCCCACACCAGGAGCAGAGCTGGAGAACGGCCTCATTCCCTCCCGGCACGCCTGGGAGCCACGCAAGAGAGCAAAGCACGTGCTTAATGTTAAAAGGAGCAACGAAACGCTCTGTGCTGTCGCTTCCGTGGCCCTGGGAAAGGAGACGAGGACCCTTGGCGTAAGATACACAGATGCAGGCTGGGGCTTCGGTGTGAAACGGGGCTGCTCGTCCTTCCTTGCCCTCTGCAAGGCTTTCCAGGGACAGCAGCAGCTGCCGTGCACCAAGCCAGGCTCTCACCGCCTCCCAAAACACTTGGCCGGTTACTTTCTGGCACAGCACCATTTTTCTGCTCCCGGCCCCGCTTCGCCCTCTTTGCAAACGGCGGCTCCGAAGAGATGCTGAGCTGCAGCACGTCAGGTCAGCGGGGCAAGGGGAGGGTTTCAGTCCTCCGGGCACGGGGAGAGGTGATGCCACCTGCCCCCAGGCTCCCAGGGCTGTCACAGGTTGTCGTTGTCCCTCCATGGCCATCTGGTCCAGCTCGCGAGGGGCCAGGCACCCCTGCAACAGCCCAGCGCGGCTCGTGGGGATTCACCCCCCCGCAGGTCTCGGGGTAAAGGCTGTTCAGAAGGAGGTGCTGGAAGAGTCACCCGTGGGCAGATCGCTTTAGGGGAGGCTGGCTGCCCCGAAGGACACCAGCACATCACCGGAGATGCTCGCACACAGGCTGCGGGGAACCAGCGAACCCCCCCCGAGCAGGGCAGCGAGCAGCACAGCCCACCCCACGGCAGAGCCCGTTCTGGCGGGCGGTTCAGGACCAGTTCAGCACCGGGAGCACTGCGGAGCTCTGCTGGGCAGCACATCGCACCCCTCCGCCCCGCGCAGCAGGGCCGGGGGATGACGCCCACCAGCTCTGCAACCAGGCGGCAAGCGCCGCAAGAGCCTCACCCGTCTCCTTCCCGAACAGGGGGTTTGAGCTGCTGGTTTTGGCCACCTCCCTTCCTTTCGGCCATCCTGTTACAGCACGCTCCCGCGGCCACAGCGGCACCAACGTGCTCATGTATTGCGTTAATTAAGCCTGAGTGGGAAATAAAACAACTCAGCATCTATCTGATGCGCAACCCCCAGCTAGCATGGCCTCAAACCAGAATTCAGAAACAAAATGAAAGAGAAACAAAAAGAAGAAAGAGAGAGAAAAAGGGGGAAAATTGATTAAACTCCAGAGTTCAGTGAGTGACGTCTTTAATTGCTAATGTTGGTTTGGGATTATTCTTTTTTAAGATTTTTTTTTACCAGCCCAGCTGGTGTCATCCTCTAATACCCAGAGAGCAGCAGATTGCAGGAGACTACTTATTCTCTTGCTGTTCTTTCTGTTAGAAAAAAATAAATAAATAAAAAAGATAGATCAAAGAAGGGAAAAAAAACCTTCTGGTAATTTTTCTTCCCCTCTGTTTCCCAACTGGTCCCAAACATATTTCCTGCTGGGACTGACAAGGAACACTGTCAAATTAGAAATCACAGCTTTAAGAATAAAGTGGCATTAGATTAAACGGAAAGGCTACTTTTTAAGCAAGGGATGATGCAGAAGGGTTTGAACAAATCCTGCCCTGGCCAGATCCACGGGCTTCCCAGCACAAGGGCCCTGCAGCGGTGCGAGTGCCGGGGTAAAGCTGCCCCATGGGGCTAGGCTTCCCCCCAAGAGGGGCAGACCCCCCATGCACAGCACGGGAGACATGTCTAAGAAAGCCCAGAACAAGAGTTGAAGACCAAAGCATGAATAACCAGCCCTTCACGTCCAACGGAAGCATCAGGCCAATGGACAGACAACAGGATCCCTCTCTGAGCACAGCTCCGGTCCCAAGCAACCGATACTCCCTTGCATTAGCACAGCTCCCACGCGGGCCCCCGCCAACCCCCACGTGCATGTCCCGATGCGGGGATGAGGATATTTCCTATGGGAGCAACTCTGACCCCTTTGGTGGACAAACCGGCACGTTGCAGCTCACGCCTGGTGTTGAGAAAACTTCCATGCACCCGGTCCCATCAGCCTCACACGCATCACCTTTAGCCGGGCTCTGCTAGCGGGATCCTAGCATTCACACTTTCTTCTTACGATGTTTAAGATCAAAGCAAAAAACCCACCACCCTGCCAGCACTCCAGCACTGAGGGAACAGCACCAGCCCCCTCAAACCCAGTGGCATTGCAAAGACAACCATAACGGCTGCGAATCTTCTTTGCTTCTGATGCGCTGTGAAGAGCTGACGTTTAGACCGCGCAGGAAGGCTGCGAGCATCCGAGGAGTAATTTGTCGCTGGGGCCGTATCAAAGCGGCAGCTTGCCAAGCGTCACACCCGTGCGAAGCCCACGCAGGAGCAGCCGCCGTGGACACACACGTGCTCCGGCAGCAGGAGCAGCAGAGCCCAGCCTGGCCCTGCGAGCGGACGCGGCACCTCGGGTCGGAGGAAGCGGACGTGCTGCTCCGTGGTCCCTGGAGAGGTGGCCGAGTCCTCCGGCTTCCTGGCTCGCCTGCGTCCCGCAGCTTCCAGAGCCTCCAGACCTGGAGGGGGGGGTTGAGGACAGCAGATGTTGTGACCCCGTGGCTTTTGTCAGCAGATCGATGCTTCTGGAGCCACAGCGCAAACACAGGGGCTGGGGAAAGAGCCCGGCCGTGCAGGAGTGTGAACCCGGGCAGAAGCAAAGTTCAAGCCGATGCTGTCAGCATCCTCATCCATGCAGGAAGGCGGATGGCACTCTCCTCTTTCTCCTCCTCCCGGCAGGAGCATCAGCTCCTCTGGAGACAGCAGAGGAAAAGTCATCGCTCCTTCAGGCGTGCAAAAATCCACAGAAGGACCAAAGAGGCACTTTGAATGCCTGCCAAGCAAGTGCTGGGTTTCTCCACGTTCCTGCCTGCTTGCTCTCCAGAAGCGATGCTAAGGGCCGGGAGGAGCAGCCCCGGAGCGAACAGCAGCGGCTCTCCCTGACCAGACCGCTGGGATGCGGCCAGACCTGGCCACGCTGCTCGAGGTGCGGCCGTGCACCCAGCCCAAACCACCCGCTCGCTGTTTCCAGACGGGCCTGATTCAGCCTCGATTTATAGGTTGGACTTGAGACACAGGAGATGGAGTAAAAGATGCTTCAAGAGAAGGAGAAGGCAAGACTCTCTATTTAATGAACGATGAATTAATTGAACTTTTCTCAACCCAGGAAGAGCAGATGGAGCATCGCCAAGGGTGGGGACACATCCATGCGTGTGCTTTGGTGCACGTGGAGTACCTCCAGCACAGCTGGTGCTCCCCAGAGACAAGGAGACAGAAAGCAACCCCAAAGGTCTCCCCGCCCAACGAGCAAACGAAGCCCCTCTTTGCCTTCCTGCATAATATTGCTCTTTGCTTTGTTTTGAGCTGACAACAAATGACCCGAAGAGGTATCTTGCTCTCCAGCATGCCTCCTGGGTGCCAGCTCTTACACCACTTCTAGAAAGGTGAACAGTGAGACTTAAAACAAAATTTGAGACAAGGAAGCATTAACAGCACACAGCTTTTAGTTGGAAAACAGACAACTCCATTCAAAAACAAGGTAAAGAAAAATCAATAGCTCTTCCCTCTATGGGCTGAGCTCTGAGCTCAGGAGATGGCGTGGCCCCTCAGTAGGAGCTCCTCAACCATCTTCTGTCTTTCAAATGCCAGTCTCACCACATAGCTGTTTTAAAGATGGGAAACTGAGGCAGAGAAATTAAGAACTTGCCACAGGCAAGCAAGGAGCAGGAGGCTGAATTACCATGAGCCGGTTTTGGGGGGTTGCAGCCCAAAGCACCGCTGGCAGAGGACAGCCCATCCAGCTAGCATGAGAAGGACCACACAGCCACGAGAGCGGGCTCACAGCCGGGGACAAAGGACTAGGACAGCATCCGCACTGACGATCTTAAGACATTAATTTAATCAATCTTGGAAAAGACTAAGTTCTCCCTCCAAGTCAAAAGGCTCCTCAAGGCAACATGAGGCTTCAGGGGAATGGAGAACTTCTCCAGGCTGCAGTCCCAGGAGATGGGTCACCTCCAGGAGCCCAGTCCCCCAGCCCTCGCTCGGGCCCGTCCCTGCTCCCAGCTAAGGGGGGAATCAATTCCCAGACGAGCAGTCGGCCGGGCCAAGCGCGGGAGAAGCCGTGCCGGGAGGTGGTGCAGCACCCCTCTTCACGGCAGGCGTGGGGGAGCAGCTCCTCACAGCTCACGCTTCGCGCTCCGAACCGCCTGCGCTTCACAAAAGACCTTACAGCTAATTTTCTTAGTGAATGCTTGTCAGATCAAAGTGCAGCAAGAGGAAAAAGCTGAGCCAGCTGCTGCTTTGTGAGAACCCATTTAAGCTGCTTGAACGGCTCTTGCTGACATCTCTGCACGGCTGCTTTTCAGGTGGACTGCAGAGACGGCCGGGCACGGGCCAGAAGAGAGTCCCTCTCGCCCAGGCAGCACCGACACACGCCTGCAAAGCCAGCACTGCCTCTCTGAAAATCCTCCGCCAACGCAAGTCATACACTCGGCAAATTGCACAAGTGACATTTAGGATTTTTTCCATGACGGACCTTCAGCTGAGACTTGTGAGCTTCATATGGCAAGGGATGGATGGCGCTGGGATGATCTAACGGCCTCCAGAGCTGACAGAGACAGGGAAGATATAATTTCTTGCAGCTTCTGCAGCAAGTCTTGATCTCAATGACGGATGCGCCAGCAGCATCAGCAAAGCACGGGAAGAGGCCATTGCCCAAGGTGCAAGTGCTAGCGGCCAAGCCAGCAGCACCTAGGAAAGATTTCTCTGGAAAGAGAGCGGGTGCAGGTCCCAGCTCTCACAGCTTTACCCTCGTGATTAGTCTCATAAAACGTCAGCGTTCCCTGGACGCTGCTACGGGGCTTACGGCTTCCCCGAGACCCTTGCCCAGTTACCATCAGAGAACATCCAGCTTTAAACTTTTGTACCCAATAAACGCACAAACCTCCGTCCAGCATTAATAAAAAAATGGTTCCCTGCACCAGTTATCTGGGAAGAATTCCATTTTAAGCAGTATGGAAGTACTCAGGGTGAGTTATTTTGAGATAAACTTTTACAAATACATTTTAGAAAGAGCTTTCCATTTTGTTAGACGCCACGCTGCAGACCCTGTTACCCTTGAACCGCTCTTGGAAACGTCTCCTCCTTCCCAGTACTGGGAGAGCTTCGGGCAGGACATAATTCCTTCCTCGGGAGGCCAAAGAGGGGGCATTTTTTTGATGTTTTACATTATAGGCTGGATTTTTATGGATTGCTCCACCACAAACATCAGATGATTGCCAGGATGCAGAGCTGCAGTGGGTGTATCCATCAGGCTCTTTCGCCTCGTGACCTGTATTTTCCAATCATAAAAATAGATAAATAAATAAAGCCAAACAGCACACGCTGAAAGACAACCCGTGCACGTTTTCTCTTGGATGCCGGATGTTTGGTTCCCAAAAGCCCTTTACAGAAACAAGGAAGGAATCTGGATTTATTGCTTTGGCACATCCTGCACGACACACGCCTTTTCGCACATTATTTTCCGAGCTTATCCCACAAATCAGAGATGCCCCTAAGAGCGGAAAGGGGTTCAGCAGGCTCGCAAGGATTCGGCTGCATCTCAGCCTGATTTTGAAAAGCAAAATCCCCAAACCCCAGCCCCTTGCACCCAGATGTGCCTTGAAAGTCGCAGCGCCGGGTGCTCAGCCTGGGGACACCACGAAATCTCCCCCCTTGCCCCCCACCAGCTGGCCAAGGAGGCAAACAGGCTGCGGCAGAAGCAGCGCGCTCCCATCGAGCCCCGCGTTTTCCGTCCCCGAAGGGAGGGTTATTGGCACGTGGAGGACGAGCGGGAAGCCGGGCCGGTCGCTTTTCAGGTCGCAGGAGGATCGGGAGCCTCCCTGCAGCGAGCGCAGCCTGCCAAAGCTGCTCGCACACCGCTCCTCCCTCCCGCTCAGCCGGCCGCGCTCGGACGGGGCCGCGCTCGGAGGAGACGGCAGGATGCAGCCGGTTAATCCACTAGCTTCCGCAGGTGACAAAGGTGTTCCGTGCTGGGAGCAGCCCGGCCGGCTCCCTGCCCGCGGGTCTCTCCCTGCAGGAGCCCGGGCTCTGTCTCCGGGGCACGGCTAACGAAGCCCTGCTCGCACGAGGCCGACGGGATGGGGCACCACGACCCGCCGACGTGCGGAGCGGCACGCAGGCGACGGTGTCAGATATCCCTCCCAAGAACACTTTTGGGGTAGGTCCCCATCAAAGCAAAACACGCTCCCAAACCAAAAGGAGGGCAGAGGCAGGAGCAGAAGCGACGCCTCATCCACCCCTTCGAGAGGCGATCAGAGAGATCTCTGCTCTTCACATCTAAGATTCCTTTTGCTCCAAGCAGCAACAACAAGGAGGTCGATCTACGCCCCAAACCCGGCACATCGGCTCCCCAGCTCCCAACGCCGCAGGCTCACGCAGACACTCCCAGCGTCAGAAGGCAGCCCCAATCCTGCTGCGTACGGCCAGAGCCCCCATCACAAGAGAAAGGCAGGTCAGGACGACTGACCGCCTCATTAGCTGAATTAGTAAGCAAGAATTCACTCTCAATGCTAGCCCAGCGCTGCCATCCAGCCCGGCTGCACGGCCCATGACGTGCTTCTGTCTCCTGACATAGATGCTATAGCTTACACAGCAGTAGCACAGAAGCTATATGCTCACGTTGCACATCGTCTAGCATTATACAGTCAAGACATCCTGCAAGGGCAGGGCTCTCCAGCTGCTACAGATGCGGCCTCCTGCAGACCACCCAGCCAGGAGCTCCGAAAAACCATTAGAGGTGCAAGAACTTGTTCCTCCGGAAGCCAGCTCAGGAGATTTTGGGGACACACCTCTGCTTTCCTCATCACAGACATACCTGTTTGTGGATAAAGATCAGAACGAGGTGGGCTGATACCAGCCATTCACAGAAATCAGGAGTCACTTTGGATGGAAAGAGCCTTTAAGCTCAAGCGACTGGTCCCAGCACCCATCACGAGCCGGAGCCTGCTCAGCTCCGCGGGACCCGCTCAGCTCCGCAGCGAGTAACGTGCCCCTTCCCCCTGGACCAGCACGCTGAGAGGGGGAAAGCCGAGAGCAGGAGCTGGGAGACGCCAGGGACCAGCCCACAACCGGCTGGGAGAACAGAGCAGGTAACCCCACACATCCCTCCTCTCAAGGACCCCAGAGCCACTTCCAGTCCCAGTACAGGAGGATTTTTATCAGCAGATGCACTGCTATTGCACATTAATTTCTATAAAAGGGCACATCGAACTACACTGACAGGATATTCAAAGTAGGGTTTTTTTTAAAAAGCATGTCAGCCGTCATGGTAAAATCACTTAATAACACCTGTAAGCCTATTTAAGGGTCTAATGTGATAATAATAGCAATATTCAGCATCTCAGAGCATGACTTCAAGCCTGCTAAGAAATTCATATGACGCTCACCCCAGTGCACACAACCAATTCTCCAAATCACTTAAAGACACTGAACGTTGCTGGGACACATTTTCCAAGCAAGAGTACGCGCCACGAATAGCTGAGCACAGAACTAACGAGAGCCAGTGCCTTCCCGATTGCACATGGAGCATAATTAACTGAGCTATGCTAATTCACGCTCTTGAATATTCATTACGCCCATAATGCAATATATCCTGAATATTAAACAACAGCTACTCAGGGCAGGAATATTAATCTTCTGGCAAAGCTGCCGGTTGTTTCAGCGAGCAGAGGACCCTGCTGAAGAAACGTAAGGACACACTGCAGAAAATATTTTGAGATAGGAGTGTCACAAGGCAAACACACCGACAAGTCCAAAAAGAACCAGTTGCCCCATCCCGAGAGCCCTGAGGCCACAGAGTCAAGGGTGCAGCAGGGAACGGCTTGGGGAACCTCGGAGAGCTGGTGGTGCAGGAGCCGGGGACACGGGGTGCGGGAAACGCTGCCGACAGCCCAGGAGAAGCCAGGGGACCACGGCAGGACACACACCAAGTGCAAGCTCCAAGGGATTGGGTTACCAAAGCCACAAAGCAAAGAGGGAAATTCAGAGTAAAAGCTCTGGAAAAAAAAATAATTAAAAAAGGCACAGGTAGCATGAGTGTTCTGGAAGCAGGAGCACTGCAGAATAGCTGAGAATGAACAGTCTGAAATAGTGTCATGCCCTTGGGCAAGGTTCAGATGTGCAAGGAGCAAAAATGTCTTACAGGAACCCAAGGAAAGGGAGGAAGAAGCAGAAAATGTACCTGAGCATCCCAAAAAAGAGCTCCTGCGGGACGGGCCGCAAGGCAATGCTGTGTGGCTGCTGGAGCATCACCTCCCACACAGGGAATCCTCCACCACCGGGGACTTTCCATGGGATCTGGAGTTGCACTAGTTCTTTTTTTTTTTCCTCTCTCCTCCAAAAAAAGCCACCCTATTCATGCAGAACTGAAAGAGCTGAAGTTCAGGTCACACCCTTAAAAACATCACAAAACAGAAACTTGAAAAGATAACAGCTTGCAGTTGTGTCAGGAAACAAAGGGACCTGTTCTGGGAAGAAAACTGTGTGCAAAGGGGTAAGTTTTCCCTGAAAGAATTTATGTTGCAGAGAAACAGCAGGAGCACATGGAGAGAAGAATCAGGATTAAATGGAAATTTAGAAGCTGCAAAAGATAACACAGATTTGAGGCATCCAGAGAGATGCTATAAAGAAAACTATAACACAAAAGTATCTGTATTGTTAACAAGTCTGTTGACAGAGGGGAAAAAAAAAATAAATCTGTTAAATCACATGACAAAGGATGACTAGAACAAAGATTAGGTTTGATGGGAACATAAATTGGCTTGAAAAACTATGGGGCCACAGCTCAAGGACTGGCATAGATTTGTTTATGCTGGAAAGCAGCATTAAATATCAGATCGCAGAGACTATTCGCCTTCTCCAGAAATAGCACTGAGAACTCAAGTGCTAAAGCCTCAGTCACCTCACGCGTAAGGCTGTTTGATGGGCACCACACCAGCTGCAGAAGAGCCCAGAGGCAGCGAAGAGGTGCCACCAGGAAAAGCCCAGCTCCTGAGCAGGATGCACGCTGCTGTCTAACACTTTCCTCCGCACAAATTATTCCCACCCAACTAATCACCGAGTAAGAGTCAATCATCATAAGGCATAAAGTTAAGCAAGAACTTCATACCTAAAGATCTGGAGCTGCTGCACTCGTATAATTTGATGTACTCTTAAATTTTTCATTTCTAATTTACCAGTGCAACAGCTTCTGCCAGAAACATTCCCCATCCCCCTGCGGTAACTTGGACGCGTTCTCGTTTCTGGTCAGCACCGCAGGGCCATTCGGGGTGGAAACGCCGTGGTTTGAGCTGGGTTTATTTGCAGAGTGATGACAAAACCCACATCTTCAGCAGAGCATCCTCGAGCCGGGTAGCCAGCAGCATCACAAGAAAGGACAGCCCCCACCAGTGCAAAACACGCCGTTTGCTGGGAAAGCAGCACCAGGGGCATGGCAGCCAACGCTGTTTTTCAAAGCTGATGCTTTCAAAACCTTGTCCGATCACTGCCCACACCGGCATCTTGCCAGCAGCCCGGAGGGCAGTGTTTAATTAAAATTAAAGCAAACCACCACTGCAAATACTACTCATAAGGAGAGCAAGGGATGGGGACGTTAGCCGTGTCCCTGCAAGTGATAGTGTGGTCTGCACATCCTCTGGCCACGTCCTCAGGCACGAGCAGACACGTGGCCCACACGGGCCGGGCAGCAGGTCGGTGGCACGTTCCCTGTTGCCTTTGTCTTCCCAAAACAACTCGACTCTCCAAGCCCACCAGCCCCCCCGAGCATCTTCCCCAGCCGCATCCCATGCCCGCAGCCCCGCGTGCCCCACTGCCTCCGTGCTCACACAGCACTAAGAACCATGAATTCTGGTTTATCGAGCCCAACAAGGGTGAAATTCATTCATATCCTCAACTCCCACCTTCATCGCTTCCTACCGCCTGAGGCTGACGCAACAGGCGAGCAGATTGACCACCAGCCAGTTTTGAAATTATGGCATTTGGGAGGAGGGGGACACTTGAATAAAAGAAGGCAACACTTGCTATTTAAAAATAACTTCATCTGCTTACCATCTTGCTGCTTCCATAGACGTGAGTTCTGGCCTGCTATCTCGCAGGACATAAAAGCTGGAGATTAATCCTTTAGCTTCATCCCAAACACAGCGCCGTTGAGCGATTTTTGCACAGCTTTACGCTTTCATTTTCCAGTTCAAGCTGCTCTTGAGACAGTAACATTGAGATCAGCTTGGATGTGAATGTAGTTTTGCAAAAAGCAAGAGATTAATCTAACCAACGCAGTTTCTCAGGCCTGCTATCTCAAGACTCATAATAGCTTAGTTAAAAAAAAAAAATAATTAAAAATCCAAACTCTCCCCAAAAAGCAGGTTTCTGGAAAAAAATAATCAAGGATCCCAGCAATAAGCAATTTCTGGTCCCTGTGACCCACAAATGATCAGTAGTTAAACAGTTACCAACACTTGCATCTTCTGTGCCGATGGAAAACGTAAAATCGGGAGCTACATCACACACCCGGGCACACGTGGGTCCCTGTCCCGTCACGGGGCAAAGCAGCCCAGAAGACATGGTATTTCCATATGACTCGTGCTCCGCAGGTAAATGCTTTGGCTGAAGCAGCGCCGTGCTCGCACCCGCCCCGGCGCGTGCATCGAGCAGGTTTTCCGTGAAATCAGAGCAAAAGGGCAGGGGCAGCCCAGGCTGCGGCGCGGAGGGGACGCACATCCCAGCTGCGCTCACAAGCCTCCTCCTGCCTCTGCGGCACCCGGGCAGCGGCTCTGAGGAAGGCGGACAGACCGACACGCAGACGGGAAGACGTCTCTACCACCCTGCGTTGCTGATGCGTCCCACCGCACGCTAACGGAACAGCGGGGCCACGGCTCCAAGCCTTACCTTCCTGGCTACGACTGCCACTGCATGGAGCTTCCCTTCGCCCGAGCAGCCTCTACCTCCACGGGGAGGGCACAGCAGGTCCGGGGGACTGTCCCCTCCACAGGGCCGAGCACGGCTCGTGCAGACACGACGGACCTCCCAGGACATTTCGCCATTTCCCATTAAGGGCTCCTCCACTGGTTGCAATTCCGGCATCCAAGCCGTAGCAATGACCATCTCCCGCTGCACGGCATCCGAAGGGCACGCCGCACTGCCAGACGGAGGCCAGGGCGGCCACTTGATACGGGAACCTGGCAGAGGATCAAAGGCCCTTATCTGCATCAGGGACAGGCAAGGTGCTCTTCTGCGTGTGTTCAACACCAGTGAAGTGCTTGCTGCTTTGCAAGGCATTGGGTTGCCACTGCAAACAAAGCGATGGAACGGTAACCCTGTGCTGCAGACCCTGGTTTGGACCCCAGGTCTGCCCTGCTCAGAGACATCTCTCATAACCAGTCACTAATTTACAAATTCAACCAGAGATAACAATAAAACCACGCTGTGGGTTTCCCCCACACCCTGGCTACCTGCCTTAGGAGAAAGAAGCCGATGCTAAACAGCCTCAGGAGCTTGCAGGAGAGTAGAGATGCCCAGACCTGCGCAGAGAAAGCAAAAGCAACGCTGGGGAAGGCTGAGGAGCAGGCTGGCAGGGGAAGGCAGGGCTCTGCTCGCCCCAAAACGCTTGTCGATAACCCCAGCGGCTGCCACCCCGGCTCACAGTCCCACAGCTGCGGCAGGTCACGGCACGGGCGCCCGGACCTCCGGCACAGCGGCAAGGGACGGACTTGCCGGCACTACAGCCGCTGTAGGCGAGCTCGAGCCGTGGCTAAGCCAGGGCTGCGGCCAAGGGGGCTCGACCCCCTCTGCCAGCACGGCCGGGGCTGCGGCACCAGTTGCGACTCCCACCACCGCAAACCTGGTCTGAAGCAAGCCCCAGCTGGGTTTGCATCTCCTTCTCCAAGCAGGTCTCAAAGAGAAGCGGCAACGGCGTACCCGGTGCTGGCTAAGGGCAAAGAGCCGACAGCTACAGTTCTGCTGGTAACAGCCCCCGCGCTCTGCGTAGGAGTCACAGCACTCACAATTGTAACCCTTGTTCCCAGCCAGCTCTGCTTTGTGTGGGGGAAATACATATATAAAAAAGATTCGGTTTAGCCCCATGGCAGTACAGTAAATTATAAATTAAGCAGCAATCTCAGTGACTCACAGAGCGCAAGTGAGAACACATTCGCAAGTCCCAAGGGGAAGAAGTCCTATATTGCAGTGCACAGGAAGGTTTTTTTCCCCCTCATTTTTCTACCCCACCATTCTCAAGAGCCTTGCAATAACTATCAACTTTCTGCATACAATTTGTCTAGCACGAGGATTTTATTTTATTTTTTTTTTAATCTTGAGTCCCGCTCACATAAACCCACTGGGGGCAGGACACCTCTCTGAAGCGTAACAGAAGATGGGCTTTCACCTGCCTTATTGCTCTTCCTTTAGCAAAGAGCAAAGTGTTACAAAACGCACATCTCTTTTTCGGTATTTCCAGCCTGTCAATCAACAGGAGCCTCAGCAACGGCAAAGGAAGAGCCTCCTCTGAGCTGGCCCCTACCCGGTTCCTGCAGAGGGCACGAGCAGATGGAGAAGCAAAGGACGACAGCAGATAATTACGGTAAAATCATTTCTCTGCAACCTCCTTCCACCACAAATCACGGACGGAGGAGCCGGCCAGAGCTCAAAGCCTTTGCTGCTGTAATCTCCCCCTCGCAGGAGTCGCTGCGCAGCGTAACCCCGCACCCGGCCCCGGCACGGGGGCAGCCACCGCCGGCACGGGCAGGACTTGGGGCAGGGCAGCACTCCGCCGAGAACATCGTCATTAGGAGTTTCAAGCAATCTGAATTTATAATTGGCTGAGATTTTACTCCGCAGATAATGTGCTGCTGTCCTAGGCGCTGGCTTTATCTAGGTCAAGCCATTAGTTTTGCTCTTAATCTACATGCATTTTTAATTTGATCTTCAATGTCAATTTTCAGCCAGCAAGCCGAGCTGATGGACTTCTTTGCCACCAATTGCGTTCAACATCTCGACCCTTCCTGAGCACACAGAGGGAAAACAAGCACCAAAATCCTGATGCGCTTTGACTACTGACAGCCAAGCTGGCGGATCAGGAGTGCCCAACGCTGCCCGTCGGGTCGGGGAAGCGGAGGCCAACGCTGTCAACGAGCAAGCCCGGTCCGTACTGCCTGCAGATGCTTCACCACCGCGAGAAGGGCTGCACGACGCGGCAGGACCGGTACTCTGAGGCTGAGCAAGGACACGCAAGCAGCGCACACCCTGAAGGACACACTCAGGCAGCGCCCCAGGACCTCCGAGAGCTCGTGCCAGGGAATTTGGGCAGCCAGCGACTGGTTTGGGTACCAGCTGCAAGAGGACAAGAGATATGAAGATGCCTTCGAATGTGCAACCTTCACTCAGGTCCACTTGACTCTTCTCCCAGCTGAACAGGAGCCGCCTCAAAGCTGAGCGGGTGCTGGAGCCGCCTGCTCTGCACGGGGGTAATCATGGCACCAAACGAATCCTCACCCCGGAGCATGCCCAGGCTCTGCCCGAAGAGCCCAGCACGTGCCCTCGCTCGAGGCTCTGGACAAGCAGGCCAGCTTGAAGCAGACGGACATGCCCGCTGTCTCGTACCAGGGCAAACAGTAACGGGAACGCCAGCTTGCCTGGTGAGGGAGAAGGGAAGGAGCACTTCTTTCGCCGCTGTAAATGAATAAAAGGCGGCAGCACAAGGTAAGCACTTCTTCTGGTTGAAGAGAAGCGTCTGTCGGCACGGGGTTATACATGAATATTTCAGCACAAGTCTCAGCACCGTGGGTCACACTGCGGCAGGACCCGCTCAAATAGGTCACTACTAGCAAATACCAAAACCTCAAAGCAAGCAGAAAACACGGTGGAAATCCAACCCCTTAAAAGCATCACGCCTCTCGCTTGCCCTCCCTCTGGGTCCTTCTCGCAGCACCCGCTTGCCTGTCCTCACCCGCGCCACTCGCCTGGCAAGGTGGTCCTGCCAAGTATTTCATCTCCCGTATCCGCAGCTCTCCGAGCGTGTAAGCGCAGCGCTGGGAAATAGCCACTCTGTTATGAAGCACTTTCCTACCCAAAGAGCTGTTTTTCCCTTCCCTTGTGGTCTCTGTGGCTGACAACCCTTGACACGGAGCCTTCCTAGGGAAATGGGATGCCACCACATCCATCCCAGCTTTGGAAAGCTCCTGGACACGCTCCCGCACCACGCAGGTGACCCCAGCGCTTCGACCTCCGCCCCGTCCTGCCCGGCATCCCACGCGGTCCCCTCTTTAATTCAGACGCTCCTGGAGCCGGGCTCCCATCTCACAACAAGGGCCAGGCTGCAAATCCCAGCAGAGGGGAGGAGAGCTGGGAAAACCCTCTCTGTCCATCTTAAAAGCAGGTGGATGCTTTCGCTGCAGAAAGTCTAGCGGCGTTGGGCGGCCAGGGTTGAAATAACTGCGGTTTATCCTGCACTGTCAGCATCCCTGGTGTTTGCAACATTTCTGCCAGCGGCTGTTTGAGCTGGCAGATGACGGCCGATGTCCAAGGTGCAGCGCACGGCAAACGGAGCCGCTTTTATGGACGAGCCAACTCGTGGGCTTGAAAGAACCGAGTGCAGAATTACGCGCTGGCAAACAGCGGCACAGTCAGAGCAAGAACTCCCTTACCCCAAAGCAACGGGCAATACGTGAGCAACCACAAAGGTCCAAAACCTCAGCCCAGCGACGTTCACAACTCAGATTTACCGCAGTTCGGGAAAACTGCTAGTACTTACCGGCTTCTTTAGAATATAAAGAAGTGGAGTTGAAGATGCACAAAATAAGAGATTAAAAATGGTTCCTAAAACACCTTGAGGTATACAATGTGGTACGGACAGATCGTTGCAGAGCCTCCATAGGAAAGCCACGCTGCATGCACGCACTAGAGATTTCTGATGTAACACAAGCTCGGAGGGGAAGGGGAGCACTGGGAGAGGGTTTAGGGTTTACACACAACAGTATGGTTTTCAGGCATTCAGCTCTTCTAAAGAGGGAAGAAAAAAAATCCCCCACCAGAGATTTTTGTGGAAAGCACAGCCCTTTTGACAAAATGAAATTACTCAGTTCAAAACCAAATTTTCCATCAAAAAAACCAACTTGAAAGGCGTTTCCAGCTCGCTCTAGCGACGGGATCAAAGCCAGAGATTAAGAGCAACTGCTCGCCACTCAACACCCAAGCGCACCACGGATCTTCAAGAGCAGGCTGGCTGCAACAGAATTCACCTACTAAGGACTTAAAGGGGGAAAGGAGGGGGCAGAGCCCTGCCGCGGGGCACGGGGGGACGTGGGGCAGGCCTGGGGCAGAGGCGGCTGCGTTAGGCAGCAGCCAGCTCCATCAGCCGCAGGTTCCCGTGCGGCAGCATCCCACCAGCGCTCCCGTCCCGGCACGTTTTTAATGATCTCAAGTATTGCAGATACTTGCAAGGATCTCAAGTATTGCCAGAGAGCGCACTGTGGTCAGAACTACAGACTGAGGCTGCACGAGGAAGACAACACAAAATGCTAATGCAAATATTGACTCTGCTGGTAAAGCTCAGCATCGATCCCGTGCAATTCTTGCAGTGGATGTAGAGCATTAGGAAAAATGCCATCCAAGAAGAGCCCAGGTGATGCACAGCCAGCAGCAGGGATTGCAGACACCAACCGAGGGCCCCCCACGAAGGGGCTGTGCCTAGCAGGAAAGCCACCGGCGGGCAGAGGCATCGCGGCCCCTCTCCCCTGCTCCCCGATCCAGCCATAGCTCCTGCAGTTGAACAGGGAGCTGGGCAGGATGAATAGCACAGAAAGAATGTTTCTAGTAGAGGAGAGCTTCCCTCCTTGTCCAAAATCACTTAAGACTGTTATTTAACAGAAAAAAGAAAAAAAAAAAAATTGGTGTTCTGGCAACCTCAAAATTTGGCTGGTTGAAGAAGCAATTTAGGTTGTCAAGGGTTTTTGTCTTCAGATGGCTTTGCCTGGCTAGCTGACATGGGCCAGAGCAGGGGGAAAATATTAAAAGGGTTTTAATTTCTATCCCCGAGTTTTATTGCGTGCAAACATACACAGTCATTTCTTTCTAAGGTTTCCAATTTGCTAATTGAGACGTTTCCTCATGGAAAAAGAATGTCCTGGGCTAAGGACCGGGCTGCTGGCACTGCTCCGCACACCAGGGGAAGCTTAGGTGAGGTACGATGCGACGACGAGAGAGGCACATCAAGGTCTGAAGGCAAACATCAGCCACCACGGACCCCAGATGCTTCGCAGGCACGCGCCGGCACCAACGCCGTTTGGCAGCACCTACCGAAAGGCAGACCTCCTGGCGGGACACAGAAGGAAAGTGCAGGACATCCTACAGCATGTTCCTCCTGCCGCTGCAGATGTTTAAGTGACAACACTGGGCAAGTCACACCAGGTTTGGGAGATTTTTGGAGAAGGGCAGGTGAGAAACCAGCCCAGGAAACTAGACATCTAGAAAGATTTCATTCCAGGGATCAGTTTGGGGAGGGGGGAAATCTGACCTGCCTATAAAAAAAAAGAAAAAAATCTGTATTTATGCTAGAGTGATAGAAGTATTTCTTCTGCCCTCAAAAAACGCAAGAGCAGACAAATCGATTTTGTTCAAAATATTAACAAGACAAAGAGCCAAGAAAAGCACTTTTGGGTCAAAACAAGCCCAGAACATTAAGGGAAAAAGGACCACGGAAGAAGCAGCTGGAAACACATGAGAAGGGTTATAATGGGAATATGACTGCTGCCACAGTTACAGCCTCACCAGCGTGACCTCTAATGGGACCAGCTATATTTTTTTTTTAATACTGAAAAAGAGGAATTAAAACCGTTTTGCAGACTCATGCGGAATGCACCAGGGACGGAGAGGGATTTCTAACTTTATATAGGTCAAACATCATCCATACGGGTTCACATAACATTCAGTACAACCACAGCCACTGCATAAAAATTAAGCTTCAAAGTACTCCGGAGGGATCCCTGGGAAGTTTGCTCTCTCCTACCTGAAGAGCAGCAGAACAGTAATTCAGTTTGGATCAATACGTGCTACGAGCGAAGGGCGCTGGAGAGCCGTTGCCCGTTTCTGCCGCTTCAGCTCGGGGGAAACTGGGACGGAAAACTCGGGCTGTCGTAGAGAAGAGGCTCCCCGCCACGGGAGCTCCCCGCTGCTGGTCTCGGCAGGAAGCGGGTGGAAGGAGACCCCAGGCAACGGGACCATGGCGGGAGGTCTTCAGAAGCCTCCAAACCCTGGGCAGCCTCCTGCCACCTTCTCTGCCAGACGGCAGCCTGCCTTGGCACGGTCCCTCCGCGAGACACGGAGGACAGCTCGCCTTCTCTTCTCCAGGCTGGACCAGCCCAACTCTCTCAGCCCGTCTTCACAGCAGAGGGGCTCCAGCCCCCGGATCATCCCCGTGGCCTCCTCTGGACCTGCTCCAACAGCCCCATGGCCTCCCTGTGCTGGGGACGCAGTGCTCCAAGGCGGTCTCACAAGAGCAGAGCTCCAGACCTGCTGGCGATGCACCCAGCACATGGTTGGCTTTCTGGGCTGCGAGCGCAGGCGCCCAGCTGATGTCCAGTTTTTCACCCACCAGCACCCCCAAGTCCTTCTCGACGGGGCTGCTCTCGACCCATTTCTCATCGCCCCCCCCCAGGGCCTGGCCCTCTCCGCTCGCACAGTGCGGAGGCTTTGAGCGAGCCGGCTCGAGGAGGACGTGAGGGCACTCCCCGGAGCACTTCCAGGGCACGGCGGTCCTCAGGCACGGGCAGAGCCCTCAGGGGAGGTTTTACGGGCAGCAGGAGGGATCCCAGGCACTGCAGGACGGATGGCTGCGCGGCGGCTTTCCAAAAGGGAATGCCCACGGCCACGTCCCGCTCCCATCCTCCGAGAGGGCTGAACGGGCACAGCCCGAGCGCGACAGCCTTGGGGATGATGCCCGGGGTCCCCAGGCCGCCCTTGGCCACCCCAGCTCTCCCACGGGACAGGACAAACCCCGGCAGAAAGCCGCACTGCTGGGGCAACAGCCACAGGGCACCTCGGAGCCCGACCACGCTCCGCTGCCGGGCCGTTGGGGGAGAAGGTCCGACGCCTGGGCCTGGCACGCACACACCAGCAGGAGAACAATAAAATAGCGAAGGGTTTGCTCTAATCGTGCAAGCGAGACCCAGCTCAGCCTCCTGGTGCCGGGGTGCCGGAGGAGCCCCCAAGCTCCATCCTGCAGCCCACATACCTTTCCGGAGTCGCTTGGCTTAAATAAGAGGTGCCGCTCGGGGCACCCAGGTTCTGCTCTGGCAACCGTCCCTCCGCAAACACCAGCCCCTTCAGACGACCTCGCCGGCGGGCTCGCGGCGGCCGCGCCGGGTGCTTACCTTCAGCTTCTCAAAGCGATCGCTGAGCGATGCCACTTGGTGGTCCCGGTGGCGGCCCACCAGTTTACATAAGGCACAGATGAGCTGGTCGTCAGCAACACAGTACATGTTCACCTTCTCGTTCTCGTGCTCCAAGCACGTGAGTCCTCGGAAGTGAGCGTCGGGCACGGGCTCCACCAGACGGTGGCTGGTGAAGGGCTTCTTGTTGGGGTGGGTGGCCCGCAGGCAGCGGTCGCAGTAGGACACCTCGCAGGTGATGCACGTCTTCACCGCGTCCCGCGGGGGATCCTGCTCGCAGAACTGGCAGGCGATCCTCTCGCCGGCCACGGACATGGTAGGGCTGTTGCGGTACGTCCTCTCGCGGCGGCTCTCGCTGGGGGAGTTGGGGCCGCTCAGGGATGCCTTCTGGAAGCGGTCGATGATGTTTTGCAGGGTCACATTCCTCTTGAGGCCCTCCAGGCCTCGGTGGTTGAGGGAGATGACATAGCGGCACGTGGGGCACTGGAAGGCGGTGATGGGCTCGATGGACTCGCTGGAGGAGCAGCTGGACACCAGGACGCGGTGGGCGCAGCTGAAGCAGAGGCTGTGGGCGCACGGCAGCAAGAGAGGGTCTTCAAATAACTCCAGGCAGATTGGGCAGGTCAATTCTGACTCCAGTGTTTCCATCTTTAGTTAAACCGATCCTGATTCAGCATCAAAAACCAGGGAAGGTGGTCGGGTACCTGGGAGAGAGGAGAGCAGAGACATGAGACAGCGGCTCTCCGCAGAGCGGGCGCCCGGGGGTCAGACGTCGCCTCCGCAACACCCCGACGCCGTTACCACGGCCCGGCCAGGCTCACGCAAGTGCGTCGGCGTGGCTGAAGTGTCTCGCCGCACCGTCCGCCTGAGCCGAGCCGCCGGCTTGGACCAGCACCCAGAGATGCTGCGGGACAGGAGAGACGGGAGGAGGGGCAGCAGCCGGCTCCTCTCCATCACCTTCCTGCCCAGCCAGGGAAGAGGACTTGGACAGCCAGGCTGAAGACAAAACCAGGAGAAATCACATTATTTCATGCTTCTTTTAGCGAGCGCTGCCCAAGACAGGAGCGGGGGGCCATGCTGGTTTCCCATGCGTAAAGGCTCTGCTGCACAGCAAAGACAAACCTCTAAACGTCCCCGCTAGCAGCTACACAGTCCCGTCCCCTTTTGGTGAAGAGGAAAAAGTGAATCATGTCCTGGAGGCTCTGAGCAAAGCGTGTCAGGAGCTCTAACATACCCTCCTCCTGCCCCGCGTTTCTCCCAGCCGTCGCCTCTTCGGAGTGAGGCGGGGAAGGAAGAGCAGCAAAATTAGAGTCTGCAGACTTGCATCTCTCAGCTGTCCTCCACTGCACTCCAGCAACAACCAGGGATGCCCAAATCAACTCCAGCTGGAGGCAAACAAGCTTGTATTTTTAGATCACCTCCCCTGCACGAAGCTGGAAACAGGCTCTCTGCAAGCCACCGAAGCCGCCGCCGAACTGTTTCCAAGCTCCGGTTTTGCAGAGCACCAAGTTGCACCCCGAGCGCTGGCCTGCCCCTGCCAGCGTCCCGGCACGCTCCCAAACACCATCCCCTCCACGCACCCCGCAGCCACCAAGCTCCTTCTCCAGCTGGGCCGGCGGACCAGCCCGCAGCGGGCACTGGGGCAGCACATCGACGGACCCGTCTTAACGAAAGCCCCACGGAACCTGCAGCGGGCACAGGCTGCGAACCCACCTCCAGACCTCGCACCGGCTTCTGGCAGGTCTCCAGAACAAAAGGGAAGAGAATAACGGCCTGGCAGGCGCTAAGAGGGGAAACCGCACGCTTCCCACCCCAGCTCCGCCGCAGCCACGCGTGGCGATAGGGACTAATTAACGAGGAGGGGACGGGGTGGGCTGCGTGGCAGCCCTGCTGCCTCCAGCTCTGCTCTGCATTAGAGGCAAACCAGCAATCAATTAATCAGCCCAGCTGCTTCCCCACATGGACCCGGTGCAGGAAAGCACTTGAAGAGCTGCTCTCTGCTCCGAAATAGCATGCCACCGCTCCGGGCTGACACTGTCTGGGAACATCTCCCATCGGGGAGAGGCAGCGTTTAATTATCTGGGAAGGGGGTGCCGGGGTGCGTGGGACCCTGGTGCTGGTACCGCAGAGGTGAGAGAGACGGGGCTGGGGGTTACCACCTGCTAGTCACCACGGAGCGAGGATGCCTGGCCCCAAGCCGTCACCTTCTTTTCAAGCCCAAAGACCAACAGTACGTTCCTCTCTCCAGCCCACACCTCAGCAGCCTTCACCAGGAATGAGGCTTTGCTTTCCAATTAAATCAAAGTCAGGAAGAGACAAACAGCAGCAGCAGTCACCCAGGGGAAACCACACGCTGTCCTGCCCCCAATCCAACCGCCCTGGCTTCTTCGGTTGTTTCATTCCCATCGCACATCACCGTGGCTGACCAGCGGCTCTCATCAGTGATGGCTCCTGGATCCCAAATTCGAGCTACAGCCCCAGCAGCCCCTCGCCGACATAGAGAGCATTTCCCACCTTGCAAGAAGCACTGCGCTGGGCATTACTGCAGCCCACTCCGACTGACCATTGAGTCCAGGCTTTGCACGAGGGATGTTGGGCCAGGTTTGAGAGCTAAGCATTGCCCTGCTGCCTGCAGACACCAAAAAGCCACCCAAAGGCCAAGCCTGGGTAGCAGACCTCTGCCCATAACCGTGTCTTTCCAGTGCGCCCATTAAGAGCAGCAGGACACCAATTCAGCCTCTCCTCTCTCACCCCTGCTCCAGGTCGTTCCGACACGCAGCGCATGCACGGTGCCTCCGGGACTCCTTCAGCGAGTCAGGCTGCCAGCGATGCCCACCCGACGCTGCAGAAAGCCCCGAGCCCCCCAGGGCGGCAGGGGAGGCAGCGGCAGGGCCAGCCAGGCAGCCCAGGTCCCACCTTTTGCAGGTATTTTCCGATCCGCCTCCTCCTGCCAAGCGGCTTTGGAGCCCCGAGCGATCCCAGCGCTCACAGCGTGCTCTGGGGCCGGCTCCAGCCTCACCCGTAAGCGGTGCTGGCAGCCGTCCCCAGGCACGGCCGGGGGACCCTGCCTGCCCGCCCCGGGCGGACGGCTGCTTCCAGCGCCTGCAAATGGCAAATCAGACCAGTGCCCTGCTGGGACCTGCCTGCACCGGTCCCTGCCTATCGTACCATCAATTCCTAATTGCCCAAAATAGGATTTGCAAGTGCCTGGAGGAGATCTCGAGCTCTCTCCCTGCACCAGCTCAAGGGGCTTATAAAATTAAGCAATTGGATATTCAGATACATTAATGCTGCAGCAACCTTATCAAGGCCTGCCCAAATGCAGCCTTACAGATATATATGCAGACATATTTTTAAATATTTGGGGTTTTTTAAAGAGACAATGGAAAAGCAGCTGCATCCAAAAAAGCTGAGGAGCGCAAAGGCTCCCACCAGCTTCCTCTCTGCGGCCCCCGGTGCTTTTCTCAAGCCTCGGAGCCCATCTCAGCCATGGGAAAGCAGCGAGGAGGAAACGCTCCTGGCCGCCTGCCCGGGAGCTCTTGCACACTCTGCAGCGGCCGTCCCCGCCGCACGCCGGATCTGCCGGGCTCCCCGCCACGCTCCGGGCCTGGCAGGACGAGGGGGCTCCCATTGCACAGCCGTAACACCCCCATCACCATCACCGCAGCCACGGGCAGCTCCCTGGCACTTCCTCTTGGGCACTCACGCGTTAAAACCTTACCGACTGCCTTTGACTCCGGGTCGGCCCCTCGTTTTGCCAGGAAGGTCCAGGCAGAGCAGCCGCCTCACCGTAAGAGCCCGACACTCCCGGCTGCACGTGCAACCCCGGCACGGGCAGCAGAGCCCCTCTCACCTCCCTGATCCACCCACGGGTTCTCTCCAGCCAGCGAACACCAAGAAAGAAAAATAAAAGGACAAGAAGAGGATTTGTTTCAGAGTCTGACCATCATCAGGAAAACAATTTCAGAATAAGGACTGGTGCGAGAAGCTGCCCAACAGCCTCTGCAGAGCAGCGCGAGAGCCGCTCGTGGCCGGGCAGGTCTCCCAGGGAGCCACCGGCCTTGGGAGCACCATCTGAGGAGAAAAGATGCAAAAAGTTTAAACAGCCTTTCGCTTTGTTCCTGAGGGCCATTCTTATGTTAATCTTGTTTTCCTTGCTGGGACAACATGCTTTAGATCTGAGATAACTGAGGGGAGCCTCAAAAGCCAGGCTGGAGCAGAAGCGGGGACCAGGAAGCTCGCTCAGAGGCGCACCTGGGCAAAGCAGTTGGCGCTGCCGTCGAAGCCTTTCATGCCTCTCGCTTTGATGTTCGCTTTGATGTCCGGGATTGACGTGGCACGAGGAATTGCTGATTAGATTAAAATCTGCCTTGTTTAGAGCCATTAACTCCCTAAATATAAAAATTACAAGATATTAACATGGTTGACAAGCAGCCCTGTGTCACTTGTGCCCAAGCGTCAGCCTGCCCCGGCCACGCTCCCGCCGGCCCCTGGGGAAACTCCTGGCAGCCGGCGGCTGGGCAGGGCTGCGATGATGAGCAATGGCGGTTTAACAAAACAGTGACATAAACCCAAAGATTTTTTGCCGTGGAAATGCCTGGGCGGGATTTCTCCCACCACGTGACACACAGAAGCACGCAGCATCCTCGGTGCCTTTGCTCGGCACGACAGCAACAGCGAGTGGCTTTTGGGGGGTGCCAGTCGGTGCAGCAGGCGAGATGCGGGCAAAGCACCCACCCGCATCACTGCGCGGAGCCAGAAGGGGGAAGGCAGCGAGCACCAGGAGAGCCAAACGATGCTGTGGGTACCGCGGAGCTGGTGGCAAAGCCAGCCGCTGGCTCCGCTGGGACACAGAGCGACCGGAGCTTTTACTTTGAGCCTGGCTTTTGATGCACCCTGAAACCCACGTGCTGACTCGGAGCAGCACGAGCGTGGTGAGCCCCGGAGGTGCTCGGGATATCTGTAGCAAATTATACCAAGGGTCATTTGATACAAAGGTTCCCCTAGCGCCTCTCACAAATTATTATTTTTACGAGAGCAAAGCCAAACATGCTTCATTGCTACCCTGAGCTCAAAGGTTTATTGTAAGCGATGCCACCAAGGAAAGAAGAAGGAGAGAGCGAAACAGCAGGAGATGCTGCTGCTCACATCACCCCATCTACACCTGGGAGGGGACATCCCGGTGTACATCACCTAAGGCCAGGGGCAGCCAGCTTAGAATTCCCCTCGATCCCTCTGACCATCTTTAGGCAGCCCAAAATTCCCCCTGCTCCTTCTGCAAGAAAGCTCTTGCTCACGCATGCACGCCAGCCCTGTGCTGTGCAGTTCGGATACCAAAAATCAATAGGATGCATTGTACCTGCATTTAAACCAACGGCTGCAGTTTCTTGGGCTCGGCCACAAGCACGTCTCCAGGTCAGCCCTCCCACCCCTGCCCGCGGCCAGACACCGGGCGCAAGGAGTGCCGCAGCTCTTCCCCAGCCCACCAGCGATGGCTTTATTTAGGGTGCAACTCTTAGTGCTCTCCGGGCATCAGAGTATAATTACTGTATAATTGCAGATGGTTTATCAGGCTAAAACCCCCGGTCCCACCCAGCATTTGGCTTCGCTACCATTTGGTGGTGACAGGTCAACGCCCCTCACGCACGGCAAGCATCAGCCTTTGCCGAGCTGGACGCAGCAGCACCCGCTTTCCTCAATGGTTACAGAGAATTTTAAACCCAACGACGTACGTCTGCAGGTCACTCTGTCCCCTCCAGCACCCCTCTGCCAGCCCTCACTGTCACCGGTGTTTGCTCAGTCCCCCTGAGGTTCCCCCTGGCCCCCCAGCACCAACGCCGGGCAGGGCTGTGCCAGCCTTTCAGAGCCCCACACCACAGACCACCTCTCTGGACCTGCTTAGGCAAACGCTAACCCTTCAGGTCGGTATTTGCCACACCAAGTGTGATTATTTTATTTTCTTCTTCTTCTTCTTCTTTTTTTCCCTTTTTGTTTTCCCCCCAGAAAAACTTCAGCCTAAATTGCTCAGCCACTTCCAAGAATGAGGCTAAAAAAAAACCCCATGTTGCTCCACCCGTACATTAAAAAATAAATAAAAAATATGGCAACCCTTTCCTTAATTGGCTCCACGACAGCAGGATATAAAATCTGGGCGGCAGTTGTCTGTGTGCTTTCTGTTGTCCTCGGGAAAATTAGCTCAAAATTGGATGGCTGTTCAGGGAAAAAAGAAAAACGCCATCCAGCAGCCACGTCCTGCCCCCAAAGAGCCCGGGCTGCCCAGCACAGCCCCTGCTCCAGCTGGATGGGACCCTCCCGCAGCAGCAGGGACCTGCTCCCCAATTTGACGGGGGAGAGGCCCCCCCAGCCCTGCTGACACTGCACTCCTGCAAACATCAGCCTTCCCAATGAACTGCCCTCAATTTGCCCTTGGGATGGGTCTGTCCCAAGAGAAACGGGAATCCTACAAGGAAAAGTAGCCCCCGACTGTGTAATTAGCAACAGCTTCCTACCTAACGAAGATACGGGAGGGAGAGAGCGGGGGGAGGCAATCAGGCTCATCCAGCCAATTTAGACCTAGCATTACCTAATTTTTCTGTGCTTGACTTGCAACCTTGATAAGCTGGCGCGTGTGGAGCTGCTGTGCATATTTAACACTAAATTTCAAGCTTAAAGCCCCAGACGGCGAGGAGCATCCTTTGGCCAGGCCGTCGCCGCAGCACGCGCCTCTTCCCTTGCTTCTTCCTCCCAGTAAATCTGAAAACACCAAACAGAATTTGGCCTTTCCTCCCACAGCTCCTGCTTTGTTTCCTTAATAACTTAGCAAATTTGTCTGAGGCTTTGGGAAAATCCAAATAATTCATCTCTCCCCAATCACCTTACTGCAATACTGAAAAAAGAAGAAAACCCCAGTAAACTGGATTTCCTGTATAACAGCCGTGCATCCTTGTCCTTAATCTATCACACTGAAGCGCAGGCATTTCCACATGAGCTTTAATTATTTTCTCAGCCAATTTGCTTGGTGCTAAAATAAAGCTGGCTGCTCTGTAATTCCCACAGTTCTTCTCGTACCTCTTTAAATTAAGGACAGAGCAGAAGAGGCTGCACTCCCATGCAGCAGTTGCTTTTAATGAGAGATTACTTTTTGCTGGCAGTTCAGCCGCCTCATTGTTAAATTCCTCCAGAAGAGCTGGCTGGAGCCCACCCGGCGCTGGTGATTTGTTGCTCTTTAATTTCTCTGTTTGCACAGCACCTTATTCCCCCGAGGAATTTCATCTTCATCGCTGCCTATGTTGCCTTGGCTGATGGGATGAAACCGTTTCATTTCGTCACAACATCCTCTGCCTTTCTCCCGAACTTCTCCGCGCAGCCCCAAGCCAGGCGCTCCAGCCCCCCCGGCAGCATCACCGGTCCAGCAGGTCCCACCAGCCACCACCCGCATCCCGGCTGCAGCATCCCCGGGCTGCCCCCCGAGCTGCTCTGCTTTGGGGTGCTGCATGTTCCACCCCCCTTCTCTCTCTTCTCTCCATTTGTCAAGCAGCTCCACAAGCCTCCACCACCCGTCACCCCCCCGGGGATTTCTGTAGTTTCTACATACACCGAGAAGCCTTTGCCCCAGCGGGCTCTCCCCAGTTCTCCCCCAAATACGCTGCCCCCAGCTCAGCACCTTCTGTGCCCAGCACGCCCTGCTGTCCTTCTCCTCCTGCCAAAGCTTAACGTTTCCCATTGTTTTACATGGCTAATAATACTTTTACAGCTGTGCAGAAATCAATTGATTACGCTATTTGTTCTGGTGATGCCACGAAACCTTCCCATCTGCAGCTGCCTCCGACTCCGGCCCAGTGTGAAACGAAGAGCCACACTCCTGCGGGCTGGGAAGCGCGACGTGGGAAGGGCTCACAACAATGGGAGGGTTTTTTTGGCCGAACGTTGAACCATCAGCTGCTAATGTTGTCTTTGTCTAGCCTGATAGGATTGCAGCGTAGGACGAAGCACAAAGGTTGTGGTGTTGTTTTCCATCAGTCATGACTGCACAAGAACACAAGCCGTCACCAAGCTGTGCTCCCCAGCCACCCGTATCAGGTGCCAGCCTTGCAGCCTATCTTCTGGATTTCACGGAGATCTTGAAAGAACCCCAAACCCACCAGCATCCACGACAGCCCTCCACAGATGGAGCTGAATGCTTCACCCATAGAGGCAGAGCCTTCGGTCCGAGCCCAGCACCACTCACGTTTCGGATGAGCTCACCGGGGAAGCAGGAGGGTACCCGCATGGGGCGAGGATGCTCTGGCCAAAGCCCAGGAGCCTCATTCACCTCCAAGACATCAGAGAAGCAAGCACCAAAGCAAGCTCATCTGTTTTTTTCTCCATTACGTCCTGGCCAAAGGGAAGATTTTACCTCTTTCCTACAAACGGTGTCCGGCTCAGCAGCACGGACGAGGCACTGCGCTCTGCCCTGCTCGGCAAGGCGACGGTTCCTCGAGCACTCCCACGGGAACTCAGCACAGCACGTGCCCACCAGAGGCTCCCGGGGGATCCAGCATTTGGAGTTCACGACACACAAGGCAGATCAGGGGGAGATTTCCTGCAATTTGCTCACCAGCTGTGCGAGCAAGAATTGTGCCCTATGGATTTCTCAACAGCTGGAGCAGTTCAAAGAAACCCCACGCGGCAACGGTGCACATCACCCTCCCGGAGCCTTCAGGGGCAATCCCCACAGACACGGTGTGGGAACCTTCCCCCACCACCTCCTTCGGTGGCCTGGGGGTTGACAGGACACAAAAAGGCGCAGGGCATCTCTCCAGTCCCCTCCAATCCAGCAGGTCCCTGGAGCACAGCAGTTGCTTTTGATTCCTATCGAACGCCACAGCTCCCCAGGGCCCTCTGCGCTCCGGCAATTCGTAAAACCAGGGACCGCAGCAGCCAGGCTCACCCTCCTGCAGCAACAGCCCATTGCAGACCTCCTCTCCACGCACTGTGCCGTGTCCGTCTGTCCATCCCAGCCTCCACAGCCGTAGGTGTCTGCCGGGCACTGCCAAAACCCGGCAGATCCTGCCCTTCACCAGCTGCTCGGGGGCCAAAGCCCCGCAACTGGGGGCTCACAACGATGCCGGCAGCCCCAGCCCACGGCGCTGGAGCCAGGGACACCCGCAGGCACCCGGCTCCGAGGGCTGCAGCAGGCGCAGCCCCCCCTTCCCAAGACCCACGCAGATGCGAGCGAGCCACTACCAGCCCGGTCATTGAGAAAAAGCATCTGGGGACTTGGCATGCCACCAAACTGGCACGTCCACTGCTCCTGGTGCCCGCAGCCCTGCCGTCCCCCTGCAAATCCTCCTTCCCCTGCCCCCCAAACCCCTCCTCTGCCCCTGGTCTCGCCACCTCCCTCTCTCCTTCACCTCTCCTGCAGTTATCTGCTCTCCTGCCACCCTGGTCTAAGGGTTTCTCCTCCGCTGCCCTGCACGGTCGGCCGCTGCTGAAAGGCGGGCGAAGGAAACACAGCACGCATGTCAGCACCGGCAGCTCCCAGAAAAAGACCAGCGCCCAGCTGGCTCCTGCCAGACCACGCATCACAGCAGCTTTTTGATCCAAGCCTTTCTCCCAGCGCACCCCGCAGCTCTGCGTCCTTCCCCGCTTCCTCAGCCACCGCCTGCAACGCAGCTCCAGCCGAGCAAGGACCCTGCAAGCAGCCGGAGGCCCCTGGCCCTGCAAAGACCGGAGGGCACAGCCGCAAATGCGGTGCAGCAGCTCAAGAGCAAGTCCTGGCCTTCATCCCCCCATGGACGCTGCAGACAGGCACCCAGCCCTGCAACAGGCTGCTGCAGTGAAAAGACCTGACCGATGCGGCAGCACATCAGGCACTGCCGGGCCCCACGGCCATTAGCTACAGGGCGAGCAGAGCCCCGCACCACCGCCCAGCACCCCGCTTTCTACCCGCACCAACCGTGAAAGCTCAGCTCCTTCGCTAAGCCAGAAGCAAGGCGAGGCAGCACGGGGGCTGCCTGTAAATCCCCCGCTGGCCTTGGCGTGGCCGAGGAGAAGCGCGTTTCGAGGGTGAACCCCTCGGTCTCTCCGGAGGCTGAAGAAGAAGCAGGCTGCTCCAGCGTTGGCAGCCCCAGTGCCATACTGGGGGGATGAGCATCTTCTGGGCACTGCACCCTGTGGCCACACCGGGGTTGACTTGGCATCCCCCCGCCCCACGGCGCAGAGCGGCACCGGGCAGCCCCGCAGGGAAAGGGAGGAAACCGGAACCGGGCCACACAAGCAAGGCACAGCTCCAAAAGGGCCAGGATCTGCTGTCTGGACCGCGGCTTCCATCAGCCCCTCAGCCTGCTACGGGCCACGGTGCGTCTCCGGGAGGCAGCTCAGGCAGCGCTCTGAAGAGCACGCGTGCCGCGGCACCGCGTCAACCCCGCGAGCCCATGAAAAAGCAACCTGCAGAGGATGTCGCTTCACCCCATTTTGGTGCTCAGCACCATCAGCAGGAAAAAGGCCATTCCAGCCTCCCCGCAGAGATCCCAACCTCGCGCGCTGCTAACTGGAGGGTGTGCGAGTCCGCCCGGAGCCAGCCGCTGCCACGGAGCCTCGCCGGGCTGTCCCAGCCGAGTGTCCGCTCCGGCCTCCAAACCCCAAAACCACTAAACACGACTGATGCCACGGAGTCGGGAAATTCAAAGGCTATTGTGCTGCTTTGTGCAAGTTTAAATATATCTGCACAGGCTCCTTGGGGTTGCATTCCTGGTGAAGCGGGTAAGATAAATAAGACTTCCTGCAGGAACTAAAGACAATAGGGGAATAATTAGCGTTGGTCCCCAACGCAGAAACAATGCAGGTAGCAGATATTTTGGACTTTCACACCCTCCCCCCACCGCGCTCAGGAAGAGGCACCCAGACTGGTGTCACTTGGCCCACAACCTATGTAAAAGGAGGGCAGCAACACGCCATGGCGCTGAGGGAGCAGCTTCACCGTTTCAGGCTTCCCCTTGCAAAAGGAGGCTGGCGCACGAGGCACGCGTCAGAGACGTGTTTTTCCCAGCGTAAGCGGCTCCAGGCACCACCCGGGCTCACGCTGGGGGCACCCACATGACAAGGGTCCCAGGGCAGGGGGTTTGCCCCAGCCCTGCTCTGCTTCCAGCACGGCACAGCCAGCGATGCTGGGCCAGAGGATGTGGAGATCCTCTGCTGCTGCAGCTCACTTACCACCTCTCCATTTCAGAGAGGGACAAATCAAGGCTTGTTTTCAAGTCACAGCAGCTTTTTTAAACCGTTTTCCTACACCAGCCCCTTGGGAGTGCTCTGTGCGTGAGCCAGATTTCCCAGTCCTCTTCCCAGCGCTGCAGAGTGACGAGGGACCTCAGGGCTCCCTGCACGTCTTGCCAGCGCATTAGACAGGTCATTTGAAGCCTTTTAAGATGAAATGCTCCTGTGCTCCGAGGTGACTCACAACCATTAGCATCCCTTTGGAGAGGGCTCTCCAGCCCTCAATCGCTTCTGCACATAAGCACTTTTACCCTTCATCTCAAAACAACCCCAAAAACCCAAAACAACCCCGTGCACACACCAGAAAAAAGCACCAATTCAAGGGGCTCAGCTTTCCCCCAGCTGTATTGCACCTAGCACCGAGATTATTCTGCAATTGTGCTTGCACTGCTTCGCTGCCACGCTCCCAGGGCTCGCAGCAAGGCAGCCAGCGGGTCCCCACCGCCCTGCTCCCGGATCTACGGGCGGCACAGCAGCGGGCACCGCACGCACCCTGCATGGCGGCACAGAGCTGCTGGCAGGTTCAGAGCTTCTGCATCTCCCGAGCTGACGCCCACCGCAGAGCGAGCGGTGCTGGCTCTGTAGGAGCTGGATGTTTTCAGCTGGTCGCTGCTATCGCCGCTGTGCGATGCCCACTCACCTGCAAGCGCTAAGCTCTGCTTCCTGCAGCTCCAACTCGGCCGAGTTTCGTCATGGGTTTATGGCACTGGCTTGGAAACACTTGCACCCTGCATCCAGGCAGGATCCGGCCCAGGCACCAGGGACGGCTCAGCACTGCAGGATGGGGGAGGTGCACGGGCATGGCATGACCAGCTCCGGCAGCAGCACCCTGCTTCCAGCCATGTTCCGCCCCTCGGTGCTGCCCCGAACACCCTGGGCATTTCTCACTGCGACATGCTACGAGGCTATGTCCCACGCAAAGGAGCTCGTGCTCTACAGCGAGAGCGAGGAGCCTCCAGCACGCAGAGGGGACTGGTACCAAACACCCACAGCGGTGGTCCGGCACGCCGGTCCCCAGCACAGCAGCCCGTGCTCCCTGGCCAGCACGGCCCCGCCACGCTGCGTCACCTGGAGCACTCCTCCCTGCTCCGAGGGCCAACCGGGATAATTTTGCCAGCGTGCAGGGTCTATGGATCTCCCTGCCATCCCTTTGAGCTCTCCTTAGATGCAATTCATGAGATGAAGCAGGTAACTACAAAGGTAATTTCCCCCTGCCATTCCCGCTCCCTCCCTGCCTGCGGGCTGCCGGAGGGAGGCAGAGGATGGCTTTTAGCGACAAGAGGCACAGCACTGACAATACCGGCTATATAACACTGAAGTGTTCTTTTAATGATCTGAAAGAAAAAGGAAGCGCTCCATATTTTGCATTTGTAATAATCACAGACTCTGCAAGAAGCTCGCTGGAGATGGGGTTCGTCTCCGAGAGCATCCAACTGCCTTGATGCTCCACGGAAAGCCTGCTGCGTCTCCGCAAATGGACGGCAAAGCTCGTGGCTGGTGAAGAATAATAAATGCACGCAAATCCCAGGGATGCTAGAGGGACCACAGCACTTTGTAGGTCACACAGGGACCGCACCAGTGGCCAGAGGCTTAAGAAAGTACTGGCCGGAGTGAAAAAGTTTTTAAAAAAAAAAATTATATATATATATATATATAAATCAATTCAGCCTGGCATGCCCAGACCATGGACTTTGGTAGCCAAGGGCTGGAGCATTGAGCAGCTTTCCATGCAGCGGGGAGGATCCGGAGTCCCCTCTCCTGCTTGCTGTCCTCCTCACACGCAGCGAGGACACTGGGGCCAGCGTGGGAGCAGGATCCTCTCCCACAGCAGCCCCGGCATGGCAGAGGGCATCGCCGCTCTGCAGCATCTCCATCGCCGTGACGCACATCACCCTGCTGCTAATGACCCCCGCGGACCAGCCCGAATCACCTCCCCACAAGCAGGGCGATAACGCTGCTTGATGATTATTCATGAGGTGAAGTGCTGCTAAAGGACTTCAGGAATCAGATAAGAGAGTCCAAAAAAGGCTGAAATGTTTCATGCCAGAAAAATGCAAACTTGTCACACGTGGAGACAGGGACCCAAGCAGGTGACAGCAGCCAGCACCCAAAAAGGCATCCTCCGATGACAACCAGAACCAGGCTCCCTCCTTTCAAAGCACAGCAAAGTCAAAGACCAGCGCAATGTTCTCAGAAATTAAGTTTCGCGCTATACGCAGGTTCCTGCAGCTGGCACCCCACAACCCAAACACTGTGAGTCCAGGCAAGTGCCTGGGATACCAAAACCAGAAGCCGCACCGTCCGTGTGCTTCGCTCGGGTGGCACCAGCGCCCAGGAGTAAGCTAGCAAGGGCGTGCAAGAAGATTTACCAACCTCCTCCTCAGCCGCAGAGCTTGGCACCCCAGCTTTGTGTTTCAAGCCCTGCATTTCGTGCTCCCCATGCGAACACACCGGGACTTGCTGCCTCCCTGCAGACCCAGTGCCCACGCACAGAGAGGGTAAAGAAGAGGAGCCTGCCCTCATTGATGAGGAAATAAGAGATTTCCCCGGAGAAAAACAAGCCTGAGGTCTGAAGGACTGAAAAGCGGGGGCTCAGGAGAACCTCAAGCACGGTCATGAGGCCAGCAGAGATCTCAGAGGACATCTCCCACCCACCAGCCATGGAGGAGGAACGTGCCGAGCAACAAGATGATGATGGCCAGGATTGCTCGTCACAGAAAAGGCCCCGAGTCGTGCAGCTCAGCACCTACCACCCTCTGGCAAGACAAAACCCAGCTGGTTCCTCCTTCCTACAGGCACCCGCAGCCAGGGAAAACCTCCAAGCAAAAAAAAAAAAAAAACAAGCCAACAAACCCCCCAAAAAGCAACAAAAAACAACTCCCAAAACCAAAAAACCAGAGTGCATTTCTGGGAGGGGAAAAAAGCAACGCAGGCAGGCGGAGGCATTGGCAGAGAGCGCTGAGGCCAGGTCCCAGCATGCCACAAATATACCGTGATGCAAAGCGCAAGCCAGAAGAAATCAGGGCAAATTTGCTAAACAAATGCAATTGGGTTTGGCTCATTCTCCAGCACTCTGCTGCAACCGAGGATCTTTCAAGCAGAGTTTCAGAGCCGGTTGGGATCCTTGTTCTCTGCTCCGACCGCTCTACAAACTGTTCAGCTCTGGGGGAGCCGCTTGTGGCGACGAGAAGACAACGTGAGCACTAAAGCAAAGCCACCAACGGAGAAGTCCTTGGCAACACAGGCGCTGCCTAAATGAGCCTGCCGTGTTTACAGACAGGGTTCGGGAGACAGCCAACGTGCGTGCAGGCTGCTCCCGGGACGTGCTGCCGGAGGAACTCCAGCAGCTCCCGAGCGCCAGCTTTAAGAACGCATCAGATGCTTTAAGATAAACAAAATGCCTTTACGTGGCCTGAGTCAATACATTTCTGCAACAATTCAGAGCATCCGGATTCCTTCTGCACCTGGAGCATCCCACCATCCAGCACAGACAGGAGGAACTGGGAAAAGGCAGGTCCGCTCTTCTGCCCACCTTCGGGTGTCACCCACGGGTGGCCCTGGGCAGGGCGGCTGTGGTGGGCTCCCAAAGCATCTGCATGCAGCCACTACCAGGGAGAAAAGCGCTGAGCAGGACAGATGGACAGCAGGTCCCACAGGCACGCTGGAGCCCGGGATACCACGGCTGGGCAAAGCAAAGCCCCAACCACAGGCACAGCAGCCACCAGTGCCAGCATCACCCAGCGTCACGGCGGGGCTTCACGGGGGTGCTCAGCGTCAGCACCCAACAATGGGCTCGGTGGGAGGCAGGCTGAGCCAGTGCAGCACCCAGCAAAAAGCCCAGCCTGCTCCTTTACCAGGCGTTAAGCCAGGCTGCTCTGCAGCTCAAAGAAGCCCCTCCAAAATCCTCCCTCCCTCCCAGGACCCCCAGTCAGGGCAGCGAAGTGGGGCGGTTGTGCACAGCCTCACGCCAGCGTGCCCAAACGCCATCGCTGGGCTCTGCGGGGCTGCCCCAGCCCACCCCCTGCTTCAGGTACTTGAGCATAATTAGATGGCCGTACCCTGCCTAATTGTAATCAGCCCAGTTACACAACAAGATTTAGTGGGGTTCTCCTGACCATTGCCCATGAAAACACGTGTAACTCACTCTGTGCCTCTTTGAAGAAGCAAAAAGCTAATTTATTCCACGTCACCTCTGACTTGCTGCTGAAGGATGCTGCACGGCTGCATTTCAGAGGGGTGTGTGTGCACGCATCTTCTCTTAAAGATCTTCAGCCAGCTTACATTTATTACGCCGTGCTTGAATCCTACTTCAGGAAGACCTCTGCCTGCTGTCTGAAGTTAATTTTTTCCCCTTCGGTCAACCAACTCAAAATTGGGTTTGCATATTAAAATGAAATTTAATTTCTAGGCCATTACCCCAATGTGGTCTAGCTCGTGTGTCCGCAAAATGAGGAATAAACAAACAGACCTAGCAATTCATTTCCTCTTAGACATGAATTCCAGTCATAAACAATAGTAATAATATTCTGCAGAGGTACAGAGCCCCTTTCTCTTAGGGATCCCAAGCCACGTCACGGGAAGCAGGCAAAGCCTGGGGACTCCTGACATAGGCCAAGTCACTCACGTGCAGAGCTGGCACACAGACCTGCTAAATGCTTCTTGCACAGCCGGCAAAAAGCACCTCTTGGACTTGCCCTCAGTTTCTCACTGATGCAGCAGGTTTCCTAGTATTTCTCATGTTCGCTTTTCACAAGCTACTGGGATTTCCTTTTCCCTCTCGAGTACCGTGTCCAGATAGAGAGATATATAACATACAGTTCTGAGACCTCAGAGCTTGCAGCATCCAACGCGGCAACAACCAAAAAACCCACACAAACAATGACCCCCACCCCAGTTCTACTTAGTCTCTCTACTCTTAAATTTTAAGAGCAAAAAACCCGGCATCATTTTTAATTCCGCATGAGGGATAGCAAGTGTCTCCGTTCATCCACAGGGCACTCTGGCTGAAGATTGCATTCGAACCAGATCCCATCCGCACCCTTTCCTTCCCGGAAATCCCACAGGAAATGCCCAAAAGAAACAGAACTACTCTTAAACACCCAGCCAGGGAAGCGCAGGCATCCACGTATGGGGCCGGGTTGCTTGCAGCAGGCTACCAAGCACGCTCCTCCGCTTGGACGCGTCCCAGCCAGCACAGTTTTAAATAATAAACACTGTTTTCATCGGGAAACACTCTCCGAATCCTGTGAGTCATTTCCACTTCAATTTAAAGACTCCCCTGGTTCAGTGCAGCCAAAAACACGCCTGGACCGTCCCAGGGCGGCCCCGGCCAAGGCAGGGAGCAGCCTTGGAGCCACGGAGCATGCCAGGCTTTTCCCATGCACGGGGGCGATGGGGGCAAGGGATGGCAGCTGAGATGGCGCAGCATCCCATCCCTGGTCCTGGGCTCTCGCAGCAGCCACTGGTGTGACACCAGGGGACATTTGGGACTGCCCACATCCCCTACGAGCACCCCCGTGGAGAAGAAGGGGACATCACGGTGAGAGGGAAGAGAGACAGGGACACAAGAGGGACGACAGCTTGAGCCTGGCTGCGAGGAGGACTCCACAGGCGAGAGAGCAGCAGAGGAAAGGGGTGGCAGAGAGATGTCCCCTGCCCTTCCTGCGCCCAGAGGCACGTCAGGTTTGTTTGCCCGGGGAGGAAGCCAAGCCCAGCCGGTGACGTGGGGACAAGCGAGCTGCGTGAAAGCAGACCGGCACCGCGGAGCTGGAAGAGGGCATGTGGAGAAGAAAAAAAAAAAAAAAAAAA
>VXBL01002388.1:71934-138267 GCA_013400195.1 Aramus guarauna | reverse complement strand
CCGCCGCGGCCGGGGCAGCACCGGCATCCCCGGAGGATGACCGCCGCGGGGCTGGACCATCCCATCCCCATCCCATCCCCATCCCATCCCGTCCCCACGCAACCCACCCACCGCGTCTGGTATCATCCTGATGTGTTCTTCTGTTGTGGAGGCCGATGTATGTTGTTATGTTTACGTTGAGGCTCGGTTTACTTGGCGGGGGGGGAGTCTTTGAAGAGGTTTGTTTTACCGTATGGCTGGAAAAATAGGTGAGGGGGGTGTTTGGTGTTGTTTTTTTTGTTGGTTTTTTTTTTTTACTTTCTAGTTTGGCAAAGTGGAGGGATGTCCTGGTGTTTTCCATACGGTAAAAAGGCTGTTGGGTGAGGCTACATTGTTATGCATAAAGCGCACATATACATATATATGTATCCACGGCAGTAACATCAAAGAGAAGCAAGGGGAGGGGGGGACCCAGAGGTGTAATTTATTCCTCGGTAACATGGATACGGGCTGTACAGGTTATTTATATTTGAAGACTGCCCAGAGTGTTAAATGAGCCACCTCTTCAAAATAAACACAAGGAAAAACACATCCAGGCTGCTGGTCCTCCTTAAGGTGAGATAGGCAGAGACTTTTGCAGATGCCGGAGGAGGGTTTTGGTGTGCAGGGACCTTTCTGTCCTTAACGCGCTGCGATACCGTCCTCACTGCACACACACACGCAGACGTGCTGTATTGCTACAGTCAGACACTGAGCACATGGTAGCTGTCAGGCTGTGACTTTCCAGCAGAACAAGGCAGCTGTACTCTGCCGAGCAGCGGAGGTCAACACCACAACCACAGCCAGCCTTGTTCTCGCCTAGTTCACCGCGCGGAGGGATTACAAATCCTTTTCCCTAGGAGGATCTGACAGCGGGATAGTTAATATGCGCCACTTATTCTGCATTAAATCCTATCTCCGCTTTTCTGGCAGCAAAATCACAGCCTGCACGGCTGTGGCCAAGTTCACGTAACTCATAGCTGTCCTGGGACCGGCCCTCCTCGTTTGCATCTGTGCAGGCCGAGTGAGAAGAGAACAATCAGCCAGAGCAGAGCCTGATAGGGCCCGATCCTCCTTCGGTCAGACGGGCAGGAAATTAAAGCCACTTTTCTGAATTCAGTGCTGCTAGCAGGCCGCAGCAGGTAGCCAGGGTCGTATTTGGGCTGCTCGGTGCACCCTGCGCTGGTGGCTGGGGTGAAGCAGTGATGGTAATAGCACAGATGTGCAGCCCCGAGCCAAGGCACATCTGGCTGCAGGAGAAATGAGACCACTAACAACTAGCAGATGGCTAGAGATCACTGCAAAGCACCATTACCGAGGACTCTGCGGGTAAGAGCCGGGCTGCACGGGGCTCTGTGCGGTGACCGGGGCTGCCAGGGAGCAGCTGCTGCAGGAGGCTGGCAGCTCAGCTCGGACCCCAGCTCGAGCAGCGAGGGCTGTGCACAGCTGTGGCTCCAGCTGCAGGACAGACCTGATGCTGGGGCCCAGGTGGGCTGGGACCCACCAGACCACAGCTCGGTGACAGAAGTGTATTTTTTTTTTTAAGTTCCCCAAACAGTTTTCCTAAGAGATCACCAGCAGATGACAGCCCTGCTCCCAGCTTGATGAGCGCCGAGATTAGCCGGGCCTCTGCATTAAAAGCTGGAGGTGTCAGAGGTGACCTTGGGCAAATATTTACAATTACAGTGGTGTTGTGTGTGTGCATGTGTTCAAAACACAGAAGGGATCAGGTTCAAATGGCACTTTAATTGAGCAAGCAGGGCAGCAGGAGGGTAGAGCTCTTTATGCTAATGTGCTAACCACTCCAGAGTGAGTCACGCTGGTTCGGGGTGGGGAGATCATCTCCATCTGCCCACGAAGTCATTGTGGAGTGGCAAGTGCTCAAACAGCCCTTCCAGGAGGACTTGCGCATTTGGAATAGGGACTGTCTTGGTTTTTGTAACACGCAGCTGCGAGCATGTTGCTGGGACTCGGGGAATCGTGATTCTCCTGTCCGAGGCTGGTATGCGTTCGCATCCGCATTTCACAAACAGGGAATGGAGACACTCGAGTTGTACTGCGTGCCTGGGATGCCTACTGAATAAATAACACAAGGTTATAAAGCAGGATTCCCCCTCGAAAACTTGTTCTTACAGCAGAAAATCCTTTTAACTTCTGAATCCCTCTTCCTGCTTCTTCAGAAGAGCAGGCGGGCAGCTGTAGAGATGAGCAGGGATAAATGAATTCCCCGAGAAGAATCTCTTCTCATTTTCTTTTTATATTTTGATGACTTCATTCTTCTAGCTTTCATTAGTACCTCCTTTATCTCCAGTTCTTCCCCAAAGGCATTCAGTTCTTCCTCCTTGCTGCCGCACAGGGAGCGGCGGCTCCTGGTTCGTGGATGGGAAGTGGATGCTTTGCACCACCTCATGTTGAGGCCTGGAATTTCAGAGCCTGATCCAAACTCCAGCTCTCTCCCATGATGAGTAAGCCAGAGGCCTCACCTGCCCCAAAACAAGCTCTTCTGGCTTAGCATCCGCTTGCCCAATGCCTCCTCGTCTCACAAGGAATCAGTCGCGGTGTCGTGCGCTTCTTTAAGGCTTCGCTGTTCAACACCCTCCTGCAGAAGCGCGAGCAGCAGGGCTGAGCCGCCCCCGCGGGGCTGATGTCCAAAGAGGAAAAACTGTTCTTGCAAGTGCGTGGCGCATCTCTTCTCTGCACACAAACCTGCTCTCAAGGCGTTCTCGGTCCAGCCCAGCTCCTTACAGAGGGTCAAAGGGCAGGATTTTGTCCCACCTTGTTGTGAGCAATCCCATCCTTCTGCCTCCCCTGGGACCCTGGAAGGAAAATTCTCACCCGGGTAAGGAGTCAGGGTTTGATAGGCAAGGACTACCTAGACAGGTTTCAAGCCACCTTCTGAACGTCTCCATATCTCAGCTGCTTGTTTGCATTGCCCTTACACCAGAGTTCAGCCATCCCACTTAGTTGCAGGTAAAGGGGTTTTGCTGAAGGCAAACACAACCATTCGCAAATCCAACTCTCGCCAGTGAGGAAGCCTCTCTAGGGAGAGCCCTTCTCTCTCTCCTCCCGAGGAAGAGGAGGCCTCCAGGAGGAAGGTGAGGCACTGCAGTGGAGAGTCCAGACCATTCCCACAGCAAGACAACAGGAGCAGCCCCCAACTTTGCGTCTGTACTTCTGGGGAGCAGCAGTGGGATGGAACGAGGCGCTGAGATAAGACAGTCGTTACCTGGGAGCTAGCGCAGGAGAGCCAAGACACGAAACTGGGAGCTGGAGGGAAGCAGGAAACTCCCCACAACACCACCTGCAAGAGCTGCTCCCTGTTTTTGAAGCTCCTGGGCAGGGTGGGTGTCTCCAAACCCTCCCCTTGCCATGACGAACCCCAGTCCGTCCCCATTCCCAGACTGGGCCGGGCGGGTGCATTGCACAACGCACCCCAGCCGGGTCTCCCCTGCCTTGCCAGGGTCGCTGCGCGGAGCCAAAATGCCTCCAAAATAAAGCACAAGTTCTCTGGTCTGCATTTCTTGTTTCACCAAGCCCTCCCTAACCCAAAGAGTCCTGCTGTACAATAACCGCTTCCCCCACAGTGACTCCAAGGTGAAACTACTCCTCAGTTCACTAAGTAGGTTCAGCTTCACAGACTTTCCATTAAAGCAAGTTTTGCAGGGGAGCAGAGGAGACAAAGCAGCACCAGTGCCCGCTATTTTCCCTTCCAGCTTATGGACCGGTGCCCAGGAGCTCCCAGTCTGACCATCAAACCCAACCACCCTCTCTGGCTCTGCGGGGGGGTGGGCAAAGAGAGGTAACAGCAACCCCAGCCACAGCTGGAAGAGCCTCTGCTGCTGCAGCCAGAGGCACTGGTGCTGTGCATCCGCAGGATGAATGTGCTGATGATCCACATGGGGCACAGAATGGCTTCACATGACAATTTGATTTTCCCTGTTCACGCTGGTTTTTAAGCCGAGGAAATGGCACAGGAAAAACACACAGGAGCCCTCAAACTATGAGGTGAGCCACCCAAAAGGGCAGTCTCTGCTCAGCCCCTTCTGCCTGTGCATCGCAACCACCTTTCATTAACTTTTCTAACTCTGCAGGGCTCCCTCATCGCTCGTTCAGAGGACGGATGCTGCCGAGGGAAGGGGGCCGGGTGGTTTAGCGAATGGGGCCGCTCTCTGCAGGGACCTCTTTTGCTTTTTGGTGAAATGAAAAAACCCCTGGTGGCTGCATGCAGAAAACCCCAACGTGACATAGACAGTTCAGTGCCACCCTGGAGAGCGGGGGGTTTATCACTGCAGAGCTCCTGTTTGGAAGCGGCTGCCTCTGTATTGCTCATTCTCTGAGTCCCCATGTCGGTACGAAGCCCGGTGAGCACAGCATGACCAGGGCCATCAGCAGATCTAGACACAAAGTCCTGTCCCGCCAAGCACTTTGGGGGTAGGAAAAGGACCCCCGAGTACGCCAGGTCAGGCAGAGGGATCACATGCTGTCTCTGCTTTTCCCTCGTATCTCTGGGCCACGGGTCCCAGCTCTCAGATGTTCATTTGTTAAACTTGTGGAGCACATGGGTAAGTTATAAGCTCCAGGGGAAGCACACATGAAGATATCTGTAATTTTGCATTCAACACAGCTTTGCAGCAGAGCTCAAGAAAAGCCTGGCTAGAGCCACATTTTGGAGAGCAAAGATAGAATTGTTGCATGAAAACCCTGACCAAAGAGTACAGGGTCCTGAGGGAAAAAAACTGCCAAGAATCATGTAGTTAAAGAGTACCTCGCCATTTGTATGCATGAGGGGCATTCATGTAAGGTGGAAAGCTCCACTTCCCGGTATGTACGAGCTGGTCTTGCAGACCTGAGAAGGTGCTTTTAAAGACGGTGGTAAGACAACCCCCATCTAACATTGGCACCAAGGAAGCAGGCAGAGGAGTGAGCTGGAGATGAGTACAGCCCTCTCGCTGCCATACAAAGCGGCTGTAAGGACTCATACCTGGGGGCAGAAGTTGTTCAGTCACTCCCTCAGCATCCTAAAGCGCCTGCCATCTCAAAGGTACCGCAGTGCCTACCAGCTGCGGTGGCAACGGAGGGCTAGTAACTAACTACAGCGGGACACGAGTGGTCCTCAGGCCACGAGCCCCTCCGCAGCTGCCCAGCAAACAGGGGGATCTCACTCAACCTTGAGCAAGGTTCTGCCGCAAGCTGGAACAGGGCTAGAGCCTCCCAAGTCACAGCTGGTTTAACTTGTTAACCCCAGTCCCCCATCCCCCCCAACCAGTCCTTGGTAAACCTCTTCCAGTGCACGAGACAAAGTCTTCCGCCCACTTTGAACTTTGCTGAAGCGTGCCCAGTGCAATGCTAGCATTGGTAGCCTGAGCTGAATCTGTACCAGACAGGAAAGGTGCCTCAACCCACCCAGCTTTGCACCCAGGGAGACTATTTTGATTCCCAAACCAATCAATTCAGTAAGAAGTAAACCAAGAGGAAAATGTAATAGTTACTCCCAAGGTCAAACACTGCAGAATCTAACACTACACCTACTAAAGGGCTGCACCGTAAGGAGCAGGTCACTACAACTGAAGCATTTCCCCATGACCTTGTTTTCAGGCTCTTGGAGCTGCTTTACAGAGCATGGAAGGGGAATGCTGTCTCCCAAGGCACAGGGATTTCTACTGAGGTCTCTCTTTCCTCTGACACACATCCAAAGCTGCATGGAAGCCCCCTCAGACCCACGCAAGCACAAAGGGAAAGCAAGGTTACACTCAGCACCTGCGCCCCCCGCTCCGTGCCGGACACAGCTCAGGCTGCTGTCACGGGGCTCCTGCAGCATGTGATGCTGCTTCCAGGATGCTTCAGCCTTGCAAAAGAGAAACTGGCTTGCAGCAGCCAGAACAGCCTCCCACCTCCAGCCAGCCCCTGGCGTCACCAGACCTACCCTGACCCCACCATGCTGCAGGGAACAGTCCCACTTCTCTGGGCACACACGCTGGGAGCAGCCCTTTAAAGGTAACTTGCATCTCACTTTCTTTTAGCCTCACATATCAACAAGTAACACATGTCCCACTGCTAGCTTTTTCAACCTAGCATTAGGCTAACTTAGGAACAAAACAAAGGTGCATTTAGTAAGACTTAGGTCAGGCTTGTAACCAGAACGGAAGCAATAGACTCACGCACTCAAAATTTTCTCAGCATCCATCATCTGCGCTCCAAGGACCTTGAAGAACTCCCACCCTCCCAAAAAGCAAAGTGCCTCCCCAGCCCATTTCTCATGCCCTGGCCTAGCCTCCAACGCTGGTTTAAATCCTCCTGGCGGGTCCACCTGGGTCTGTCTGGAGCACTCAGCAGGTGATTTCTGCTCCTTGTTCACACCTCATCAGCTGTAAGGTGAGCAGAGGAAGGGAATGCTAAGCTTGAGGGAATTTAAGGAGACACAAATCAGTGTTCAGAGTAACACCTTTAGGCAGGAGCAAGGTGTTAGGTAGGGAGTTGGAGCACTGGGACTGAGGTTTGCCAGGGCAGGATCCTTGTTGCAGCTGCCCAGATCTGTATGTGCAGGGCTGTCCGGAGCCTGCTGCCCACCAGCAGAAAATAAAGTGTATTCCTAAACAGTACTGTCTTTGTTAATGAGGTAGAGAAGGGAGAAAAAGGCAAGTTGAGGTCATTTATTAAGTTAGGATGTGAAATTAGGGGTTGTTGCAAAAGGCAGTGTGGACTCAGAAATCAGTGGGGGGGGTTGCCGGGGGCTGGGTTCCTGTGGCCTCTTCCCAAGCGGTGGTACAAGGCGGGGAGGGCCCCTGCCGTGGTGCGGGCGTGGGGATGAGCCGAGTCTGGCAGGTGAAGCTCAGGCATTTATCTGGGGAGGCGGGAAGGCACTGTGAGCAGGCAGGCCTCCCCGGGAGGCAGCGGCTCTTTCTTAGGTAAAGACACGGTGTACATCTCGTGCGGCTGAAACCTGGAGGAAAGCTGGACGTGGACTTGAAATGGGAGGCTGGTCCTTCTCCAGCAGCTTTTAAAGAGCCCAGAGAGAGCGAAACTGGCACTCTGATCCCACCACAGCAAGCTAGCCAGATGAGATTTGGGCAGACACATGGCAGAAAATAGCAAAATGCAAATCAGAGCGAGAAAAGCTCATCTCAAAAATAATGTGATATGCTGCTATTCAGCAAGAGGCAAATGGGAGAGGCAGTGATGCTGAAAGAAAGAGAAGCACAATAGTGGAGTCTGCAGTCCAAGGTGACAAGGAAAATGACGGATGCAGCTGGGACTGTGCTCACCCCACAGCGGGTGAGAGCGTGGAGAGGTGATGGTCCCTCCACTGGTGGCTGTGGGGTGGCTGTGCCGGCACAAAACTGTACCTGGGAAGAAGTGAAGGCAGAGCAAAGCAAGAGCACGGGAGAAGCGGGTGTTGCTCCAGAGGGAATGCTTTAACCAGAGAGTTAATCCATGCAGTTTCACTAAATGGTGCTGGAGGACCTGTCTGCAAACTCTCGCGGTCCCAAAATGGTTTGGTACTGGCGGAGCAGTGCAACCATCCCGCGATGAACTCCTCACCCCTTGCTCTGCATCTGTGTGTGCTCCCCTTGCACTTGGGACCGGGTCACGATGGGAAAATGAAAACCTGATCCGAGCCGACAGAGCCTGGAAGGAGGAGACCCTCCCTCCCAGTGACAATTGCTGCCACCTTATTACCTGGTGTCAGCGCCCGTGTCCCCGTCCCAGGTGTGAGCACAACCTTCCAGGGCTCCGGGCTCCTCCTGCCCCCTCCCCGGCGAGCTGCGAGACTCCCCCGCGCTAGGACAGGAGCACCCTGTCTGACAGGCACCCTTACCCAGCAGGTCCAACTGGGAGCACTGCCTGCCGCTCCTCCCTGTGCGCTGCATGGGGAATGGAGCGGCTATGTGCTGACTTCTTAAATTAACACTCAATCTTAATGGGAAATTAAAGTCTGGAGGAGGGCTGTGAAGATCTGCACGGGTATACGCATTTATTGACTTGCTAATCCCTCTCCTTCAACAGACACTGTCGCAAGCACCAATGGCAGCGTGACAGTGCGCAGCCATCCACCGCTCTGCCCTGCGTGGAATGAGTGGTTTTAAAAGCTCGTTTTTAAATAGCAAGTTTGGGTTAATTGAATGCAAGAGTTTTGGAGGAGCTGAGGAATGCACTAGTCACTGGTGGCTTGCTTTTGTTCCATACCTGTTCTCATAGCATTTACCTTGTAGCTAGATCGCTTTGATAATGCACGCCTTATTACTGAGTTTTGGCTTTTCACCCAATTGCCAGACACAACACACCTCCCATAGCCACAGTTTCTCCACTGGCTTTTGTGGTTGGGCTGCTAGGACCAGGGGTGGGGGTTTTGGAGGAGAGGGGTGGTACACCAGGAGGAGCAGCGAGCATGGAGGATGCCTACGCTGCTGAAATCCCTCCTGGGTTCTTCTGACACTGTAAGACTGTGTGCATCCTCCTCTGGACCACGTGCCGTAAGAAGTGCTCATTCCACAAACGTTTTAGGAAGCCACTTTAGCATACGCTTTTGCAGAGACCTCAGAAGACACATGAATACCACAGGCGAGTTTGGTACTGACGGGCTGAACCTGCGCTCTTGCGTCATGCCACGCTGAAAGGGCTACTGGCACCCTGGGCACGGGGAGAGGAACTGGGGGCAGCGCCGGGACCTTGCACTGGTGCTGGTGTTCTGGTGGCAGACCTTGCTGCCGCTGCCCGGCCTCCAAAGAGGGGCTGGTAGAGCAAAGGAGCACCCCAGACAAGAGCTGAAAGTACGCAGGGAGGCTTAAAAGCAGTCATAGGACTCCAAAATCTCAGTCGCTCACTGAAGCAGTGGTTATGGGTGACTTCAGTCCAGCCCACAGAAACCTGTGTGGGGAGCTGACACTGGATGAGAAAAGATTCTTTCATCTAATACAGGTCTAACAGGAGACAAGAGCTGGAAGTTTCACCCAGAAATTCAGATGAGAAACACGACGCATGCTGCTCATTATGAGGGCGATTAGCTATTCAAGCAATTTACTGAGGGATGTGGTGGAATCTCCATCATCAGAGATTTGAAAGCCAGCCAGATCGGCCTCCTGTCCCAGTTAAATGGGCCCCAAAGCAGAGCTGATGTGTGCAATGGAGTGCTCCGGTCATCCCAGCCGCCCTCAGACCCTGGGAAGGGTTATGGTCCATTCAGCTGACATGGCAAAACAAAAATATTTTTAACTTGGATGGAGATAAAAGGTAAAAACGTCACATCTAAGAGCTCTGAAGTATTACCATTGAGGTGGTTTATCTCCTTGTTTTCCTGAGAGGCTCCTGCTAGACTAAACCAATGTGCAGCTCTCCAAAGATCTTAGTCTCCAGCCAGCGACAAATTCCTGCAGAGCAGGGGACTGTCTCACACATCTATTTTTTTTAAAGCCCCAGTTCCTGGAGCCATGGGAATATTTTCAAACTTCACCTTCTATTTACCAAGTCAGGCAAGTTGCTAGCCTTCCCAGCAGCTCACAAATGAACGCAAAGAGAACATGGGTACAAGGTTTTAAAGAGAAAAATTACCCAAATCCAGGCAGCCTGAGTGTCGGCAGGCAGAGGCAGCACCGCTGCGGTGCTCTTGGTGGCCACAGCTCTTCTGGGTGGTGGAGCAAGGCCGGCACTGGCAGCCTTCAGCTCTTCCAGCCACGGTCCAGCGTGGCATTGCTGAGCACGCACGATGGGGACAGATGGATGGCACCGGTGACGCTGCCCGCGGAGTCCTGCCTGCCCGGACCCGAGCCCTGCTACCGCAGGACGTTGGAGGGAGGAGGATGGTGGCACCGATTTGGTGAAACCGTGGCGATTCTGTAGGCATGCTCTCATGCCGGTCATATCCCGGGGTTTGCGAAGGTGCTTTGCTGCTCACAAGATCTGCTGCTTGAAAAGTTGGTCTCACTCTAGTGCAGCTTATTATTGTAATTGCACCTCACAGAGAGAAGGGAAATGTGCTCCTTAACAGGCACATCCATTTTAATGGATTCTGCTTCGCTGCTGAGAATAAACAATCACAAATCATGGTCTACAAGGACCTTTAGAGAACCTTTCTGGTTCAGACACTTTTTTTTCATTTTGTCAATGAAAGAGCACTTCTAAATACCATCAGCCAGCCAAGAGTTACCATTTGGGGAGCACATGGCTTAATGGAGTAAGGGGAAAAAAATCTTCATTTTCATTTTTATTTTCTTACTGGGAAGAATGCTCCCTAACTGCGCTGCATAACAGCTTCCCACAGCAGGCAGCTGCCGTGGAAGTACCTGGATGCAACCCTTGCAGATGATGCAGTAGCTCGGGTAGGTTTTTTTCAACTTTACATCCACCCGCAAAGGTTTACAGGCTTGAAAAAAAAAAAATTTCCACTAGCTGAGGAGGAAGGGAGAGCTTGCTCACAGTGCAGGATGCTGTTTCCCCAGGCAGCATCCTGCTGTCAGAAGGGAGTCAGTGCTCGGTGGGCCTGGCAGCGGGCAGAGCCCAGCACCTTCCAAGGGCGTTCTGCAGGGAGGGAGGAGGTTGGGACCTGCCTGGCTCCTCAGGGTGCTGCTTGGTGGGCTGCAGCGGGCAAGGGAGCTCTGGGGCTGCCTGTAGCCTTTGCAGAGCATTGCCACACGCTCCCGGGTTTTGCCTGTCCTGATGGGAGCAGCAGCACAATCCAGAGAGGTCCTGAGGCGTTGAGTGCGTGCTGAGCCTAAGCACAGACTTGGGCTAGGAGACAGAAGGACAGAGTGGCACCGAGATGGAAGGAGCTGAAGCTGAGCTGAGGAGCAGATGTGCTTCATCCTCAGCTTTCATCCCCAGCCGCGAGTGCAAAGGCGTGGGACCGTGGCGGGGGCAGAGCACAGGGGTCACTTCTGGAGGAGCCGTGGCCGAGCAGGGACCCCAGCCCCGTGCTGAGGGAAGCAGGGCTGGGCTAAAGGAACCCTCAGGCCTCTTCCTTTTGCGAGGTGCATATACATTGCAGTATGCAGAGAAGGACTGGCAGAAGTCGTCCCCCACCACCTCCCTCCAGGTCACTGGTGGGATTTGCACCACCAGCACCCCGCTCTGAAGGCAGCAGTGCTGCAGCGGGGACGCGCGCGGGCACACACGGAGAAGCGCTCTGCAGCCCTGGTTACTCCCTGCCCCGAGATCTGCCCCCGTTTGGTTCCTACCCTGTGCTCCCGCTGTCTCAGGGTGGGATCGGGCGATGCCAAGCCCTTTCCCGGGAGAGAGGCAGCTCTCCTGGCCCTGCCCGAGGAGGAGCTGGGAACCACTCGCTGGTGGGCTGGAGGGCAGAGGTGCGGTGCAGCGGCACGGCTCGCTGCCAGCCCCTTACCACGTAATTAGGCAGCTGCGCACACCGAGCCTGCTCCAACTGGATCGCATTGCTGCCGCCTGAATCACCCGCGTGCGAGACCATCCCGGGCCAGCCCATCCACAGGCTTTATCTGCACAGAGTCTTGCTCTCCCTGCGTTCAGAGCAGAAGCTCTCTCCCCTCACCCGTTAAAGGCAAAAGCCACGGAGACGGCACTCTCGGCCACACCAGGAAGGTTAGCACTAGTGTTTCCACGTCTCAGGCGATCACCGACACGAGCAGCACCACTGCGCATCACTGTAAGGGCGTCTAAAGCGGGGCCCCAAACACCATTCCCCCAGCAAGTCAGCCCCAAAGACTTCTCCGTCCAAAGCCTAAATGATACCCAGTCAATCGGGGAATCTAAAGCGGAGCAGAAACATAGCCCGGTTGTTTTTTTTTTTTTTCTTTTTTTATCTCCCTACAATGGAAAGCAAAGTTTGCTCTGGGCATCTGCTGTCAGCGGTCACACCCGGGATGCAGCGGCTGGCACCGCTCTGCAGGATCCAGGAACTGAAACTTTCTGGAGGCCTAATGGGGGGCAAAAAAATCCGCAGCATGGAAGTCAGCAATAACTTCGCACTGCTGTCATGTCGTGATGAAAGGGCCAGAGCTCGTCTTTCCCACTGACTCATTCCCCTGGCTGCGGACAGCTTTTGAGTTCTTCCAAATTTAGCTAGATTCATGGTGGCTTTTTAAAAATCATTCATCAAATAACTTCTGCAGATAATTATGAGTTTGTTGCTCATTTATTAGCACTAGGCTATAATTACTCAGTATCCAGATGATTTGCTGCATGGATCATGTGGTGTTGAGTAGGTCAGATGAGTACAAGGCTCACAATTAGGATTTTAAAGTGTGTTTTCCCGCGAAAGTCTGCAATGCATCCTTAAACTCTGCTGTGCTGCCAACAGCGAGTTACTGGGAAAGCAGAGGCAGACAAGGTGAATTTGGGCATAAATGCAGATAAGCCTTTATAGATACTTTTGCTCACTTTTTGCCCAGCACCAGCTATAGCGATGCAGGTGGAAGGACTTTGTTCTGTGTTTTCCAGGGCTGTGCCGCGATGGAGTCCCTGTGCATCAATGTGACAGTTCTCCTTGCTCCAGCTGGTGCCTTTTCCAGGGCATTTTGCTTTTTAGTGGCCAGATCCAGCATGTAAATGGCAGTGTGAAAGCACTTAGCAAAAGCTTTTCTCCTGTGAAGCGGCAGCTGACCCTGTGCAACACCACCTTCAGCCTGTTTCTGTTTCCCATCTCTGCGGCCAGCCCTGTGGCTGGGAGCTCCCGGCCCCGAGGCTGGAGAGATGCTGGCAGTGTTTGTGCCATCAGGCACGCAGGCGATGCTCCCCATTTCTAGGGGGAGAGGGATGGCACAATGCTGGTACTGTCCAGGACACGGGGAGCAGATCCTTTGGCAACAGTTCAAGAGGAACGGTTCTCCTTTACGGCTCCGTTTGGACACCGTGATTGCCACAAGGAGCGCATTTTGCTGCAGTGACACCACGCAGCAGGGGCATAGCAGGAGCAGGCTCTCCAGCTCACACGGGGAAAACTGAGGCCCCAGGAACTAACAGGGCTTTTAGGAGATCACATGCGTACGGCAATTCAGCCTCAGCCTCCCCGTGCCCTGGCCAGTACTGGTGGCAGGACCCTTGCTGCCACTTCGTGTGCCCCGTGCGATGGCTCACTGACGGCACCAGTGGAGGCAGCCCCGGGCAGGACATTGCATGTTGGACCTGTGTGGGATCCCCCTCCTTACTGTGGAGGTGAGCAATGCCATCCACTCTGCATGCCAGGGAGGAAGCGAAATCCCCTGAGGAGACCCAGCACGTGCGGGAACTGGGAGTGATGCTGCAAGACCAGCTGCAGGCAACAGGAACCCGTGTGCTCGACAGCTCAGACCAATTGGCTTAGCCACTGGAAAGTGGAGACCAGAAGAGAAGACCACTTCCCACAGCTCCCGGATGAAGTTGGATAAGCAGGAACGCTGCCACTCCTCACTCTTGTGATCACATCGTCTCTGTGTGGCACTAACACACCGACTCTGTGCGGGGTAGAAGGTGTCTATTTTGTTGGGTACTTTTCAAAAACATAGTGAAGAAGAACTGATGCTAAGAGCTTATTGTAATTACCCGTGCCCAGCAATAGGTGGGAAGGTGGTATCCTTCCCCCACGGTGCCCGAGCAGGTAGCTACCTGGGAGACACTTGTCCTGGTTCTCTTCTGCTCGGAGACGGGGATGCTGGCTCCCTGGCCAGGTCGTCCTGCCTCCCCGCAGTTACAAAAGCCTTGTACCTCTCCCTGCGCAGGAGAGGAGCCCGTGCATCCAGAGCAGCACAGCTGGCCCAGAACTGTCCCAGTACCATCTGTGGGAGTGTCATTCCCAACTTAAAAGTGAGCAAAGCTAGACCGACACCAAAGGCGCTTGAACACCCCACCCATTAAGAGGCTTTGGGCTTCTCTAGGGTGAAATATGAGCCACAGTCGTTAATAATCATCTGCTCTTTCCATGCCAATTATGTGCAGCCCTTGGGTTCCTGGCAGACGGCAGGCATCTCCCGCGGTGGAGCCCAGCCCAGGCAGCCAGAGGCAGCGGGCACTTGCAGCCCGGCGTGCCGGCGCCTGCTGGAAGCACTCCTTGCAGCCGTGGGTGTCCCGAGGCGCTCCTCCATCACAGAGCATGGAAGAGCTCACAGGAAGATCCTCTCCCTCAGGAGAGTCTTAACCTTAGCCTTAGTCTCAGCCTTAGCCTTAGTCTTAGCCTTAGCCTCAGCCATGGGCACTTCCCAACCAGGGGCCACCTCTGTGCCCGGGCTTCACAAGGGGACAGGGCAGACTTGGTGTGGCAAAGAAACTTCAACCAGTCTTTTTTCTTTCTTTTTTTTCTTTCTTTTTTTTTTTTTTTAATACATCTTCCATTTTTTATTGAGCATCCCCATTTCCAAGTGGCTGCTGCCTTGGAAGGAGAAACACCCAACCACTCTTCTGGACACATTTCATGGGGCTGAGGCATTTTGCTTTCAGCTTTTCATCCCGATTTCTGGTTTTAGACATGAACCAACAGGCCGCAGGGGACAGCCCCCACACGCATGCACACACGCATCTTGGGCCTGGCTGGCGATGCCCAAAATGAGCAGCCACGAGTCTTCACTCCTCACTTCCAGTGCTTAAACAAACCGTCCCGGAGCAGAGAGCGCTGGGAGCGATGCAAACCTCCTGCCGTACGACCAGACACTAGAGGGCAACGCGATCACGCAGGCTATTAAGCGATGGACCTTGAGTGCTAATGAATTTGCTCATTTGCACACCGAGTGCTTTTGGACCTGCGCGCCTGTTTTCAGTGTGCTGTATGCTGTTCTGCTGGGACTCATGGATGCAACGTGAGACTGTCTGGTCTGTCCCCGTACCAGCGTGCCAAGATGCAAAAAGCTCTAGACTGATTTTCTGCAAGTTTTGCAGAAAGGTTTCCAGTTGCCTTTTGATCAAAACACATTTTTAGGCCAATGTAGTCCTCCAAAGGAACGTGAAAGGGGCATGAAATAAGCCCACTCGCAATTTGGAGAGCTGTCACTGCTCATCGTGCATCCCCCATGCTGGCTGTGCCTGAAAAGCCATTGGAAGGGGAAGATAGGAGCTGCTGCTTTGACTCTAACTCATGCACCCCAGGACGGCAAAGACCCCACCAGCTTAAACGTCACACACTGAAAACAGGATCACAGCCGCTTTACACGGACCGCTACGGTAGCCAAATCTCAGTCTGGTCGAATCCATCGCTAACCACAAACAATTATGTAAGTCAGAGTTAAGACCATTAAAAAAGAAAGCGTTTACCCGTCTCAGCGAAGGGCTGGGGAGCAGAGAGGGTGGAAGCTAGGAGGTACGTGTGGTCTCTGAGCTTGGGCTGCGCCGGGTCCCGTGGAGTCTGGGCTGCGTCCCGCTGTCCCCTCCCGCCGGCGGCTGTCAGCCCTCCAGTGCCGAAAACCAGAGATGTCCGGGCTGACAACTCCGTCGAAGATAGGAACTTGTCAAGAAATGAAACAGAAGGATTGCCAGCTTGATTGGTCGCCTCGGGGAATCTTCCATTAGCGGCTTTAAAAGACACGTGTCGTTTATTCTTTCCCCGTCTCTCTATTTTTCTCTCTTCTCTTTTGGAAAGAGCTGAAACCTTCCTGGGCTGAAATTACTGCAAAGATCCGCTTCCCGCTCCTCGGCTTTAAAGCTTATCTGTCTGTACAAATTCCTCCCTGCATTACACATAGAGCCTAACCTAATTTTTTTAGAATCGTATTTATGGTTTCCTAATTAGAGGAAGAATCATTGCAGGGAAGAAGAAAAAACAGATCCAGACTGGGGAAAGTTGGTGTCCTTGGGGTGTGCACGGTGGGTGAATTCATTAGACACAAATGCCTGGAGTGAAACACTCTCAGAAATCCTTTGTACCATGGACTCGGGGGAGTCCGCCCTCTCCGAACCGGGTACGCATCCTTAAAGAAATTACCATTACCGTTCTGGCTCTGCAAATCGCAGGATTTTCAGTTTGAAAAGTTAATTTGAGGAGCTTTTTGTCTGCATCTCTGGCACACAGTCCGTGTCCCCAGAACAGCCCAGCTAGCACTAATCCCGGGCGATCAGGTGCCTGCGTGCAGAGAAATGCCGAGCGCTTTTCACGCTTTCTGCCCAGACTGGGTTTTAAGAAAAAAAAGATGCAATACTGGGAGTAAAACCTTGCTAAATCCCTGTGATGCACAGAGAGCTAACAATCCTCAAAGCCACCTCTGCTCCTCCGGGCTTGAAAGGGAGCGTGCGAAGGCTGCGCACCACCACTTTCCCTGTGAGACCTGCACATCCATCCGTGAGCCGGCCCCAGGGCCAGCTGCCCGCAGGTCTCATCTCTCCAGGGAACAACCAGCCCTTCTTCTGTTCCAGGCGGCTGCTGGCCAAACTGTGGGAAAAACCCCCAGCGTGCTGTTATTCTCTCGGGCCAGCGCTCTCAGGCCGCTGCGGGGTCTGGGGTCTGTTGGGTGGGTGGTCCATGGCTTGGCATCAACTGTGGAGCAACAGCTGAAAGGTGGGAAGGTTTTGTTTCTACTGCGAAGTTTGCAACATGCGGGGGAGAGCACGATTCCCGGTCTCTGAGGGGACACGTCGGGGCTTTGCTCGGGCTCAGCAGGCAGGAGCGCTGCTCGGGCTGCAGGAGGGACCAAGCGCCTGGTGCGATGGGACAGTCACCGGCGGCATCCGGGCGGATCCGAGAGATGGGGGAGACACAGGCCCCCAGAATCCCAGACAAGCAGGTTTCGTGCACACTGGTTTTTGATTTCTAGAATAACCAATTTGAGGCTCCCGACTCCCATGAACTCTCCCACCCCCGTGCCGTCCCAGGCCAGCGCAGCAGGCTCCTGAGTGACTCCAAAGTGGTGGACACGGAGTTGCCCCTGCCAACAGCTTTCCAGTTCCTTGTTTCTGGAAGAAATTGCTGCCTGACCTCCAGTCAGCAAAAAACCCTGGAGCTTGGGAACGGATTTGACCCCTGCTAACACAGTCGCTGCTTCCATGCTTTTCCTCCACGAACTGCCATCCCTTCGTGTTGCGTGCATGCCTCGGGTTAACTGGCCTTTCTGTAATTAAATGAATATTTAGTCTTATTTCTTGCCCTCATGCAAACTCTTTTAGGTTTGCAGTATGGGAGAGATTAAATAATAATCCTTCTTGGTTCTCTTGGCAGCGGGCATCACTTTGTAAAGCTGGGCTGTACCTTCCCTCCCTCCCAGGGCTCAGTTAAAGCTCTCAGCAATGCCGAGGTACTGCTGGAGCCCTGTTTCTTAGGGGGCTGCGTGGTCTCGGGAGGAGCCGAGACGTGGCCAGTGCCGGGGAGGTCCCTGCACGGCAGGCCAGGAGGGGGCTGTAACCCAAGTGTGTAACCCAAGCATGTAACCCAAGTGTGTAACCCAAGCGTGTAACCCAAGCGTGTAACCCAAGCGTGCTGCTGAGCACAGATTTGGAGCGAACAGTGCAGCGCTGGGAGGGACGGAGGGTCCTCCAGTGCGTTGAATACTCGCAGTTGGGTTCTGTCATTCGGAAAAGGGGAGCAACATGGAAGGTGTTATCAGGGTTATATCCACCGCTGAAGAAAGGTCCCTTCTGTGTAACTTTTCTCCCTGTGGAAAAGGTTGAAATAATGAGTCTGTCTTCTTCTTCAAGAAAAGTGTCCCCGTGGAGGGTTATCGGGGGTAACTGTGCTGCTTTCCTCCAGCTCACTCTGTAGTGAGTACCGTACTCCAGGCTGTATAAAGATACAGGCTTTCCTTCCCGGAGAGGAGCGTGTCCTTGGAGCAGACAGGTCTGTTGGCATTAGACAAACCCAGTGTGCTCTTTACCCTTAACACTACAGCGGCTCAGGAGGAGAGGAGTGCAGGAAGAAACGAGTATGAGAGGTTCCCACCCTGAGTATTTCAGTTCCTCTGGCTGCAGATGCAAGAAAGTAGAATATATTCCCTGTATTTTTCATCATACGCAAAATCCTCTGCAAAGTGAGCTGAGTGACTCGCTCTGGTACCATCTCAATGCTTTTCTGCCCTGCTGCACTTCCCCATGCAGGGAAGCGGTTACATTCCCCTGCCCCATGTCCCAGCAGAAAAGACGAGCACGAGGAGCCCGGAGCAGAAGTGGGGCCGGGACGCATGCATGCCACATCCCCCACACGCCTGCTTTAGCCACAAGGCTGGCCCCCGCCATGGGTTAAAGCACATCGGAGCTGGACGTGCTGATCCTGCTCAAAACTGCGTGGGACACTCGTGCAAACAAGGCCGATGCTGCGGGAGGGGGGCTGATCACGGCGGGGTACTCTCAGCAGACAACTCGCTTATCTGGTGGCAGGAGGTTTGGATGCCGCTCGGTGACTTTTAGCAAATCATGTCTCTTCCAAGCACTTCAATTCCCCTGCTGTAAAAGAACGATAATAATGTTTACGTACCTTGTAAAACTCCCCATCCATGGGGATGAAAGTGCGAGGCAGCAGCATTTCTCCAGCCCCCTGTTAATGGCTGGAGATATTTCTCCTTTACGACTCACGTTAGCTCGTACTCTCTTTGCTCGGATTCCCAGATGATACCTTACAAGCATTAACTCCAGCCCTTGTTTACTTCTCTTTTAGATGTGTGGGTCCCTGAACATTTCCAGTGAGGACAATTTTTTCCCCCAGAATTATCTTTCCATCAGATGTGAAAGGTTTGTGCTTTGCACCGCTGGCATGGCCGTCTCAAGCTGCAGCCCAACAGCACGGGGCTATTGCATTCCCAACGCAGATCTTGCAGAAGTTCGCAAGAAATTTGTGGCGTCTGCTGCACAGCACATCACAAGGTAACTGTGATCTATCCCAACGTTGCTCAGCACGTTTGCTAGGTAAGCCCACCACACTGCTCGCCTGCATCTTGAGGAGGCTCTACACAGAGCTATTCGTACTGTACAGAGTATTTCTTAATGCTTGCCATCGTACAAGGTATGGGAGTGAACAGGGCTTTCAGGATCTGGAGCGACTGGCGCTGCCATCTGCAAGAAGCACATTGGCATTAGGATTAGCTGAACCAGATACAAATTTTCATCAGTTCCCATTTGGTGTGTTTGGTCAAGTGCTGTGTTTGCTCCCTGCGGTCAGTTCAGGGACATGTGCTTACGCTGTGCTCAGAGCGCTGGATGAGGCCCTGCTGTGAGAGGCAAAGGAGGTGATACTCGCATCACCCGGGCCCTGCTGGCGTGGCAGCGGAGGCAAATACCCCCTGGAGCTGCAGAGCAGGCTGCTGAGCTCACCAGCACAGCCAGGCACTTGCTCCATGCAGGATGTGTGCAATGGTCCTGGGAGCCCAGGCAGCAGGCTAACAAGGCAGCACGTGCTGCAGCCACAGGGCCAGCATGGATCTGGGGGGGAAAAAGCCACACAGAGGCTTTTCCCATGTCTTCTGAGCTGCCAGCATGCGGGACCAGCCCAGCACAGACCCGCTCCCATCTCCCGGGCAGCCCCGTCCTGCCCCAGTGACAGCCAGAGCACTGCGGGGCTTTTGCTTTGGAGCCTTCCTCCTCTCGAGCAGGGGCAGCCCTGTTCCGGACTCCTGGGACCGAACCACCTGTGCTGTTTGCAGGACGCTTCCTCCCAAAGCAGGAGAGAAAGAGCGAGCGGCTGTTGTGCCGCGCTGCGTGCCGAGAGGTGTTTGCTGTCGGCTGGATGGAGAGCCCGCGGGAAGGGGCGGCGTTCAACCACCTGCCACCGCAGCCAGCAGCCGTGAATCAAACCCCAAGACAAACAGCTCCACGGCAGTCGTGCGGAGTTGATGCTCGCCCTGGTCTAGCACTACGTTGTGCAATGAAGATGGAGCTTTCCCAGCAGCCCCAGCTGCTCTGGGGTAGTAAAACCATACCTTAAACATCATTGCCTCTTAAACAGGCCAGACTTCTTCCTGCCCCTCTCCTAAAGACTGCTTAGGGTTGTGTCCCAGAAGTGTCCCACAGGACCTGCAGTGGTTTTGGTCAGGACAGAGCCTGGCTCGTGCTGGCAGTGCCAAGGCAGGACGGAGCTCATCGCCATCGCTGTGACCGTCCCAGCTCCCCTCTCCACTGCGGACGGTCTCTCCGTAGGTCCAGTGCGGGGCAGAAGAAACACAGACTACTGAAGGAAGCAGCCCACACTATGTGGATCAAGCAATCGCTGTCCTCTACGGAGCGTTACTGCCTGCTGTGGTGTCAGGCTGAAGCCTCCAGTCATACCTTCTGCCCATGGCCCTTCCATCCTTGCCTGAGCCACGTCAGCTCTGTCTCAGGCTCAATTTTCTAGACGGACCTTGGACCTGTACTGACTTCTGAACGGGCCTCTGGGATGTGTGTTGTAGCTCCTAGATGGACTTTGGACCCACGTCGTTAGCTGTGTCTTGACTTCTGCATCTGGCTCCATCTCCTGCTGCTCTTAGATAGACCTGGGACCTGATTCATCACCTTGCCTCATCTGGGGCTGCCGAGGGGCCTTGCTCTGGAAAAGGGCGTTTCCAAGCGGCTAAGGACGGTGTCCTGGCTGGTGAGGGCACTGCCTGCACTGGGTGGCTGCCGGCTAAGCAGCCCTCAGGGAGCGGCCAGCCCTTTCTGCTCCCGGGCATACTGTCCTGGGCTGTCCTCAGGGGCTTCGGGGCAAGGCAGCAACAGGTCCACTGCGGCTGTCACCAGAGCGGTGGAGGAGGCGGGTCGTGCTTGTGCCCAGACGCAACGTGCCGTTCAGTAACGTACCTGGATGCCGCCTTCCGCATCGCCTCGCCGCGCCAGACGGGGTTGGGACTGGAGCGTGGGCAAAGCTGAGCGGTTCCCTTCACCCTGCGCCAATAGGTCCCTAACCAGACACGGTTTGGCTTCGTGCTGCTGGTACTTGCGTGGAGCTTGCTGGGAGGTTTCGGGGCAGCTCTGCCTCGTTGGGCTGTTGTTAGAAAAGGTGAGGAGGGGAGGCGTCTGGGAAGTCTGTCCCCAGTGCTGCCGCACACTCAGAGCCTGGCCTCATCTCTCTCCAATGGACCACGGGGCTGGTGCCTGGGGGGCCGTCCCCGCAGAGATCGGGGCTTTCCTCTTGAGCCGATCAGAGGCAGCACCAAGCCAAGTTCAGCCTGTGGCAGCAGAGCCAGGCCTGGGGGAAGGAGGAGAAGCAAGAAGGGAGCTGGGCAAGAAGGAAAGGGAGACACGGGCATCTGCTCCTGGGTCTGGGAGTCGGTGCTGAAGCAGAGGCTTGGCAGTGGTCTCACCCCCCAGCAGAGCTGCGGGCTCTGCGCTGAGCGAGGAGCAGGGCTGGCACGTGTCTGCACGGGACGCTGCTCACGCGTTTCCATGCCCAGAGGCCAGCGTGCTGCAAAATTCACTTACATTTCAGGGCACTGTTTCCTGAGCTTCTGCCTTCTTGCTTATTGCTCTTCTACGTGCTCTGTACGCAGCTGGGTTCACTTTTATATTCCCTTCACCTCTCCCTCCCTGGAGAAGACCTGCTGGTGTGAAAACTGCTGGTCAGCCTGTAGCGCTGTAAAGGCTGCTCCCACAGTCCTCCCCCCTCCCTCATTTTGGGAGAAAAAAATGGTGAAAAGTTTTAAATGGCTCCAAATCAATGCAGAGTTTGTCAGACAGATAAAGTGTAAGTGGTTCAGGCAGAGCTCTTCCTGGGCAGTCAGTGATGGTGAGGTTACAAAACTTTTCGCCCTGCTTTGGGGGAGAGAAAGCCCCTCTGGTGCCAAAGACTCCCAGCTGCCTGCTGCGGGCTCTGCACTAGACCTGTACGTGGACCCGGTCCTGCTCAGGGTGACCACGGGCGGCTGAGCTCTTGCTGCGTGACCTGGGCAGGGGGAGCACAGAAGAGATGGCGTGTTCCCGCTCTCAGTGATGGAAATGGGGTTCCTCTGAAACAGTTCCCAGGTGCAGGGTTCAGGGGCTTCTCCCTTCTACAGGAGAGGGGAAACAACATTTCTACCTCAAGCAAAGGTTTTTCCCTTGAGCAGCACTGCCTGGGCAAGGCAGGACAGGGCTGTGCTTCGTATCGCATGCTCTCTGCGGTGGGAGCACAGACCTGCTGGGTCCCACAGCCAGTGTCCAGAAACATGTTCTTAATAAGGTTCCCATAAGGCCAGGAGAGGACAGCGTGAAAAACAGAGCCATCAAAGCAGGAAAAGCCAAACACACGGAGCCCTCGACCTTTTCACTTTGGATTAACGTAATGGTGCCCCTGAGGGGTGGACATCTGAGCTCATCCTGCTGCTGTTACGCTGGTCATGGGTTTGGCAGTGCACCGGTCAGCAAAGCCTTTGGCTGCACAGTCGCACTGCTCCACCAAAGCGGTGCCCACCCACCCCCCACCCCCAGCATCCCCGGAGCGGCTGGGACTGAGGGTAATTCCCTGGGCCTGCGGCTCTCCCGTGCTTTCCAACGGTGCCCAGCTCTGAGGGACACTGAGCCCAGATAAAACTTGCTTTCTTGAGCCCTTTCCCTCCCACACAGGCAAGAGGACAAGGACCAGCCCTCCCCAGCGGTGCAGAGAGTTTAGGGGACAGCTGGGTGATGGCTCCAGACACGAGAGCTTGGGGCTGCTTGCTGCCTCCGCGACCCGCTCTCCCCAGTTAGCAGGTCCCTTTCCCAGGATGTGCCAGCTGCGAGGGGACAGCAGGTCCCCGTGAGGCTGGTGGGTCACCAGGTTACTACTGGAGATGCTGATGACCTTGGGGGCCAGGGGACGTGTCGGCCGGGCTGCCTGTGGCACAGAGCACCGCTCTGCCGGACACACTCCCCTGCGCTGCTAGCCAAAAGGACCAGAGCCTGGCAGCGAGCGTGTGCCAGACCTGGCCCCTGACCTTCGCAGCAGAAGGCAGCACGCAGTCTTGCCCTTACAGCTGCCCAGTGCTGCCGTCACGCTCCGGGACTGCATCGCTCCTGGAGGAGCAAAGTACCCGCTGCCTCTCTGAGTTATGCGGGGCCGTGCTTACGGACAGGCAGGTTTATGAATGAAGCGTGGGACATAATAGTGCCGGTGGTGGCCCTGGCAAGCAGCACGCTTTGTTTAAATTACCCCCCTGCACAGATGGTTTTGGAAGGTATCCTGTTGTCAGAGACGAGGAGGATCAGGCCATATGGTTCAGCCAGCTCTGGCCTGGAGCAACAGCCCCTGCTAGCCCAGACTGGGGTTTTTCCCTCCTTGTAAACATTCACAGGCTTTTACTACCTCTGCCCGTTCCTGGTTCCAGGACACAGACTGCCAGACTGGGGGCTGCCACCTTCTCTCCTGGCTGCTGAGCGGGGCAGGGGACAAGCAGCCCCCAGCCCACGGAGCCAAGGCTGGGTGAGCTGGATGTTTGCACGCATCATCTGGCGAACAGCAGGCAGAAAACCTCAGCGTTGGAAACCTGGGCTGCAGAGCTGTTAGGAAGTGTGCTGCAGAGCACCTCATGATGGCAGAGAGGATGGGTGTTGTGGGACAAGGCTCTGCAGCCCTCCCTGCTCCAGAGCAGAGCTGCCAGAGGATGGGGCGCAGAGCCCCCCTGAGCCGCAGTGTCCGTCGGGAGAGAGGGGTCGGTCCCCAGCTGTTGCCCTGAGATGAGCCGTGAGTCTGTATGGTTGGTACCAGGCTGCTGTGCTGTCATTCCGGTGGTGGAAGGAAACCTGGGCCAGCACTGTTGCAACATGCCCTTGAGCCGTGGGTGGGGATGGGGAGTCTTTCACAAATTCCTTGCACTTCCCAAATTAAAGTTGGCCTGGGTTCCCACTCCCCTTCCTGGCTCAGATTGCCCGTGTTTAGTGCCCTGCCTGCTCGCTCCTTAGTGCCCAGAGAGCAATTACGTTTCCCACACTCCTGGGTGGGGATGTGAGGCAGTCCCCGCGCTTTAATCAGAACCTGGAGTACCCAAGCAGGCACTATTGCTGCAACGAGCGCCTGCCAGACGGGCTCCGCCAGTCCTGGCATGTTCTGCGCGTGGCGTGAGGATCAGAGACCTCCATGCTCCTCGGTCCACATTACCTGCTCCAGGGCACGAGGAAAATACCCGAGCAGACTTGTTTCAGCTCACACTGTTGCAACGCGCTGGAGGGAAAACCCAAGATGGGCCCCAAAGTGGTGAATGCAACTGGCACAGCCTCGCACCATGCTGGGAACAGTGTGCAAGCAATGACGCTAACTGGTAACCCCAGGCAAGGAGTCCTCCAGCGACCACCAGTGCCTTCCATCCTCCCACGCAGCATGGACCATCCTGCAGAGACCTGTGGAGTAAGGTGTCCCCTTCCCACGTGGCAGGGCACAAATGCATCCGTCCCAGCAGGCAGGGCAAGCACAGCCTCTTGCAGGGCAAGATTAGCTGACGGTGGCCAGGTACTGCCAGAACAGTGTCCTCGTGTTACCGTTGTTCCCGGCTGACAGCGGGATTTAACACACCCTTGCCAGTGTTGCAACACCACTGCTGGTGCAAACTGGTGTGACACAACCCTGGCTGACTGCCCCGGTCTGCTAGGGCTGGTGCACATTGAGGACAACAGGGATTCCTAAAAGCAATGCCTCCAGCTTTGGGAGAGCAAGCTACGGACCCGTCCGCACCAAGGACAGACCTTGGAGGATGGGTAAAGGCAGATGGCTCCCGGTACCGCTGAGTGCCCCAGTGCGGCGCGGGGCCGGTGGAGCACGCAGCTTTCCCGGGGGCTGCCTCACAGACCCCGCACGCAGCTCTGGCACCTCCTCATCTGGATGCAGCTTGTGCTGAAGCTGTTTCATCCCTCTGCATGTCTAATTCCAGGCTGTTTGTATCTGGACAGTGAGTGAGTTGGGTTTTTAATGAATGTGAAATTCTTGCTCTTGCTGCAGTACTTTGCCAGGGACCATGTTATTTCATGTATCTAGGTCAAGCTTATTCCTTCTTTTGTAGCCTATTTGAGGGAGCCTGGAGCGCTGCCCTTCCCTGCCATCTAGCCATGCTTCAGGTCTTGTCACCCTCCATCCGGGATAATGCGTTGGGCCAAAACTGCCTGTGGAGCATTTCCTTCCCAAAGAGGGGCTCCTCTTCGCTCTCACAACGGGAATTTCACCCAGCACACCTGAGCTCAAACCTTGAGTCGAGGGCAAAAACGAGTCAGCAGAGACCAACCGCATCCATGAATCCCCCGGTACGGCGGGTGCTCTGCCGCAGCTGGGCTGCTCTGGCCCAACGGGACAATGCTACCCAGGAACGAACAGCTCTCAGTCCACTCCCAACCTCTTTGGCAGACTTGAACGTCTTGTTCACATAGCAAGGAGGAGACCAACAGCTTGCCCGGGCCCACTGCTACCTGTTTGGGGCATCGCACTGCTCCTTTGCTGGAGGTGGGAGAGACCCCAGCACGGGCTGCTGGTGAACCTCTCTGAGCACAGCTTGTTTGCAGGAACGATGGGAGGTTTGGAGTGTGATAACCTTCCTCATCAACATGCTGTTCCTCTCGCCTGCTCATGCGGCTTGTTATGGGGAAGCTAAAAATAGAGCGGTGAGCTGGCTTTCATTTTGCACAGAGAAATTAAAAGAAAATACTGGGGTTTACTTTCATTGAAAAGCATTTCCAAATGTTCTTGTGTCCCTGTAAAAAACTATAAATAATGATTGGTCTTCAAAAGGAGGTTTTGACCATCAGGAAAGATGTGTGGGGCAGGTGGGGCAGGCTTGAGCCATGTGGGGCAGACAGCTTGGCCCGGCCACGTTAAAATTAGTGAGCTGCTCTCCCCAGCGCTGTGAATGACCCTTGGCTGCAGGGTATTAGTGAAATCTCTGCAAAGCCAAGTAAAAATGATGCCGAGACCTCACACACTGTGGGCACGGGTGCCTAGGAGGGAGACAGAGGCGGGTGCTATGGTGTCAGCCTGCGAGGCTGCCCCTGGGTCCGTCTAGCAATGGAGAATGGCAGAGACAGTCGTGACTCAAAGTCACGCTCCTGACATGTGGTTTGGGAATGGCGATGATCACGTTGCATATTTTCTTCTGTTTTCTTACAAATCCCTTCACGCACGTTGAGTCTGTAGCTAGCAGATTTTATTGGACTAACCGGTGGAGCTGAGGGGAAAAAAAGGCTCCCAGGTAGACCTACCCTGCTTTCCCAGCCTGCTAGCTAATCTCCTTCACAAGATGTGAAAATATTTGTAAAAGCAGTTTTTCCCACTTCAGAAAGCCATCATAGCTTGTCATTTGGGGCAATTGCAGGCGCTCAGCTCCTCAGCCATTTGTCACACACATGGCCCACTTGGTCACACCTTCCTCGTGTGAGAAAACCCCAAAGGAAAGCCCTAGAGACAGTATGAAATCCTGTTGATTGGCCTCTAGCTGCTGCTGAAGTTTTAGGCAGAAATCGTGGTGCAGGAACCATGCAATGACCTGAGACCCGGCAATGGGAACGGCACAAAGGCCACCACCGCAGCGAACGATTTGCAAACTGCCTATCAGCAGAAGTGCTGATGTGGCGAGATGTTCTCTGAAGAATTGAGAATAATGAAGAAATTTCTCTAAATCAAAGCCTCTTTGCTGACAATATGCAAACAGAATAGCTGCCTGAATTCATCAAATGAATCACGGGCCCAGACGAGCTTGCTCAGCTCTAATCCTCTTATTGAACTAGAATCTAAACCGGTTTAAAGAAACTCCCCCCTTTCAAACAACAGGAAGATGCCACAGATGCCACCTGCTTAAGCGGTTGACTTTCCATGGCACGCTCATATGCATGTCTCAGCCGGGCATCCCTATCGAGACCAAAAGCATCCTTTCCGCTCCCGCGGGTACCCGGCCCTCTGTCTGAAGCTTGTTCTCGCAAACACCGACTGCCTTGCCATACAGCTTGATCTCAGATGGACCCTTCCTTCCCCTTACACCCTTTGGATGTTGGTGTTTCCCAGACGTATTCTGCCCTCTAGGAACTTCTCGGGTGAAGTGACAATGGTGCAGCGAGGAACAGATCTGTTACAGCGTGGGGACACAGCCTGGGGCTCACGTGTCTCCTTAGGAAGTGACAGGCAGGCTGTTCCAATATGTCCTTGGGATTTCTCTGGCTGCTGAGTTGCGTAAGCCCTGAAAATGATGCCATGGCCAACCTGGCTGAAACGTGCAGGAGAGTCGTGGGTAGCTGGGTATGCAAAGGGAAATATCATGGGAGTGACAGAATCACAGGATAGAATCACAGAATCATTTAGGTTGGAAAAGACCTTTAAGATCATCAAGTCCAACCGTTAACCCAGCACTGCCAAGTCGATCACTAACCATGTCCCCAAGCACCACATCTACACGTCTTTTAAATATCTCCAAGGATGTAACTCAATCACTTCCCTGGGCGGCCTGTTCCAGGGACTGACAACCCTTTTGGTGATGACATTTTTCCTACATCCAATTTAAACCTCCCCTGAGACAGACAGGAGCAGGCAGCTGTGCCGCACCGGTCACACTGTGTTCTCGTGTGGATGGGCAATGGCAGGTGGGGAGTCGCAAGAGGAGAGCTCAGGCTGTGCATTTCCAAGGTGACATTAATTTCGGCAGCTGACATCACTGGTTTGCTAGTGGGGGGTGTGACGAAGAGGAAAGGTCCCTGGAGAGTCTCAGCCGGGAATATGCTTGGGTGAGGAGGAGATCCGTGAGCGGTCGTGTGCTGGGGACTGGTGGCACGCGGTGGCCACCGATGTGCTGCTTCAGTACCCATCAAACAGCCTCTCTCTCCAAACTGTTTCTGGGTGGGGGTCTGCAGCCCACATCCCCGGGGCAGATCAGGTGGGGAGGGGGCTCGGGTGACAAATCCCTTCCAAGCAGCAGCCTGACAGTCTGTGTCCTCAGCCAGGCGTGCGGGCAGGGGCTGGGGCTGCTCTAATTGCCTTCTCCTCTGCCTGCCCCCAGTGCTGAGGCATCTGCTCTAATGAGGAGAATTCATTAAAGCATTAGCAGGTTCAGCAGCTAATTGATGGGGAGAGCGTGATCAGTTAGGGGAGGGTCTCCCATCCTTGGATAGTGGAGCGGCACTTTGAAACCTCTCCTGCCTGTGGATGCAGCCGCAGCCGGGTACCCATCAGCGTGCTTCGCTCTGGGCCACAGCGGTCTGCTGCCTGCCGTGCTGGGGGATGCTGGCCTGAGACCCTGACCCTGCCAGCCCGCCTGCTCTGTCTCCTGACCTGCCTACTCAAGTCAGCTTTCATTTAGAAGATGTCCCCGAAAGTGGATGCCAAGTGGGCCGGGGCCTGGGAGGAGCTGTTGTGTTCTCCAGTGTCAACGAGCTCTCTGGGATGCTGTGTGACATGGGTTATTGACACGACAGAGCCGGTCAATGTAGCTGCCACACAAGTGCACAGATTTATAAGTTGAAAACCCTCAGGGGAATTGGGAAAAGAAAAAAACCCCAAAACTTGCATATAAAATAATAACTTTCACATCATCTCCCTCTAGCCCCAAAGTCTCCAAGCAGTGCTGTTCTGCACTATGAACTAATAGCTTGACATTTTTCATCCTCAAGTTGAAACAGTTTGGAGTCAAAGCATCATCAAAACAGTGTCTGAAATAATAATGTCTGTCCAGCTCACCGTCTCCTCCTCAGTCGTTCGGTTACAAAACACTTTCTGTTCCGGTCGCCTGCTCCGCTCTGCCAGATGCTAACTCCGAGTCGTGCATGTGAGGAGCCGGACTTCGCAGGCTGTCTCTGCCAGTGGGGACACGGCTTTGATACACAGCAGATCCTCATCCCGTTATCAGCCCTGGCACTTGCTCACAGTCATGGCAGCCCCAGGATGCCTGCCTCAGTTTAAAGCACGGACCAAACCAGATGCTGCTATTTAATCATCAGGCGTGGGTGGTGGGTTTGGGGATTAGGCAGGACCACGTACCAAAAATCTCTGCTAGGCACGTGATCCCCAAAAGTCCTTGCCTTCCCCATACCTCCAAGGGACAAAGCGCTCCCCGTTCTTTGGGAGGGACAGAGGGGACCATCTGTGGAAGTCTGCTGGCACTCGCCTGCACCCAGAGCTTTGCCTGTGTGTGTTTCCCAGAGGGCTGGACTTAGCGAGGTGCCACGAGTCAGAGGGAAGATGGCAGGGAGCCTACCAGAGGCTTTACCAGCTGGCTCCCAGCACAGATTCCCCCGCACAGATTCTCCCATGAGTAAAAGCAAGAAGCCCGACTAGACTGCAGGGACTGCATCCTGTGAAAGCAAGAGCTTAACTGGGCATGGTTGTCTGGACTGGGCCAAGCCTGTTCTGAGTCACTCCAGAGATCACCCTAAGGTCATCTAGGATCTCATCCCAACTCTGGGAAAAAATCCTTGTGGGATCTGGCCACGGAGCCAACATCTCCAGACAGTGTGAACAAAACATTCGCTTTGGCAATCTTGTTTGCTAAACTTTGCAATGATGCTTCAGCTAATGCGTCGGTAGGGCTAGGTCATTGCTGTCTGTCTGGCAGCCTTGCCTGGCCGCGCTGACTCATGTGAGGCTCCTGTTACCTCCCGTGCCGGGCACCCCGGGGTGGCAGCAGGCTGGGTGCCGTGCCGGTGAGAGGCATGTCCTCGCGACGTGCTGTGGCTCTGCCTGACCCCACGCTGTCTTCAGCTCAGCTTTGCTGGCTCCGGTTGTGCAAGGGACTTTGCTGAGAAGGCAAAAATTGCTGCAGGTGGGAAGCCTAATATCAAACCAGCTGCAAATGTGAGTGTGGGTGAATGCTGGTGACACTCTCCCGCCTTGTCACTTGTCTGGCCAGGGGCTTTGCAGAGCTCGGCAGAGCATACAGGAAGCCAGGCCCCGTGCGGGGTCTCACAAACAAGATTTGGCCCTTTTTCAAGGCTTTGTGATCTGCTTTGCATTTAAGCTTTGTACCAAAAGGGCTGCAGTGTATGGAGGACGCTCCTTCCTTCTCAGCGGGTATGGATGCCTGGCCAAGACCCAGGACATGCTGCCCCAAAGGGGACTGGGACCAGCCCTTGCCGTGGAAATGATGCTCCATTCCTCCAGGGGAAGGGCCATGTTCTTCCTCATAAAGGACCAGGAGACTCCTCTGAGGTCCTGGAGACCTCTAGACCCATTATAGGATTTGTGTCTCCTACACACTGTCCCTCACCAAAGCCTTGCAGCGTTTAACACCCCTGCCCTTGTGCTCCACCGCAGCTTTGGACCCCAGTGTGTACACATCTGCCCGGACACGGGGTGTCCTGCCACCCTGCCCAAGGGGACGAGCAAACGGGGGTCCCTCCTTGCAGCGCGCTGGGCATCAGGGTGCACCACAAGCACCTGGCTGCTGTCTGCAGGCGCAGCCTCACACTCCCAGGAGCCAGCCCAGCTGCGGCAGAGACGTACAGCAAACCCCCCTCTGCCCCCGTTGCTGCCTGCAGGGTGAGTTGCCTGCCCACGACAGTCCCCATATGCTTGGGGACGTCACCTGCATCCTTCAGAGCCTGCTGCCAGCTGTTGCAAGGCACCGGTTGCCCTTCTCACCCACGCAGACTCTTGCAGGAGATGCTTGCTGCTCACCAGCGCAGGCGTCACCCCTTGTCCCCTGGGGCTGAGGGAGTCACACGTCAGCAAGCATCTCAGCGTGATTTATAGGCATCGCCGTGTCTCCCAGCAGTGCACCGCACTTTGGCACAGCGGGGAGAGCCGAGGGGAATCTGTGTTTAGAGCAAATTGCTGTTTTGGAAGGTCTGTAATGAGACGCCCGAGTTGCTGAGCAGCCTCCGCTGGGATGAGGCTGACAAAACACTTCAGCCCAGCAGCAAAAGCTTTTTAATTGGCGAATGGCTTGTTTTGACACTTCCCAAACATTTTGTTTCCAGGTACTCATAAGAGCCCCAGAGAACTGCAGGAGGTGGGTTTGCAAGGCTCCTCTCCATGTGCCCGAGGAGAGAGAGTTCACCTCGGTGGAGAGTGCGGGAGCGTGCGCCCTGTTGTTCAGCTGGAACTGAGGTGTTCTTGGAGATAACTGAAAACTTTTTTTTTTTTTTTCCTTCAGCTGTGACAGCCCAGTTAATTTCTATATTTCAGCTCATCCTCAGGCCCCCAAGTCCCCTCTTTGTGCCGCCTTGTCTGTGCGTTATCTCCGGCCCCGTGGCCTCTCCCCACGGCTCAGTCCCCAGGGAGGGCAGGGCAGGGGCTGCGTGGCACAGGCAGCTCTCTGCAGCAGCTTCTCTCGGGGTGGGAGCAGCACCCGAAGCCCCTGGGCGAGGAGGGAGCCAGAGCCCTGGTGGTGGGGATGAGGGGAAGGAGAGATGAAAGCATGGGGAAAGCTGGGGGGAACCTGTAGGGTCCTCTGGGACGTGCCGGCAGGGAGGGAGATACCCTCCACACCAGCATGAAGCTGCTCGTTACAGCCAGTATTTAACTAGCTGAGAGAATTCCCCTCCTGTCAATTAGGGGAGCTGAGCGCAAGCCCCTCTGCAGCTCAGACACGCGCGTCAGTAACCGGAAAACAGCCGAGATTAAGAACAATCAAACGCTTTTATGGACACCACTCCGAAATAGCTGCACATCACGGCTGCGCTCCTCAGCATGAACCAGCTCTCCCTGCACCGCAGACGCTGCTCTCCCTGATGCATTCATGCTGTGGGGCTCAGAGGGACACTTGGCCCCCCAGGCTACACCAGGAGGGAACTTGGCCCCTGGAACAGGGTGAAGGAGCCTCTGCCAGATGCCCCGGCTGCCTGTACTATATCTCAGTGCTCCCGTAACCGTGCAGGCTGCTGGGACACCTCGCACAAGGTCCAAACCTGCCCTCATGTTTGTCCAAGAGTAACTGGACAGAAACAGGTTTGAGCCACGCGTTCCCCCCCCCTTCCCTAACCCATCTATGCCCAGATCAGGGAGCAGAGCTGTGACGACCATCTTCCCCTTCAGCCCTGCGTCGGAAGGGAAAACCCCCAGGGCAGAAGGGAGAACCCCCAGGGCAGAAGGGAGAACCCCAAGGCAGAAGGGACACGTGGTGGAGGCAGGTTGGGGAACGATACTCATGGCTTTCCACCGCAGAGCTGCTAACGAGAAGAGTCATTGCCAGCAGCAGCTGTTCAGTGGCATCCTCCCATCCCTGTGACATGTGCTGGAGGCAGCGACACCTTCAACACTTACTCCAGCAGCGGCTGAACCTCCCGGAGTGCTAAATGGCCCGTGGGTAACAGGCTGCCTTCCAGCTGCCCTGGTGCGGCACGCTAAACCAGGGCCAGGCTGAGGGGGCAAACGGCCTGCACCTTCAGGGTGCACTTTCTGCGTGATGGATGGAGGAGGGAAAGCCTCAGCCCCAGCAGTTAACCGGTTCAGGGAGCTGGCTGTGCCTGTGCTTCCCAGGAAGCATCAGCCTGTGCTGGGTAAAACCTTTCCCACGCTGCAGCAATGCCGAGGTCCTACACCCTGGAGCTGCTCACCACTGCCGGGTCCGTGACGCCCGGGTACGGCTGTAAATACCCACCCTGAGCTCGAACGCTTCAGAGACGCGTGGTCCTAACGACCGTTTCACCCCAAAGCACCTGTCTTTTAAAGCCCTGGGAAAAGCACCCGGTTTATGGAAGTTTTGGTCCGGTCTTCACCCGTCTGTGCCATCCACCACCAGCAGTAAAGAAGCTCCTCTGGCCCCTCGTCTCTCACCCCTGCAGTTTCGGTGCTTCCTCTGCCAATGTCTCCCTCACACGAGCCCCCCTGAGCATCACTCCGCTCCCCGTCACGACCCGAGCACCCACCCCGCAGCGCAGCTCCCAAACAGCTCGGAGAAAACCCACTTTGGGAAAGAGCCTCCAGAAGCAGGATCCATGCAGGGAGATGGGGGCGAGGGGGAGCGTCTCACGCTGAATTTCTGCAGGACGTCGCAGCTCTGCCCTCCGGCAGCCGAGAGGAGCCTCTGATGGTATTTAATATGACCTCTTCAGCAATTAACCCCCCACTTTTTTTTTTTTTTCACAGCTTATGTAGTCACTCTGTGAAAGGGGCAGAGGAGAGAAAAACAGAAAGAGAAGTTCCCATGTTGGTTTGTTGTTTGTTTTTTTTTTCCCCAAACTTTACCCATTCTGGGCATATGGCCAAAAAGTCATAAAAATCTGTTATGTTTAGAAACAGCTTAGAAACATATAAATAACAGCAGTTTGGTGTTGCAAGAGCTACAAATAAAGTGAGTTGTAAGTTCTTGGGTTTATTAACATCTGAAGGGGATAAGGGGAGTTTTATAATGTCTAATTGAACGGAATACAGTACACTCCAATTTGGGAGATATAAAATTTGCGATCATGAGGTATAATTAAATACTTTTCTGGAGCTGTTGTTTTTTCTCTAGAAGCTAAAAAATAAAACGAAGTGGATTTTTAATTGATGTAATGTATGAATTCATGCCCATTGCTAAATGGACTGGATTTATAAGTCCGGGGAGGGGAATTGCAAGAAGCGTGGCTGGGAGGTATGAAAATAACGCTCGCCCGTGACCGTTCGTGGCCCTCCCTTCCCAGCAGGACCGGGATGGAGAGGGGGCTGCTCAGGCCAGCGGTGAGCGCATGAAGAGAAGGGGCAGGTTCCTCAACAGCCCCCTGCCCCCCTGATTTCTCGGTGCCACGGCCTTGAGCTGCCTTCAGCTTCAGTGAAGACTCAGGGAGACCAAGGCTGCGTTACGTCTCTCTGCTGGTAACTGGAAAAAGATCTAATTTTTCAATTGTGCTGGGGGAAAAGTCATCATTAGTAGGTTGCAAATGTGTTGAGTCCTTGAAAGCCCTCGTAAGAGCATGGAAAGGCAGGGGGCCAGCCCCAGGGGAGGAAAAAAATATACGAATATTTGCAAGGAAGAGGAAGGGGGAGGTAATGCTGACCACAACTGAAAGATCTCAGCCATATGTGCCTGAGGAGACCTCCCATTGCCATGACTAAACATGGAGCTGGGCTGGCACATCGTTCTGGGAACCAGAGTGGGATCCCGCCGAGCAGGGATGCTCCTTGCGGAGGAAGGATGTGGGAGAAGGAGGAATATTTCCCACTGCCTGTGAGGGGAGGCTCTGCAGGGAGAGGTTTATCTCCACTGGAGGCACCTGGGGGAGTCTGGCACCAGCTCCTGGCACGTCTCTCTGCATAGTCAGCACCCCACAGGGGAGCTCAGCGTCCTCCTGCTCCCCTTTGGCTTGCCTTCTGCCATCACCTCCTGGGGAAACCGAGGGGAGCAATGGGGTCTCTGCTTGTGGCACGTTGATCCAGAAAATGAACATTGCAAAGCTTCTTACCAGGGGCTCCAAACACTTGGAAAAAAGTGAGATATTCTGGGGTGAAGGTAACAAAACTGCAAAATCCGCCCCGTTAGGAATGGCATAGCAGGTGAGAAGTAACAGGGCGAGACGCACCAGTGGGCTCCAGGGTTTGTCTGCCTGCGGGGGCTGACAGGGTGTAAGGGGTGGGGGGCTGCGCCTGGTCCAGCCACCCTCGCCATCGGGTTGAGGCACGACACCACAGAGATCCCCAATGGCCTGTAAAGCGTTGGCCTGCTCAGTTAGGGAGGATGCCAAGAGGAGCTGAATGGTCTGATCCAAAGAGGTCCCTGAAGACTTCTTCTCCCTGCAGGAGTTAACAGAAAAGCAGTGACAGTTCAGGCAGAGAAGGAGGCTTCAGCCTGAGTCCCTGAGCGTGAAAAGCTTTGTGTCTCTACAGGAGAGGCCAAAGACATCGCAGAGAAGCTGATTTTGTAAATAGGAAACGTTTCATGTTTAATCCACGCAGACCTCAGTACAGCACCGCGTTTGGCACTGCTCAGGGAACGAGCTTTGGAGCTGGGACAGTGAAGGAGAAGGAGAAAGACAAGGACAAGGACTGCAGGGTCCTGGCTGCAGGGCTCAGGCTGGGCAGGAGAGTGCTGGCTTGGGACCAAGTCAGTCCCGGAGCCCATTTCATTTTGTGCATCTCTTCCCAGCCCTTCCACAAAAGGCAGTGGTGTGCTAATGAGAAAGAGGGTGGTCCAACTTTTGGAGGTGCTGTCCGTGTCAGGGAGATGAAGGAGGGAGCAGTGTAGGAGAAACAGGGTGCACGCAAGAATGCTTATTGCAAAGCACACTGCAGGTCTTGGAGGAGACTTGCAGGATGAGGTGGGACCAAGCCAGAGCTTGCTGAAAGCTGCTCTCCGTAAACACAGCCGGGGAGGAGGTGGAGGAGAAAGCGATTATTTGTTTAAAAGCAGTGTTGGCACAAAAACAAACGAGGCCAACCCCATCAGGGATCAGTACAGCTGCATTTCCAACCTTGAGAACAGGGAGGGCTGGGACCTGCCCGGTCCCAGGCGAGAGCTGGTCTCTGCCTGCATCCCCCGCACTCCTTTACCGGAGACACGGCTGTGTGACTGGGACAGCAGCTCGGTTTCAAAGCACCCCCAGCACCAGACTCCCAGGTTCCCTTCCCTCTGTGCCATTGGTTTATGTGAGTTTGGTGCAACCACTTATCCTGGTGGCAACGTGTGAAATGGTGCCTGAGAAGGGCGCTGGCAGGTCCGCGTTTGCAGCGTGCCCAGGAGCTCCGAGGAGCTCGGCTGGCGGTGCGCTTGGTCCTGCGCTTCTCAGCTTCCCACGCAGGGTGCTGCTGTCCAACTACAGCTGGGACTTGGGATTGCTCAGCCTTTGTGGTGCCTTTGGTGACGGAGGCCAGTGGGTTGCAGGAAATGAAGAGAGGAGGTTATGGCTATGTCCAGGCTGGAGTGGCGAGGAAAAGTGGTCCGCGGCAGTTTCGCAGAGCCGATTCCCACGCAGAGGAGCTGGAGGCAGATGTGTTCACCACCTGGGCTGCCTTTGATCACAGCAGGCAAACTGTGGAATTGCAATGGCCTAGATGAAAGGGGAAAGCAAAGAAGAAAGAAAAAATGCTGTTATCTGCTATGGGCAGTGGTGTCACATGCTCCAGATGGCACGTGGAGGAGTGGTAGCTCTCTCAGCAATGTCTTCCAACAGCTTCTGAGAGCAAAAATAGCTTCTGGCTTGTCAGAGGCAGACCCCTCCTGAAGAGAAAGGAGGTCTAATGCCCTGGACTGCGTTTTCCAGAGCTTACAGCTTCTGCAGCCCCGAGGACAGCACCAAGGTATGGATGTGATCCACAAGAAAGGTCAGTGGGAACAGCTGGCCGCTAGTGCAAAGGGGATGTGCCACAGTGAATATACAGCACCTGATGAAACACACGTGATCCCATGGAAGAACATAGAAAGCAACAACCAAATCATTATCTCTGGAAGTGGACAGACATCCCGAACCTGACGAGGATTAGTGAGATACAGGGAAACAAAGCAGTAGAGGATATCCTGATCGCCGTTAGGAGCAAAGTGGGGATGGAGCTGGCACAGCTCCTCATGCAAAGCAGCCTGTTCTGCTGCGGTGGCCTTCTCAGTCCAGCTGTGGAGCACTTCAGTGAGGACAATGTCCCCGCAGCTGGCACATCCATTCATTCCCAGCTTATTTCTGAAAGAAGGGCTCAGACGCTTCACGTAGGCTCAGGAAGTTTGTGGAACCAACGTGAAACACGGTGCAAGTCAGCCCCGGATGGGTAGCGGGCCCCACAGGACATGGATGGGCATTGCCCAACGTGGGGGGATGCAGTTGCACCCGACAGCCTGGTGCTGCAGTGGTGAAAAGTGGAAGGGATAAGTGAGAAGGGACAGGGACTCGACCCTCGTGCTGCTAATGGGCAGTGGGGAGGGATGGGCAGGAAAGCACCGCTGGAAAACATTTCTTAGCTGAAGGTACCTGTCTGCTGAAGTCAACAACAATTTGTCAAAATGGCCCAGTTTTGCCCAATTTGCAATGGAAAGCACCTGTCTGGCTCGCAGAGTTTGTTTGAAAAGAAAAAAAAAGAATGGTGCTGCAGTGTCTGTAGAAGCACAGGGAAGGCAGCGTGGCCGAGGGGTGTTTTGTGTGCTGTGCCTCCTCCCCACCTCTAATGACGTGGCCCAAAGTGTGCAAATGTACTGGGCTTAAGGAATACAAAGAGTTATGAGTCTAAAAGGAAGCCTGCATGAAAAGATCAAATCTTTCCCAGTGCCAGCAACACCAGAAAAGAGCAGACCCCCTGCAATTAAAAGATTTTCTCCTCTGCCCAGCTTTTTAATTGGAATCCAAATTCTTTGGAAATAAACACACATCAAAGCCTAAATTCAGGAATCCTGGCTTCATCTCTGTGTTGTTTACCTGTACTGTCTTTGTTTCCCTGTAAACTGGTACCTGGCACGCCGAGATGGTGAGATGCAGAGCAGCCGTCAGATACAAAGCTGCTGTGTCAGGCTGAAAACCCCATGCACTCCTCCCCTGTGAAAACGCGCGGCAATTCAGCCGGAGCTGGAGCAGCCCCTCACCGGGAGGAGAACCTCAGGGAACGGCTCTCCCACACACAGACAGCCCGCTGGGAATGCTGCCTCCACCTCAAAATTGTATTTCTTTGCATGTCCCTGGTTCAGCAGGAGCACTTGATACCAGCGAAGTGGGAGGAGAGTCTAAAAACTGCACTAATTCTCCACTGGTGCTGCTGGTTTCTTGGCGGGGCTTCCTCTCCACTCCGATGTGGGAGAGCTGACTCCTTGTTTCCCATGGGCGCAGGAGCTGCTTTGCCACATAGTGCCAATCCTCAGGGTTAAAAAAANAAAAAAAAAAAAAAGATTTATGTTTAATTCTAGTGTCTGATTTATGATTATGTTTCTGCTGACTCCTTTTAAATCACCATTCCAGTAACGCTTCCCTTTTCCCAAGCAGAGCCATTTTTCACACCTACCCCCCTCCTTGAATTCTCTAAGGAAAACCAAACGTACCAAAAATCGCACAGCTCCACAGGCGGGAGGGGTGCTCCCAGCGCCCCGGCCTCTCAGCGCAGGACTCGGGCACCTCTGGGTGCCCCTCGGGTGGGGGGACACCCCTGGCCTCCAGCACAGGTCCTGAGCAAAGGGCTCCCTCTCTCACTGCCCTTGGGAAGGGGCAGCCAGAAGACTCAGTTATCCGGGCAGTTCACAGCTCTTTGTCCGGGCGTTTGTAACCCTCTTTCCGTCACACCCCCTTCGCGTCCAGGCAGTTGGTCTGCAAACAACCGCGCTTGTGTGCTGCCGCGGGGAGAGGCGGTTTGGGTACTGGCAGATACTTCATGGCCCCTCACCAGAGACGCCCGCTCCTCTCCCCGGGAGCGAAGGCGACGGGATGTGCAGGGTGTTAGGGCAACCCTTTATCCATCAGGGTCCGCAGCTGCCGTGGTCAGTGAGAGCAGAGGTTTGCTGCAGCCTCCGGTGTGATTTAACCCACAAGAGGCCAACGTGAGGCTTCCCCCTCATCCCGGCCCCTCTGCTCCTGCCTTCGCCTGGCAATTGCAGTTGCTTATTGCTCGCTGCAGCTGGGCGGGCGATGCCAGGGGCACGCAGAGAGCGGAGCCGGGCAGCACAGGCTGTGTAACATCGCATCCCCATCCTTCCCATCCCAGCAGTTTGCCAAAACCTTTCCATTTTCTCGGTGCCAGTGGCTCTGTTGACTGGGACTTGCTTTGAGAGAGCAGCAGGAGAGCGAGACCATTTGTGCTGCCTGCACCCCCCTGCTGCCTGCACCCCCAAACACGGCTGGAGCCCCAAATCTGCAGTCTCCATGCTGCAGAAGATTCTCCTGCCTGCTCTATCAGCTGTCTTCGCCCCGAGCAGCTCGGCTGCCCGCGGTGCTGCCCCGGCAGCAGTGGCACTCAGTCCTGCCGAGGACACCCCAGGCTGCCTGCCCAGACGGCGGGGCGAGCTGCCCAGCTCTGCATCTCCAAATAAAAGGTCTTAAAGACATTTGTGGGAGAATGCGGCAGTGCTGAGGGCCAGAGGTGCTCTTTTCACGTGTCGGCCCCTTCACAGACGTGGCAGGACCTTTCTCCCCGTGCGAAGGTTGCGTGGGCTGCTTGCTCCTTCCTCCTGGGTGTGATTTCTTGGAGCAGGGAACGGCTCTGCCCCACATGCAGCTTTTGTGTTTTGGAGGAAGGGTTTCTAGGGAGTCCTGCAGTCCTTGAGCATGGATATGTGCTCCTCCAGCCGAGATGACCCCCTCAGGGCCTCTGCCCATGGTGCTTCAGTGAGGAAAGGTAAGCAGGGAGGCGACTCTGATAGCACGGGTACAAGCGATCACAGAAATGCCGATGGATGCAGAATGAAAGTGATGATGCAGCCAGTCAGCACAGCAGCAAGCTGCAGCCGTGCCCTGTCACATTAATCTTGCCACGTGGTTCTGTGCTTTCACAGACTGAAGCGAGTCCTTCTGACACGGCCCACCCTTCCTGCAATCAGTTTTAAGCCTCTTCCAGCACCTCGTCCTCCTGCCCGCGCGCAGGCACGCACATCCCGGCTGCTGGGCGAAGGCAGGGACAGCTGGAAGCCCCTTGCAGAGAGCAGCGCCTGCAGCCATGCCACCCTGCAAGCCGGCTCTCAACCGTGCTGTAAGCTTGATTTTTTTTTTTTCTATCAATATTTAAAGTCTTGCAGTCTGAAACCATCCCAGAAAATACCGCTTTTTCTCCTCCAGCTCACTGATGGAGCATTTGGGTAGCACCGAGTCAAGGAGGGAGACCTGCAGCATCCCCTTGCACTATCCCCGCAGCGCAATGATCTCCAGCTCACAGGTGAGCTCTGTCAGCCAGGAAAGATCTAGTCTATTTGGTCTACGGCTTTACAGAGCGGTAACTTTTGAATCAGTTGTGAGCACTACGTCAAACCCTCACAAGAGGTAAAGTCAGCACGAGGACATTTGTTAACCCAGGTTGTCACCCCCTGGCAAGTGATCTCAGCTCTATTTGACAGGGTTCTGGAATAGTTGAGTTCAATTTGCATTTACCATGGTGACTCACAAACAAGCCTTCAGGTCTCCAGCTCCATGGGGGACAGAGCTGGGAAGCATGGCCTGCTGAGGCTGCTGGCATGCTGGTAGCACTGGGCTGGGAGCCCAGCTCTGGGCATATGGAAGGGAGCCACTGGCATTTCTGGGAGTCCCTTTCTCCTCCACCCCTGCCTGGAGAGGTCGGGTCCCCGCAGCGAGCTCCCTGCGTGCCTTAGGACAGGCGGCTGCAGCTCCCTGGGTTGCAGGCTGTCTCTTTGCAACGCCAGTGCCGGCTGGTCTGCAAAAACCGCCCCGAGGGGCTTGGTGGGGAGCACCAACTTCCCTCCTCTCCAGGTTTCCAGACCTGTGTTTGTCTTCTTATTAATGCTTTAGCAACAGAGATGCTCTTGTCGCACATTCACGAGATGCCGGAGCGCTCCATAGGCACCCCGGTCCCCAAGGCAGGGACATGCAGGAGGACGATGCTGCCCCAGACACGCTGTACTGTACATCCCGCTGTCACCATGCCATTAATCAATGTCACACCATCTCAAGCACGTCCTCTGGTCGCTGCTCTGGCCCAAGGGCTCTGCTGCACTGTGTACACAGGGGATCTGGTCACCCATGGGTGCAATGCCATTTGCCTCCCGCCTCTCGCTGATGTGAACATGCAGCAAACGAGAGTACAGAAGGGATCTGGGCTAGGAAAAAAGCTACACTGATTTATTTATTAACCCAGATCCTGCAAAAGTGGGAGAAGCTACAAAAGCCTGTCCTTCCTCCCAGCTTCCCTGTGGTGAAACTCAAACGTTGAAGTAAACTCCAAGACCTCAGTTCAGGCCAGAGGTTTCCTTTCAAGGCATCATCACTGATGCAAAAATGCCTCATCCCTACCGCAGCTCCCCATGTCCCACCCCCTGTTGTAAAATGGATGTGCAGCTGGGTCGCAAACCAGACGGGAGGATTTGGGTTAAATCTAACCAGGCAAAGCAGAAAGGCAAGTTTTAATGCCAGTACCTCCTGGCATTGGTTCCTTACAAAGCCACACAAGCATTTCCATGGGATTGGGGGGAAGGCAGCACCACATCTTCTGGCAGTTGAGCTTTGCAGCATTCAGGGCTTCACAAGGCTCAGACCTCGTGTGGCTGCACAGGGCTGACTGGATGAGGCCGCAGCCGCAGCCATGCCCCTGCCCTCGCCCTGTCCCTGGGCTCGCTGTGTCTTTCCTGAGCCCTTTCGGCACAGAAATCCTGCCAAAAGCACAGCCCAGCCAAGAAAGCGGCTGCTGTGCCAGCAGAGTTGTGCTCCGGGATGCTGGGGTGAGGCAGCGGGACTGGGGCGATGTGGGCTGGCTGCGGGTTGCAGGGGTAGCAAGGAAATTAAACCTCTCAGAAAGTGGCTATACAGAAAGAGGTGACCTATCCCTGAGCCAAACTACCCAATTTGACAAGAAATGCAAAGAAACCATCCAGACACAGTCCTGGGCAACCAGCACAGGGTGACCCTGCTCGGGCAGGGGGCTGGACACGGTGACCTCCTGAGGTCCATCCCAACCACAACCACCCCGTGGACGTCAAAACCAAAGCTGGGCATCTGCTCTGTGGGTAAATGTCTTTTCCCCCGTACCTTGGTGACAGCATCTCGGGTTTGGTTTTAAACCTCGAAGGAGTAGATATAATCCCATCATTTATGGAGCAACTCCTGTTATCTGAGGAACTGCAAGGATGTCATTTATTTCCTTCTCAAAGCCTGTTCTCTAGAAATGATGTGCATGACATGGCATCAGGAGGAAAAGGGATCGCAGAGGCCAAATACTTGGGGAACGGAGGGTTCAGAAATATTAAATGCATTTTTCAGAAAGAGGATTACTGTTAAGGTCTGTGTAGCACAGGGGAACAAAATAATTAAAAGAATCCAAGAAATGCATTCGATGCCGGCACTGCCTACTGCATATTGGCAAAAGCAACAGAGAAATTGAAACTTAATCCAAACCCCCATTTGACCACGATCTGTTAGGAACCGTTCCCAGAGGCCCCGAGCGGGGGATAGGGGTTGAGGGACGGCATGAACGACCACGGTGGGGTCTGCAGGAAACCAACAGAAGCTGCGAGCACGCCAGACCTGTGTGCCAGCCGGCTGGCCAGACCCTTTGCCGCGATAGGGCTAGCAGCCTGCCGAGAAGCTGTGAGATTGACTGCAACCATCACATCGCGCTGTCGATCCTGGAATAGACGTAGCTGAAACCAATCCTGTGGAGCGAACATGCTTTCCAGCGGGACCGCAAGGCAGGAGGGCGCGGACTGCAACGGGCTAATGCTATACGCATGTTTCCTCCTTTGTAATCTCAAATAAAGCTAGCCTAAGGGAACATCAAACGCTAACTTAAAGCAAGTGCTTTTGATGTTTTAAACTAATCCCTTTCAAACAGAGACTGGGGAGGGGAAAGCAACACAGCCATTGGGGTGCCTGCGGAAAAGCCCCCTCCCTGCCCCCCCGAGAATGACTTCAAATGTGATACACATATTTGAGAGGCCAAATAACCAATAACTGTTGGCTTATAAATAAATGCATGAGGCAGCCTTCCTTGTACTGTCCTTCTGTAATGCTGCTGGACCCAGAGCCGTGTGCGCTCCCTGCTCCAGCCTCATATGTTCATGCTCTGGGCAGGTTCCATCACTCGCTGTCCTCCCCGGGTGGGCTGGGATGCCCAAGGACAGGGATCCCTGCACACTGCTACGTGCTCTTCAGATCCCACCAAGCAGAGCTGGTCTCATCTAACAAGTGTCCGTGGCAGAGCTTGTTCTTTGGGCTCCCTAAGCGGTCACTGCAGAGCGTGGCCTCATATAGCCCCGGGCTACCAGACGTCTGCAGGGGCCAGGCTACCGTGCTGCCAGCCCCGAGCGATGGGACCCAGCTGCCCCATGCCAAGGATAACCTGCAGCCTGCACCGCCTGCTCCGGGGCAGCTGAGAGAGACTCTGGATCACTTGGAGCTGTAAAATCGGTGATACTTGGAGGCAAGGAATTCCCCCACTGGCTGGGTAAAGCTCCCCATCTCATGCAAAGAAAGTAGGACAGAATTAAAATTAATAACTCACGTGCTCCGGTCCCTATAAAAGGGCCTGTCCTTGTTAATACTGTTCAGATCTTGCTGATAATTTTCATCCATTTTGACCGTATGTTGACAAGGTCATCTCTTGGAGCTCAAGATATGCTGTAGCATATAATTGGTGCTTTGCAAATTTATAAACTCGAGCCATGCTGTGGTTCTTGTGCAATCAGCTAATAATGAGCAAGGGGCTTGGTCTTCTGCCCTGAGGGATGCTTATTCAGCCTCCACTGCAGTCTGTGCTGCTGCAACCTTGCTTCAGCAGAGCAAATTTGGCTTTCACTCTTTTGGCCCTCAGAGAGGCTATGCCTTCCCAAGGTCTGTGTTTTCTGGGTCCGCATATTGCTAAATGTAAGCTCACAGGATTGTGGGTGGGTCTTGATACATGAACAGAGGAGGAACCTCTGGCCAGATGCTCATGTATATGTGTGTGACCATCTCTGCTGGGGAGCTGCAGGTACCAGATACGCAGGTGCCCGTGTATGTTGGAGCCATGCATTTTGAGCATGTCACAGGTGCTGCATGTCACCTGTGGCCGTATGGTTTGTGAAAGCATGTGGGAAAGGGCTTGGGTTTGTCTGTGTGCAGTTTTTGCTTCCAAAAGCCCAGCCCCATTGCTCTGATGAGGTGCTCTGGCAGCACATCTTACTGGGGATGCTAATGCCAGCCTGTTGTGGGATCTCAGAGATGCAGCCTGCAGTTCCTCGAGAGATGCCAGCAACATCCAGGTGTGGTCAGCGGGCAGGGATTGCCCTCTGGGGCCCCAGCCAGCCCCCATAATGCCAGGGAGAAGGAGCACAAGTGCTGGGAGCTGCCTGGGTGGGTGTAAGTCACTGTCAGGTCATGCGTTATTTTGGTGAGTGCACACTGGGGCACAGCATGGCACAGCCCGGCCCCGCAGCTCCTTGGAGGCTTTTAAAGCCCATGCACCAAACAGGCCATGCTCTGCCTTTGGGCTCCCAGGAGAGCTTTGCTCTGGCAAGTGCTGGGGTGAAAGCACCGGCTCGTAGCCTCTCTCTCCCTTTTGTTCCAGCAATGGATGTGAAACTCAGACTTGCAGCAAGATACAGAAGATTTCCTTCAAACCCACAAACACATCAGCACATCTACTCTCCGTGTCCTTAGTGCGTGCTTGGCCACGGGACCAAAACAGGAGTAAAAGGCCCGTGTGGGGCTGGGACAGCGAGGCTGCGGCACGCCCGGGGCTGACTGCAAGCACAAACACACCAGCTCGGTGATAGCTCTGAGTTATTGGCTTCTGCTTTCCACTGTGCTCCTCTCTGCTCTTCATGGGGGCTTCATCACCAGGCAGAGGCATGCTCGGTGCTTGTGGATGATAAATCCCTGTCCGAGGAGGGATTAGGTGACAGTCAATGCTATCTCTCGCTGCAGGAGGTTGCTCATTTCTCCAGGAACAGCCGGCTGCTCACTTCCAACTTTAAAACGTATGGCAGCAGGGTTAATTTTATAGCTCTCAATGACTCCTCTGTGACTGAGCCCTGCAGAGAGCAAATAACAGATGGACCCAGCCCTTTCCAGAGAGCTGCTGGGGGACCACCAGCTTTGGGCACACTGGGCTGTGTCTAGGAGTCAGAATGACCCTCTCACATGGGCAAGGACTGAGGAGAGTAACTAGACTTTGTGGGACTGAGGAGCCCCAAGCCGGACCCATTGCCTGGGCTTGATCTCTCCAATGCTCAAGAGAAGGGAGGGATTCACGTGAGCCCCTTTAAACCAGAAGTTTCACATAAACAGGGCTCTTCCACAAGATTTCCAGACTTTGGCTGGATGAGGAACAACAAGGACAAAGCATTTTCAGGGAGAGGGAAACTGAAAGGCTCCAGGAGGGACCTGGGGTGTCTAGCTGGGCTCATGGCCTGGAGATACGGGGCCAGTTTGGGGCAGAGAATGGGGCCAGAAACCAGGCACCAGCTGCCACGTTCCCAGCTGCCCCCGAACTGGCACCTTAGGCTCAGCGAGATGCAGCCATCCAACCGACGCAAACGATGCTGCAAAGGCCATCTGCAGTGCTCGCCTTGCCCAGCGATCAGCAGCAGGAGGAAAATGTGGGCTTTAACCGTCCTGAATCCGCTGCTTTTAACTTACGATGGGGGCGTTCCCCCGAAGGTACTTTAATCCTCGCTGGTTATTAAATGCTGTTTCTCTGAACCACTTTTGGGGATGAACAAGAGAGCAGCTCTGTGCCTCAAGCCCTGCCAGGGGAACCGAGACCTTTCCTGAATCTAGTTTGACTACATCTGGACAGATTAACAGGAGATAACTCTTCTTTCCCTTTGGAGAAAGGAGACCTTTGGGCTGGCTGTTCAGAGTGGACGTGAGTTCTGAGCCCATAAACCCAGCACTATAATACCTAAAGCTAAACATACCTGGAAGCTTCAGAGCCTCGGATTTTTCCATCACAAATTGTCCAGGACTTCAAAGTCTTTATCGACTCGCTCATACTCTCGCTCGGAGGAGCTGTCAGCAGTAATTGCATCGAGCCAGCTCGCCTTTCTGCCCTGCTTCGCTCCAGAGCTTGCATTTTTTAACATGGCTCTCCAGCAGCAGCTCCAGCTTCATGTGCCCACGATTGCCAGGGAACAGCAGGCTGGGGGGTTTGCTCGCATCAGCCCGCCTCTGTAACGAGGCCTCAATAAAACATCACACGGCCGCCGCAGGGACCACAGCCGGCGCGGTGCAGGCAGCAAATGGGAAGAATGAGAGAAAGCCCAGCACAAACTCGCATTGCTGCCGCATCTCGTCTGGAGCAGGGGAAGTTCTGTTCCACTGCTAACTCGCAGAGGGAATGAAGCTTTATGGAAATAGACTCAGCCGATATTAATCAAATCCACGTTAATCGCAGAGAGGAAATGGGTCGTGCAGCCGGGCTCCCGGCAGGTAACTCCGCAACGTGGTTAGAGCCGCTAGAGAAAGCAAGACAGGGAACAGATCACAGCTTGGATAAGAGTCCCTGAGCATTTTATAATCCAGAGCGCCTCATTAGCAACATTCAGGCAAGTCGTGTCTAGAAAGCTGCCAAATTAAGCTGGTAACATGAATAAATAAGAGACACCTCTTTACCCCGAGTCAAACCAAACACGCTAGACAGCAACGGATCCAGGGGAGCAGGCAGAGGCTGCACTGCAGCTAACAGTGCCCGGGCTCAGGTGGGGCTCCACCAAAGCCACGCAGAGCCCTCAGCTCCGTCCAGCGCCGGGGGTCTCCACCCCCATGCCCGTGAGGGATGCAGTGCCTCTGAGCAGCTCCACAGGTCGCCCTCGCAAAGGGCAGCGAGACCTGGGCACGGCAACAGCACCCAGCGGGAGTCTGATGTCAGTGCGTTAACAGATCACGGAACGCTCTGCAAAGCACCCTCTGTGCGGTTTGGTCCCACAGGACGCTGGGGGCCCTGGAGCCCTGCTCAGGTGGCAAGGATGCTGGCGTGGCAGGGACGCTGAGCTGCCTGCAGATCAGACGAAGGTGCAGGATGGTACTTGCGTGTGGCTCTGAGAGTTGTTCCCAGGTGAGAGACCTTAAAATGACACTTTATGCTGCTCCTTGCCCCAGGCTGTGGGACACTGTCTGGGGATGCCCTGACTGGACCGTGGCTGGACGGGCAGGGTGCAGAGCAGGCAAGGAATTCAGGCTGGGCTCTCTGCGCTGACTGTTCTCCTTTGTCTTTTTTCTTATGCTGGGCAGACTTTGAGGGGTCCTGGGGGTTTTCCAAGAACGAGAAGCAGGTGGCAAAGCTGGTGGCATTCCCTGAAATATTGCCCATGCCTGAGAGAAGCCAGAGCAGAGCAAAGGGATTTAACAGCTTAGATTCTGGTAGGGATCCGATGGGAGAGACAGAAAAGCTTAGCTGGCACCAGAGGAGTCCCGGGCAGGGGGGGATTTAAACTAGAGGGCATGGGAAGGCAGCAAGCATGGCACTTGGTCCAGACTGATCTGATTTAGAGGTGGATGGAGCCAGAGCTCAGTGTGCCTCTGGAAAGCCTGGAGGGAGACATGCCATCACAATAAATAAGCAAGGCAAATCAGGCTGCCTGCGGGGGAAAATCCCAGACTGTAATAATGATAGGGCTGATGTGGAAAAGTTAACTAGGATTAGAGAAACTGCAAATTTCAAGTGGAAGATGACAGCAGGAGACTTCAGCTATCCTGTATAGCTCTGACTGCTGTCTTGTCAGGAGAGACAGGTGGAGATAAATGCAGGGATAACATTCTTGGACACAAATTATGATCCCTGAACAAAATTGTCTAAAAGCCCCAAGAAAAGATGCTGTTCTGGACTTAGTGTGGAGTGCTGCGCAGGACCTGGTTCAAGCTGTGTCAGTGCGTGAACCGCTCTGTACCAGGGACCACAGTACAATTAGGTTTAATGCTGCAGAGGGAGAGTGCAGGCTAACGAAATCCAGGGTACACATAGTCAATTTTAGGAAAGAAAACTATGTAAAAATGAGACAAGTTGTCAAAAAATGAAAGAAACAGCATCGAAGAGAGGAAATCCACCGAAAGCAAGAGGCGATGAAGTTGGTGGGACCAGCTGGATGGCTAAGGCGTAATAGGTGCTTGGGGATGCTGAGGCCGCAGCAGAGAAGGTCAGTGATTTCTTTGTGTTGGTCTTTACTGTCAAACGTGCCGGGAACACTTGTGGTTTTCTGTAGCAGATCCATCAGAGGAGGTGAATCAAGCTGAAGTAACTGTGTGGGNTCGTGCCCCAGGAGCCACCGATTGCCACTGACAGTGTTCTTTATGAGAAAATTAAGTAGAGTAGCAGTCTTATCCCCACATCATAACAGCTTTTCCTAATGCCAAAATAGAATGAAAAAAAAGCTATTTCATGCTGTAATTACAAGTCATAAAAAGAGTTGTGCTGACAGATATATAACACCCCAGTAACTGCCTCTGGCAGCCAGGCCCCGCTAACAGTAATCACGGTAACAATCCCAACAATAATTAGAGATAAGACTCTCCCTGCGAGCCCTCGCTCCGCATCTGTCCCTGTGGCAGCCCCGGTTTGCTGGAGGAGACGTGCGGTGCTGGGGCAGGGGATGCGGGGAGCCCCGCCGTCCCGGGCAGGCTCTGTGCCCCCAGCTCCAGCACCTTCCAGAGCTCTGAAGCTTCCAACCCAAACCCAGGATGGCGCAGACACCTCGGCAGCTCGGTGGTGACACTAGAAGGGGTTGGGGGGGGCTGGCCTCTTAGGGCTTATGGCGTCCACTGGCTGTTGATGACCCACGGCATCTCTGGAGCTCTCTGAGACATCACCTCCTAGTATTCCTGTACTGGGAAATATATTCTGGGACAAGAGGAAAGTCCTAAATGTTTCCTTGCTTCTCCTTGCCACGAGGAACCAGCCCGTCTTGCACAGTGCGAGCACAGTTGCACAGCGCAGAGACGTGTGCCTGCAGTCTCACCAACATGGGCACACGCGCCCCAAACGTGCATGCTGCCAGCTCCAGGTTATCTCCTGCTGTCCCACAGCTCCTCTCGTTCGCGGTCCCGGTGTGCCAGACCGCAGGGCCCGGTGCGTCCCCCAGGAGCAGGGACTGCTGGCTCCAGCTCTGCCTCCCGCTGCCGGCCTTCCCCGGGCCTGTGCCTACGCCCTGCCTCACTGCTTGCTCCCTCTGGCGTTTGCATATCATGCATATTCATGAGATAGCTGGCTAATTAAATATTCATGTACACAGTTATTGAACTTGCAATTAATCTGAAACTTGCAGTACTTCCCCCCAGCCCGAGAGGAGTCACGAGCGGGCTCTGGCTGCCAGCGGATGCTGGCCTTGCCGGGTGCTGTGGGCTGCAGCCCGAGAAGAGAGGTACCAGCACATGTGGACCCTCTCACTGACCCACTTTTCCCAGTTCCATGCTGTTTTGCAAGAGGGAGCATGACGAGAATTGTGAGCTGCCGTTCCTGGTCTGGGGGAGGCCACGATGCGTGGCACGAGCACATAAATACAGCAGCAAAAATTCTCAGCGCTGCAGGGTGCAAAAGCTTTGCCTCCAAGTGGGGCTGGGCTTACGGCAAAGCTGCCCCCCACCTGCCACCAGCCCCACGGCGGGGGTATGGCAGGGTGCAGGGCGAGGGCTCCCACCCCAGCAGCTTGGCTCTGCCTGGGCCCTGCAGAAAGGATGGTGCTGGGGGGTGCTGGATGCCACTGCTCCTCCACGTGCCCCAGCCCAGCCTCTCTGCACCCCCAGTGCTTGGCTCCTGCTCCGGCGTGCCCGAGGGCGATGGATGGGCTGAAGCGCTCACACAGAGCCCTCTCCTCGCTCCCAAGTGCCTCCTCCCCCACTAATGAATTGAAAGCTGCTCCCCGCAGCATCGCTCTGCAGCTCCCACGGCTCCTGCAAACTTCCTCTCATCTCCGTGTACTAATAGTGTGTCAGGAGCTTCTGCTTCAAACCACGTCTCGTCTGACAGCCCACCCTGGAAAAGCCAGCTTCAAACAGTGCCAAGACTGACAGAATCAGAGCAGAGATGGGACGGGGTGGCAGGGAAGGGGGGCGGGAAGCGGGCTCAGGGCTGCGGAGGTCCCCAAAAATGCACGGCAGGACTGGGCTGCCAGCTCCCTGGGACCGCAGAGCCCAGCCTAGCCGGTCCTGCTGCCCGCGTTTCCCCGAGCCATGCACAGCACTCATCCCTGGCCACGCACAGCAGCCAGCACCGGCACGCGGGTGTCACACACACAGCTCCGGACCTCCCCGTCCATCACAGCCCCAGGTCAGAGAGACGCAAGTGACTCCCGTGTGAATATAACTTCGAGCTGTCTCTGTCTGCTTTATTAGTAGTGGCCAACAAAACAAGTGGGTCGTGTTGCTTGGCTCTATTTGCTCTGGCCAGGACATGGTCTGATATACTGGCTATCCTGGGTATCCCAGACAGCAAACATTTGTTAAAACTATCAGAAGTGGTTTTTTTAAAACTCTCTCTAGTAACTCCCTCAGTGTGGGGAGTCTGGGCAGAAATCGAGAGGTTTGGGGCTACTGCAGCTGACCCAGAGCATCTCCCCAGATAAGCAGAAGCCACCTTGAAAATGCAGTCAGAGCAATCCAGAGTGTTTGCTCACCCAAAAAACTTCCAGCACTATTCTCACCCTCCCCTAGCCTTTCTGTACTGTCCGTGATATCCCTGTCTGTTATTCTTCACTTTTCAAGTAGGTTTTGAAACCCATCCTCTTTGAAAAGCCCTTGTTTAAAGGAGGAGAAAATATCCAGCAGGGTTGCAGCTCGGCAGCACTGGCTGCGGATTGAAGTTTGAAGGAAGTTTGGCTGAAAGGGAGCAAGGTGTTTGGAAATGCTTTGCGGGGAGCTCAGGCACGTCTCCAGCTCCGCTCCGCTCCCTGCACGAGTGGGCAATGGCTCCCATCTGCTGCCGCCGTCTCCTGTGCAGGTTTTCCACCCGCAGCTCGCTCTCTGCAGACATCCATGTGGTCTGCATCAGAACAGCAGCGGGTTGGTGTTTTTTTAAGGCAATAAAGTTGTTTCCTTCCTGTCACTTGCTTAAAATCACCTAGGGAGCTGGTAGGTTTTACATCAGTGTCTACACAGGAGACCTTCCTGGTTTTGTGGGAAGAAACATTTCCAAATACATCACAGCTCCCAGACGTGGAGGGTACCGGTCTTTTGCTGCAGTTCGTGTTTTAGCTCTAATTATCCCATCAAAGTTTGCTGCCGCTGGGTAAAAGACACTCGTTATAAACTTGGCATGTTGGGAACAGCCAGGCTGGTTTGCAGAGCCCCCAGGGGAGCCGTGCTCTGCACTTGGACACGCTCGTCCCTGTGCCCAGCAGCACACACTTGTCCCCTGGCACTGGGCACGGTGGGTCACAGCACAAATCACTTGTGTGTGTGTGTGTGTGTGTGTGCGTGCGCCTGCGGGCACATACACAAATCCTTCCTGGTCCCAGTTCTGCCTTGTGACTTGGTGACTAATACCCCAGTATTAACCTCAAAAGTGCCCAGTCACGCCCAGGGCAGCAGCAGGAGGAGGGGTGCTGCCCTCCTCCCTCCTGGGATACAGCTGGAGACGTGCCCCAGGCCCCCCGGAAGGACTGGGTGGCAGTTCCTAGCTCTCCCCACAAACATTAGCAGGACTGAAGTGGCAGGCTGTAGGGGAATGTTCGGGCTGCCAATTTAATGGCATTTTGCAGATGACAGCCCCCACTGTCTATCCTTCCCAGTGCTTGTGGCCTGAAGCCAGCAAAAGGTAACGTCCCACCGACTCACTGGGGCTGCACTGGGATAGCGGGCTATGGGGCAGAGATCACAGCCTGGTTTGCTGCAGGAGAAGTAGGTAGCTGGGGACATAGCATCTTAACCAGCCCTCTCTGGAGCTTCTTCACTGAGCCCCAAGCCTTGGACAGAGCTGAGAGTAGTTTGGCCGATCCACAGCCTTCAAGCAACGATGGACACAGTCACGGCAGTGCATGTGGATGGGTGCATGCAGATGGACCACCAGCATCCTGGTGGACACCAGAGCCCTCATTTGTCCAGCAACGGGCTGATATGGCCAGGTGGTAAGGCAGTGAAATCCCCACTTTGGTGCCTTCTGAAACCCGGATAGGGGCCCTGAGGCCACATCTACAGGTGGAAAAGCTGAGCTGGGGGATGTAAGCAGCTTCATCTGGCATCTGGAGGGGGGTACAAACCATCCTTAGGGGTCTTTTCTGCTGGCATCACTGCATCCATTTTGCAAGTGTGATTGCTGGGTGCATTGCTGAGGCACTGCTCTGCTGAGCTGTCTTGAAGACATGAATGCAAATAAATCTGCTCTGAGAGGAGGCTGAAGGGCAGGAGGTTCAGGGCTGGGTTTTCTTCCTCATTGTAGGAACATTAACATCTGGCTCCAGCTGCAGTATCTACTGCTCTGATCTGCTCCACATTTCTTCCTCGCATTGCTCAGATGCCAATGGCAGCTCAGAATATCTTTCTGGGTGAATACATTGCACTATTTGCCAGTGACTTCTCACTCCTTTCTTCCAGACTCTGTCAATGTTGACCCAAGGGTTGGTGGATGCGAGGTAACTCTCTGGGAACCCTCTGCAAATACCAGCGAGGCATTACAAGTAAATGGCACAAATATCAGGGATGAGGTTGCTGCCAGGAGCTGGGGAGGGCAGCCTGAGCTCTGAGCAAGGCAAAAGCCTTGTTGCTGGGTGCAGGACTGCAGGAGCTGGATTCCCACCTGCTGGGGTGGAGGAGACACCCCGGGCAGCTTTACCCAGAGGAAAGTCTTGTTGCTGATGTGACAAGGAACAGCAGCAGTGCCACAGCTGTGGTGGCATAAACATCTCGACTTGGTCCCCCATCTTTCCCAATACTCTGGAAAGAAATTTGTAAGCGGCATTTGCATGGATTTACTGTCACGCACAGGTGCCCAGGCTCTTTACAAACAGTGCGTTTCCACCACAACCCCCTGATGAGGACAGCATGAGTCCCAACCCTTCCTTGCTATACAGAGGCACAGGGAAGAGGAGAGATGGGCTATGGCCACAGCAAACCCAGGTCTGGTCAGGATGGGGACTCGGGGTGCCTGCATCCCACCCCTGAAGCCTGTGCTACCCAACGGACTGCTAACTCACCTCGGTTCAGGCTGTGCCCAGCACCCGCTGCTTCAGAACGGATACAAGCATTAACCTGTCCCTTGCCCAAACTGGTCTCAGCTGGAACTGCTGCACTGCGGAGCGGTGCATTGCATCTATCGATGTTTTGCTGTACAAGGTCTGAAGCACAAACCGGTCCTCCATGGCCTGTGTTTGCTCCTTGTCCATCCCACCCATCTGGTATGGTGGGGGAGCACATTCCCCACTGAAAGAGCCTATCTGCTGCCAGCCAAAGTGTGCTGGTCCCCCACCTCCTGCCAGGCAAGGCTAGCCTTGGCAAGATTTTATCAGGGCCAAAGCAAGCTCAGTTTACAGAATGATAATGCTGCTCTTGCGGGTGTTTAGACACTTTCAGGCTTACTGTGGCTTATAAATAAATATTTACTATTAATTTTATTCCCACTCTGGTGCCAGGGTGCACAGGATAAATCACCGCTGCTCTGTGATAAAGGTTCCAGGAGCAAATCTTTAGCCTTGCCTGAGATTTATGCCCCTTTAAAAACAAAGATCCTGACAAAGAGAGAGATTTCCTGGCACAGAGCAACTCTGTTTAATTAGAGAGATGATTCATGTTTTCAATCACAGTTTAATACCAGGCCCTTTACAGTCAGCAGTAAAGCAGGAGCCTGCGGGTCTGCGAGGCCCTTGAAAACAAGCCAGTCTTGGGTTCCTCGGTGGAGGCAACGTCGGCACAACACGCTGCTCTGCAGGGTCGCAGCGCTGAGAGGCTCTGCTGGACCCCAGCACCTTCACCAGGGCCGCCCGTAACCCTTTCCCAGCAGATCCGGTGCTCCGGAGGGACAGACCCCCCTACGCCCCAGGGATGGCAGCAGCTCCAGCAGGGAAATCTCCCCCTTCCCCAACCCAGCCGACGTGCTTCAGTCCTGGGCTGCTCCAGGCAGGAGCTTTGCTCTCCACGCCCCATGCTTTGGTTGCCAGCACCCCTGCAGCAAGTAGCCAAGGTCTGTGCCACAGGCCACTGCCCTCCCATGGCAGCCCACGGGGCTCAGCAGGCTGTGGGAGCGGGTGGAGGCTGGCTCCCGTGCTGGTGCTCCCCTGCTGGGACCAGCATTAGCAACACGCTGGGGATGGGAAGGCCAAGGTAGACTGGTCCGAGCATCCCCAGGCTGAAAAAGCTCCACCAAGCTTCCACGGCCGTGGGGGTCTTTGCAGTGGAGCTGGCTGTCTAGTGGAGACCAGCACCGGAGAGAAATGCTTTGGCCCTAATTCTGCTCCAAAGTGGGAGAAAAAGGTCCTTGCAAGGCTAGGCGAACTCATGAGGAGGCAGCGTCATGCTGAGCCGGTCCCTGAGAAACAGGGACACCACCGTGGAGCAGACCCCGTTCCTGGGAAGTGGTGCTGGGACTTGGGCTCAGCCGGTGCAGAACCAGGGCACAGCCCAGCCAGGACAGGGGCCTGAGCCAGCATCTTTCTCTTCTCTCTCCTGCTCAACTGGGCATCGTGCTGGAGGAGTAAGAGCGAGCCTGGTGAGGAGGTGGAGCGAGCTACCAGCCTCACGCACGGCTGTCAGCCGCGTTTACGAGCCATGGCTGTCTAGACAGTTTCCAAGAGTCGGTGGCTGCCTTGCTCACTGCGCTCCCTACCATCACATCCCAGGCATCAATTCAGAAATAAAACAGACGCGGCAAAGGCCCATAAAATTAATTAGCTCTCACTTTAAATTAAGCATCTCAAATGGTTGTTTCATGGAGATTTAATTAAAAGCCTGAAAGTTATACTGTAAGCAATGGCTGGAGCTGAGCCGGAGAGGACGGGGTGTAGGCATGGGGCTGGCAGCCGGCACCACGTCCCCGGCTGTGCCGAGCGGTCAGACAGGCAGCGTGGTGGCTGCTGGGTGTGAAGACGGTGGATGAGCTGGTGCCCCCCCATGTCACTGCGTTCCCCCTGCCTATGCCCGTCCTCGTGGGGGCTGAGCGGGGCACAGCTGGGGCACTGAGGTATGCAGGAGGGAGACCTGTGGTGGGTGGCATTCTGCTGATAGGGAGGGACTTCGGGGGATTTGGGGTCTGTCCCCATGCTTGTCCATGGCCCTGGTGACCCTGTCTCAGCACCGGAGGATGTGGCACCTGGAGGAGCAGGAGAGGAGTCCCAGACCGGGGCAGGGTATGCCCAAACACGCACCAACATCACCAGGATTGAGAGGGCTCGGGCTGGGTTCAGCTCAACGTGAGACACGTTAGGACCATGGGGCATCACCTGAGGTCCCCCTGGGTGGGACATCTGATGCTGGGTGGGCCTTGGTGATGGGCAAAACACCCCGTGCTGAACAAACATTGGCCACGGGCAGCCCTCACCCCAGCGAGACGTGTGCTGTCACACCACGTCCCTCTCCTTGCGCTCTGCCACCAGGTCCCCTCCAGCTTAGGCTTGGCAGGGCTCCACATGGGCCACAGTAGCGTCCCAGGCTGCAGCAGGCTAATGGTCATGGTCCCAGCACACCACTCAAGCTTGATGCTAATGAAGAGGAAGAACTGGAGAAGGAAAAGAAGGTTATTTCCATCCCTAAAAAGCCCTGAGGTTGCTTAGCAGTGTATCCAAGCAACATCCTTTCTGATTATAGAGTTGACTTCTGCCCTTCTCCATCACTCCTGCCTCTAGATCCTCGGTAAATTCAGGGCAGGATACGGGGAGCGCACAGCAGCAGGAACACATTGCAGAAAAAAAAATCTTCGTTTCCCAGCCAGGCACACTCCTGCCCAGGTACCCACCACCAAACACTCGGTTGTGCGAAGGACTGGAGTGCCAAAGAATTTCCTTCTACTGGTGAAGGGGCAGGTCTTAAAATCCAGCAGCTCTGAAGCATGAGAGCAAAGGCTCCCTCTCTGAACCTTGCAGCTCTGCCACCTTCGCTGTAGCCTGGCAGCCCCTGGGGACAGGGGCCTTCTTGTTCAGCTTGCTCCTGCCAGCAATAGCAGTGCTAAGCCCAGACCAAACACCCAGATAACCACAGCCCTGGTATCCACCTGGGACTGGAGACATCATCCTGTGGAGACAACCGTCCTGTTCCTTGGGGCCCGTGCTCCAGAGGAACCTCCCACAGGCAGCCCCCGGAGGCAGACACATTGCTGGATGGCTGCACAGCCCGGCTCAGCTGTGATTTTTTCCTTTGCTTTGGTGTCATATTCTGATTTGAGGTTCCTCTTTGTTTAAATTGAAGCCCTGCAAGATGTCGAGTAAAAACCAGGCTGCAGCAGGCTGCCAGGGCTATTTTTACCCTGGGAGCAAACAGGGACCAGGCAGCCTGTCCTTCCCCGGTCATGCTGAGCACCACTGCCTCATGTGCCTCCCAAACCAGTGCCCAAGGAAAGCAAGTCTTTGGGGTGAGAAAAGACCTCCCCCAGCTTCCCAAGGCTGCCCAGTTGGGTGCTGGCAGCACCTTGAGGGTGCACCGCCTTGGCTGAGCACCCTTGCATTACTCTGGCCGCCCTGGAAAACAGCAGCACAGAAGCGAGGGAGCTTGTTACACTGAATCCCAAATAGAAAGGGTTGATCACTATCCTTAGCGATGTGCTGCTAACACCAAAACCACCCCTCCAAGGCCTCCCCGGACTTCCAAGGGGCTCTCTCTGCCTTCTGGGGTTTGGCTCCTTAGATGAAACCCCACGTTGGGTGAAGAGATTTGGGCTGGGGAGGGAGAGGCCCCTTTGAAGTCTGGGGACTCCAGTCCAAGCACACACAAGGCTTTCCTGTATTACATAAACTTGATGCATAAGATACCACTTTTAACATTTCTCCCAGGAGAGCGCTGATGTTGGAGTCTTGCTGTTTCTTGACATACTGTTTTCTGGAGAGGGAAGAGGAGCTCGAATTTGAATAATGAGACTTTGACAGGAAAGCATCCTGCCTTGCTTTCTTGCTTTGTGCGGCAGACTATTCCTTCCCCTGAGGAGCAGGCAGATGCAGCCTGGCTGCTGGAGGCTGGGGAAGACGAGTAAGAGAGACCGTGCTCGGGAACACGAGTCCAACAGGTCGTGGTGCGAGTGTCGTCCCCCCCCGCTCCCCCCCTTCCTACACCCGCCTGCGCTGCAGATGTGATCCCAGCAGCTCTTACTCATAAAGGCCACACACATAAGACAGGCCCAAAGGGCATTATTAAGTGTGCGTGTCTCACCATTATGTAATGGCTAATTTACCTTAATTGTATTAAACTTATAACAAACTTTTATTTTATCTTATTCGTGAAGTATTTATGCAGCTTATTTTTTTGCTCTGCCCCAGCTTTCTGATGAGCAATTCTCAGCTGTTTAAACAGCGGCCCATTCACAGCCTGTTGCTACCTGGCTTATTTTGCACAGGAAATTTTAATCCCCATATTGCTACTGATGTACCAATACTGCCGGTGCCCCAGCTACTTCATCAGCATTTTACATTTGTGCCCTGCACAGCCATAGCCAGGCTGGACCACACCGTTCTCCCACCCGCCTTCCCTCAGCCACTCGTGCATCTGGTCCACACGTGGGCTGTTAAAGGTGACATTCTCCTCAGCTTTCTCGAATCCCCTCAGATTTGTATTCAGTTCATGAGAGCCCGTTAATTTGTGTCTGAGGCTTGGAGACATCCCCAGAGGAATATCGCTAAAGCACCTACCTGAGCCCAAGTGGGATCAAAAATCCTGGCGGGAGCATGAGGCTCTTTGCAAAGCTGCACTGGCATCAGGCTCCTGTGGCTCAAACAGCTCCTTCCCCCCCGATTTCCTCCCCACCACCCCCCGGGGGCTGGCTTTGTGACCTCAAAAGCATGGAAGCAAGTGGCCCCGGCTCCCAGCAGGACCAACCACGCCATGCTGCCCTAGATCCTCCTAGTCCTCGTGGTCCTCAGTTCTGATTGCCCTGTGTGGTCTCCCAACCCTTCTTTCCCTGCTGGGTCTGGATAAGTCAGCAGTGTTGCAGGTTTTAAATCTCTCTGCCTGTGTGTGCTCAGTAGTCTGTTCTCCCCTTGCTCCTCTCCTCTCGTGCTGTACTGTGGCACTAATCCCCAGAACCATCTTTGGGCCATTTCACTGGATGCAAAGATGTCGGCAGACTTCATCGTCTCAGGCCAAAGCCCTCTGAGTTTTGCCTCCTCTGCAACTGAAACAGCAGCATCCCGCATCCGCTGGAAACGTTTCCAGAGGAGCTCTGTGTTCATCTGGGTTTCTGCAGCCAACAGGCTGAGACCTGCTTTTCTCTTGCAAAGTTCCAGGGAGGTGTAAAATGCCTCACATCAGGTCAAAGTGTCATGTTTACACCTGTGCAAATGCACACTTCTGTGCAAGGTGTATCTTCATGATCAGAAGCCATTTGCTACAGCATCCTCTGAAATATATTCAGTTTTAAGGGCTGTTCTCCCCGATATGTTTATACAAGTGGCCACCACAGGAGCTGCAGCCAGTGTGCTTTCCTTAAGTCTAGAATAATTAGCATCAAAGGCTCAAGCGGATGCTTTACGAGACAAACAGGAGCATCATTTACTCTATGGTATCTCTACCACTTGCATTTGTGCAGGCTGGTGCTGTGCCCACCGCTCCTGGGGAGCTTTCAGCACTGCTGGGCTGTTTGCAGCAGGACCTGCCCCGTGTGTCCCCCCCCGCTGCCCCGGCTTCGCAGCTGCCCCCATCTCTGCCATCTCCTTTGCTCCCCAAGCAGTCACCCTTTGTGGTAAGGTCTCACCCGGCTCGATAAAGGCCACCCTGGCTCCAGCCACCCTGTATCACAAGGAAACACACACACACACACCCAGTGCATCCGCCTGCCCCCGGGGCACTCCAGGGACCACGTCCCCTTGTCTGCTCCCCACAAGCTCCCCCCAACCCTCCGCACCCCGCCTGGCACAAGCCAGCCCAGCTCCGCTCCCCCGGTGGCACTGGTGGCCCAGCGCTGGGGACTTGCTGCCATCCAGCGGCTGCTGCAGGCGGCGGTGGAGACCTGCTGCCGGCACGAAAACCCCGCGCAGGCACGTGTGACACTGTTTGCACACGGGTGGGTGGCTGCAAGCATGTGTGTTTGTGTGTGTCTGACCATGTGCGTGCGTGTCTGGGCGGGCGTGTGAGCAAGGACCTGGTCTAGTGCAAGTGGCCAAATGCAGCCAGCATACATGCATGAGAGAGAGCGTGCACGTGTGTGTGCACGGCCATGCGTGTGGCTGGGAGCACTGTGCATGCTCAGCCTCGCAGGCTCATACGGAGCGAGCACAAGGCCAGCAAACGAGCAGGCAGCAGGGCTGGCTCTGGAGAGAGCTGGCACCTCAGCTCCCGGCCGCAGAGCCAGCGGCAGGGAATGGGCAGCCACGGCACACGTCTGGTGCGCTGGGCTGGATGTGTGGCAGCATCCTCCCCTGGCAGTTTTATCCTTTGGTTTTGGCTGTTTCCTGGGGCATGTCAGGGTGATTCTTGCAAGGTCTGCAGAGGAGGAAGCAGCATACTGTGGGGATGTGTGTTGCCTGGCCCAGCACATCACGATGAGAAAAATGGGAGAGCCAGCCCTGCTCCAGCTGCTGCCGAACTGTGCACCTGCTCCCAAGCATACAGCTCTGCTGGTACTGATAAATCTTCACTCGCTCTCAAGACTTCATGTAATTGATGGCAGAGCTGAACTGTATTTAACGAAAGCCTTTTCTGCTTGGCAATATGTATCTGCCACCCAGCTGCAGACACATGAGATATGGAAGAGGGAGATCTCTCCAGCTCACCCCTCCTCCTCGGGCACAGAAGCGGTCCCTGGTGCCCCACTCCAAACAGCTCCCCCTGATCTTTCCTGTAAGCTGCTAATGGACTAGGTGGCTTCCATCACCCAGGGCATCCTGCCCCATCAGCAGCAAGTACAAGGCAGAGCCTTAACTGTGCCTGCCACCCCTGGCTGGGTGTTAAAAGGTCCCAGCTCATCCCACCGCCTGCAACTGGGAGTCCCAGGTGAGATGCGGAGGCACGTGTCAGCCAGAGGAGCAGGACATCTTCTCCCAGAAGGATCTGCAAACACATGCCAGGTGGGGAACAGAGCGCAGGCCAGTCATGTGGGTGTTGCTGGAGCACAGCTGGTTCCACAGCAGTCCTGCAACTGGATGCAGGGTTTGGGGGTGCGGCATCCCCATGGCACCCCCCAGAAGAGAGCTCAGCATGAGTGTCAATGTTCCAGCCCTCTGCTCCCTTTCCCTTTTCCAGGGCATGCACCGGGCTGTCACAGCCAAGGGGGTGGCAGCAAGCTCCGGGTCCCAGCCGTGACTGTGGGCATCTGCCAGGTGGGAGTCTCCCCTGGCACAGATCGGGGACACGGCAGCCCCATTCACCTCCTCCCCAAAGGCAGCACGTGGAGGACTCTGCCACCAGAGTCATTAATTAGTACAAGTCACTCTCCGTATAACTTCTAATGGCTATTCATCATTGCTGCTGCTGTGACCTCCCCTGACCACCCCCCAGTGCAGCCAGGCGAGGCCCCACGGCCCCATTCTGCCCCCACTGCCCCACACCACCCAGCCCAACATGGAAGGACCTAGAGGCGACAGGTCTGCTTTCCCCTGGGCAGGCTGTGAGCTGGACCGTCCCTGTGGACCTTCATCACCTAGGGACATTCCAGTGGGCAGCTGGAGCCACACTGTGATCCCCTGCACCCAGAAGAGGCTCAGCTCGTCTCAGGAATGCCCACAATTTGGACAGCCTCCACCTTCATCCTCTGACCACGGGAAAACTTGGCAAGAACGAGACTTTGTCCATCAATTTTGGCACTGATTGGACAAGCATTGAGCTGGATTAAATTAGTTTCCGCACTCAATTGAACATAATGCAACTTCATTCATATTAATAAAGCCCTAATCTCCATGGTCACTCAAGTGAGTGTCTTAGGTGGGGGTTTACTGTGTGGCAGCTCCTGGCAGTGCCACAGCTGGGCAACCCATCACTAGCATTAATTAAAGGCGGAATTAGAAATTATAACCATGGCTGTGCTGCTTCTGTCTTTTTGATAAGTTATAATATCTCCCATAAATTAACAAGGGTAGGGAAGAAATGATCCCATAACTGCAGGGGCTTTCCAGGGAAGTGAATCGTGTTGCAGGGATGATCATGTTTTAATACCTTGAATTATGTGGTCTTGGAAGCACCACTGCTGTGTCACGCCTCCTCCACCAGCAACTGTAAACAACCCTCGCGGCAGAGACCAGCGAGGGACGGGGCACTCAGCAGCCCCGGGACAAGGGAGATGGAGAACTCCTCGGGGGTGAGCCCATCTGGGGCAAACTCCGGTCCCCAGCATGCTGCAGGAGCACAGGCCAGGGAGGTGGCTGGAGGAGAGGCTCCTTGGGCTGCCGGGGTGGCCTGGCTTCCAACGTCCCTCACTGTGTCACGGCGGCAAGCTGGAGAGCCGTGGCATGGAGCTGGGATCCACCTGGGAATGACACGTGGCAACATGCGACCAGGAGCGGCATCTCTGCCACCCAAGGGGCAAAGGAGGTCGGACGGTGGGATGGGACTCATGGCTGCCTCAGGGTTTGGCCCAGGGCTCTGGTGCGGGCACGCCCCAAGCTGGGTGTGCAAGACCTGAAGTGAACCCAACACAAGTAGTCTGCACCCAGCCCAGGCACACAGCACCAGGAAAGCCTTTGTCCCGCCGTGTCGGCCCCTGAAAAGCCACCATTAGCTTCAGTGACGTGACCCCCTAACGCAGAAGCAAAAGCCCATCCCTCCTCCACCCACCCAGTCCTCTGCCCACAGCTGCAGGAAGGAAGGACTGGTTTGTTTTCCCTGAGGGCAGCTGAAACCTGCCACCAGGTCACAGATCTGTGCATGTGGCATTTACTGTCCCCAGGCTCTGAGCCATTCCTCCCTGGAGCATCCTGGTCCCCTCCCTGTCCCCTCTCCACAGGAGCTCCACATCAACACCTGGGAAATCAAACACTTTTAGCAGGCCATAACTCACCCTCCTTCCCCTTGTTTTGTGGCTCGGGGAAACAGAGCCAGAAAGGCTGTGCTAACAGATGCTAACACAAGCCCTGGGGCTGGGATAGGCAAAGTGGGATGGGGTAAGTCCTCCTGCTTGGTCAGGCATGGGGGAACATTCCCCCGGTGCTGCCCAGGGCTCTCACAGGATCTGTCCTAAGGCAAGTGGATGATTTCGCGTGGGGCTGGCACCAGTGAAGAAGGGGTGAGTTCATGGGGATCCCGGCAGGTTCCTGGGCTCAGTGCAGTGGCCGTGGCTGTTTCAGGTCTCCCTGCAGAGATGGTGGCCCCAAGCCATGCCACCCTCTGCACCAGAACCAGGGGATGCTGCCGTTGCCAGCTGCCTGCTCTTCAGCTGGCTGCGCAACGTGGCCACGCCACAGGCTGGGCAGGTCCCTGTGCAGGAGGATTACCGTCCTCGCGTGCACTGGCATGCAGAGCCCTTTTCTAATGTGCAATTCCAGCCAGGTCAAGTCGCTCCTACCACCTCACAGCTGTGCAAACAAGCTCCCTGGGGAGGATTAGCCTTGCTGCAGGAGACAGCGTCTGCTCAGATTGGCGTTGGGTGCAGTTGCCTACAATTCACCCTTCGGAAACTTACTGAGGTTTGGAAATGAAGGCTGTTGCCTCCTGCACCTTGCCCCACTCCTCAGGCCCCCAAAGGCAAATCTAGGTGGCATTTGGGCTACTGCTGTGGGGAGATTTTCTGTCTGTGCCCCCCCAAGCAGCATTTGCTCTGTAGAGCAGACAGGGAGCACCTTAAGGCACCTTAGTGCAGGCTGCGGTCGCCCTGGCACTGTGCGCTTTCATTAGGCAGGAGACACTCAGCCCCGCTCAGGCTGGCACCAGCACTGACACCTCCCTCCTGATTAGGGACAGGGAAGACAAGGGACATTAGGAGCTTGGAGGAAGCAGATATCCAGGAGCTGGCATCATTCTCTGATGCCTGAGCTGAACTAGCAAAGCACTCAGCTGGGCTTTGGGGGGTTGGAGAGGATGGGAAGTAAAGCTGCCATGCCTGAAAGGAACAGAGAAGCTGGATCACCTTTTACTTCTGAAGTCTGGGCTCCAGGGTGGGAGAAATCCTCACTGGGCACTCTGGAGAGGACACACTGGGGGCAGAGTGTCCAAGGCTCCCAGAACAGCTCCCCTCTTTTCCTCCAGGTACCCTGTGCCGACTCTTCCCCTTCGGCACATGCTGCTGCACAGGGACCCTGGGCGAGTGTGCAGCTCCTCTCCCTGCAGAGCTGGTGTGTGCATCTGGGCTGGCTGAGAAGGGTCAGCTGGACTTTCCCAGTGGTCCCTCACCTTCTGCCAACTGCCCGACCCCGTGGGCAAGGGCCACATCAGGGCACTGCTCCTTGGCACACTGCTACAGGTGCCTGGGGCAAGGAGGTCTTCAAGGCTGCCTGCCTGCTGCGTGCCCAGAGCAGGGATTTAAAGGCAGGTGTAGGGGGCTAGGCAAAGGAAATGTGCTGGGGAAGGTGCCTCAGTGGGGAGGTACCCCAAAAAGCTCTCTAGGCAAGGCTCAGAGGAATGAGGAACTGCTTGGCACCCAGCCAGGATGAGGTAGGAGACCTCCAATGTGCTCTGGGGCCACTCCAGACATAAGACATCTGCAGCCCCCCCATGCTCCCACCACGCAACCATTCGGCCCCCCGAGATGAGCCTGGAGGGGGATATATCTCCTGTATCTCCAGCAACACCCCAGAGGACCCTGCCAGAGGACTGGGACATCAGCATCAGGTCTGCGGTGACACCAGTGAGGGGATTTATCTGCAACGGCAGCAGTTGCTAGGCAATAGCATGTCAGGCTAATGCCACCGCTGCTGCTGCGAGCTGGCGAAGGAGCTGGCAGGGTGGTCGTGCTGGCGTCTCTTGGGGCAGCACCCGCATGTCCTGCTCCCCCTTCCCAAGGAGCATCAGGTGTGATGGACTTCCCCCAGCCCTGGAGGCTTTTCTGAGATGATTTCCCTGTGAAGCGCAGCCATGACCTGGCATGTCCTTAGGAGCCAAGGTCAGGGCACTTGTCTGCTTCCCTTAGACGTGTCCTGCAAGACCTTGGCTCTCCTGGGGCTCCCAAGGGGTGGATCTCCAAATGTCAAGCTCACATCAGCCACAGAGACCGAAGGGGATGTCCAGACACACTCCATGCCTGCGCTTGCATCATCCACGTAGGGTCTGCGGGATCCATGTCTGGGTGCTGGGACTTGCTGCCCTGTCAATGACTGGGTGCTTTCAAGTCAAGGGTATATACTGAAAACTCTCCTTGGCCATCTCCCACCTTGCATCAACATGGTGCACTGAACTGCAAAGCCAGTATGGGCCCTGTGCGCCTGGCTCATCTTCCGCCAGCAGATAAGAAACAACACTATTGATGAGGCTGTCCCATAGGTTGTTACAAAGCTGCCTCTCAGTGTGTACAAACCTCTTTTCACTTGGGCCTTTCTATCTAGACAAGGGTTTTCCCTCCGAAAGGGCTGGAAAAATGCATTCACAGCCAAACGCATTGCTTATAATTCAAAATGCTCAAAACTGGAGTTTATTGCCATGGGGAAACAGCTAGCAAGTCCCAAGGGAAAGGCATAAATGTCTTGTTGAATATTTGCGCATTCTTTCAAATGCCACCAAAAATAAGACATTCCTGGTACTTGCCGTGACTGCCAAAAATGACTGGGGAATAGAGAAGCCTTGCAGAGAGGAGAGGATGAGGAGGGGAAGCGCACGCGAGCACGTGCATGTGTGCGGGCGCACCTGTGCCTGGGAGAAGCTCGGGGCTTGCGGCGTTCCCGTTCCCCTCCAGACCGCTGCCGGCTGCCGCCACGCCAATGCGGGGAGGTGGAACGGCTCCCACCATCTCCCGTACCCCCCGCAACACCTCAGCTGCCCCGTGTCCCCTCCTAACCTAGGACGATCCCGCTACGGTCTGGCATCAGCCGTGTCTCACCATGCCACCCCAGCAACGCCCCGTGTCCTCTTTGTTCCACCTGCCAGCTGGGCAAGAGCCACCGTCCCCCCCGCACATCGTGCTGGGGTCTCTTTCACCTGGAGCAGGCCAAGGGGGAGCGGGGTGACTCTCCTAAAGCGTGGAAATGCCGGCAGCCGAGGGGGAGGGAATAACCTCCCCAGGTGCATGGGAGCAAGGCAAGAGTCGCAGGCTGGAGAGTAAGGAGAAGCTGTGGGCACGGGAGAGGGGCCCCTGCCCGCGGGGTGGCCCTGCAGGGTGCCTCGTCACCCACAGCCAGTCTGAGAAGAAGCGGGCACCACGGGAAGCTTTTTTCACTGCAGTATGACGTGTCTAACCGCAGCCACGGACTTTATACCCCCAGCGCAAGCAATTCTTTCTCACCAGAGGAAAGCACAGCCCATTTTACGTTTCCAAAAAAACGCTGGAAACTGCCCAAACCGCCAGCGTGGCTTCGTCCCTGCTCAGCCTCTCAGCAAAACCTCACCTGGTGTTTTCAGAGGCTTCCCCCAGTTTCAGGCCATGGGCAGCGTACAGCCAGCCCCAAAACGTGATTTCCAAACTGGAGGAGCAGCACAGAGCTGTGCCCCGCTGCCTGCCCTCAGCTTGCTCTGTGCTCTGCCAGACTGGCCAGCAGCAAACCCACACCCCTGGGTGGCCATAATTATTTTAAGACACCCCCCCCAGAGCATCCCTGAAGCTCCTACCACCGTTTTGCTGTGCACCTCACAGAGTCTGAGGGCAGTTTAACAACGCCAACGGGTGCTCGCCCCAGCAGATGCAGCACGAAGTTGCTGTGCTGTAGTTTACCCCCTCACTATGAGGCTTTCCTAGGGTTGCACCAACCCCATGGGAAAGCCAATTTGGCTTTAACCCCTTCCAAATGAGCTGAAACGTCTTGCATTGCAATAACCCGTCACCCTCTGGCCCGGCTGGAAGAGCCCCGCAGCTGCCAGCGCTCAGCCCGGGGGTCGCTCCCCAGGGCTGTGCAAGTCCCCGTGCCGGAGCACGGGCAGCGCGTGGAAACCCACGTGCCAGGAAGCTCCTCGGCTGGGGCCTGTCAGGGCATTTCCAGTGGTTTGCTGGAGCGTTACACAAAGAGGAAAACATCCGAGACTCACGGCGGGCTGCATGACTCACGGTCGCCCGGGGAGGAAGGGCTCCGTCGCCGCTCATGCAAATGCCGGCAGCTGCTGGGCTGCATTAGCCCTTGGTGGGAGCACTGTGTCCCAGCAAAACCCACCCGTTTTAGGGCATGGCCTGGGCGCTGCAGGAAACACCGTCTGCAGGTCCCCAGAGCAGGAGCAGCAGCTCTGCTTTCTGCTGTCCCAGCCGCGGGAACGGCAGGGCTGTGCCACGGTTGGCATGCCCTGGGGACCCAAACTGGGTGTGGGGGAAGGTGCTCCCCTCGCTGGACCCGGGAGAGGAGGAGGAGGAGGTGTCTGGGTAGGGGATTTGCTGGCTGGGGGCAGAGGAGGTGACCTGGGCTAGGAAAGGCTGGGTGTGGGAAAAGCTCCAGAAAAGCTTGGCAAGGGGAAGGATTGGGGATTTTTTTTTTTTTTAATTTTTCCCTGCTAAGTCCTGTTTTCTCACCATCTGGATCGCTGCCTGCAGGAGAGCAGACACAAGGATGGCCACACCAGGGTGAGACCCTCTCACTCGGTGCAGCCGGGAGAGAAGGAGCCAGCAAGTCAGGGCAGAGCTCTGGGGAACAGTCTGTCCCCCCCGCACAAGGGAAGGCAGAGCACCAGGCTGGGGGGGGAGGGCATCACACCCACGTTTGCAGTCAGTGTGACAGGGTCCTCTCGACAGGCAGCTCCGGGGTGTCTCTCTCATCCCCCTGGATGGAGGAGACCCCTCTGCCAGGCCACAAAGTGCAGCTGGGTCCCCGTCCCTCTGCGTGTCGGCAGCCGTGGGGCAGGGCCCGGGCAGGAAGGCAGAGTTATGGCCACTCAGCCCTGGAGGCTTCCTGGGGGTCCTGCCGAGCTCGGGACGAGGCGTCTGTTTATGGGATACTGGAAAACGCAGGACAAGGTGGGCCAGCAGCTCCCCAGGTCCCCGCACTGGGTACAAGGATGCAGGCAGCAATAACCCCC